>JAAGEH010000029.1:7783446-8106423 GCA_011751065.1 Lasiurus cinereus | reverse complement strand
TCTGTCTCTACTTAGGGAGGATACAGAATCAATGACAGGTCCAACACTTAAGGAAGTTAGTCTAGTTCAGAGAGAGATAGTTAGTCTAGTGCAGAGAGAGAGAGAGAGATAAATCTTAAAGTTGGTAGAACACAATTCTTTTCAAATTCTCTACTCACTTTACTTACAAAATTCTGTGTGAACAGAGAGGAAAGGATGATGAAAGTTGTTTGGGAAGGCCAAGGAAGTCCTCATCATGAGCAAGTAGCTTCATCAGAAAGAAAGAGGAAAAGTGTGTTCTTGCTCACATTCAAAGGTCAGGTAGCCTCATAAAATGAGGTTTGTTAGGAGAATGGGGTACATATTTAAGTGCCTGTAGTGTAGGAATCTCAGGGGCCCATATGAAGGGTAATAACACATGCTGGACAGGTAGGTTTGGCACACTTTTTGAAGGTCATATGATACATGAACATGCCTATGTTTTAGCCTATAAATAACAAAGTTATTGAATATATTTAAACAGATGAGTACCTAAAGAAGAATTGTAATTTTGAAGATAAGCTTGTTTAGGATATTTATGGTTTCTTGTATACCTTTCAGGTTTGTATAGTATAATTTTGGTGAAGAATTTTAAAGCAAAACCGCCACTCAGCACATGTGTAAAAGTGCAGCTTTGATTGATTCTTAGAGGAATACAGTTGAAAGATTTTGTGATCCTGTTATGCTTCTTTCTTTTTCAGACATTCCAAATGTAAACAAATTTTAAATGGTTTATTTCAACTTCAGCATCCATCTGAAGGTATAATGTATGTTTACTTTCTGATAAAAAAATAAAGCAGAAAATGTCATTAAGATAGACTCACTGTGATCATAGAGTGCTCATGAGTCTTACTTTAAAAGGTAACATTACTCCAATTAAAAATATAGAGAGGACACTAATATTATTTTGTGTATCTTTCCCAAATCAGATATTAAGCTCTCACTGCCAAAGGAGGCAGTAGTGCAGAGTGCCTATCAGCATGCACTCTAAGCTGGTTGATTTTTACAAGTCACCTATCTCAATATATAAATTAAACAAGAATTTATAGAGGACTTTCTGTATGCTATATAGCATTCCAGGAAATAGAGATCCATCAGTAAAAGAAAACAAGTGCACATTCTCAAAAATTAAATAAGAGAATGTTGCCATATAGTGATATCTGTGTTTTCAATTTCCTTTTATTTTAAAAATGTTTATTAAATGTGTCCAGGTGACATTAGTTAATAAAAAAATGTAGGTTTTAAATATACATATCTATAATACATCATGTGTATATTGTGTGTTTACCAACCCAAGTCAAGTCTCCTTCCAACACCATTTGTTTGACCCCTTTACATTTTACTACCTCCTCCCCACTTTGTTCCCTTTGGTAACTACCATACTGTTGTTTGTGAGTTTTGTTTGTTCATTTGCTGCTTTCAGTTTTATGTCTCACATATGAGTGAAAGCATATGGTTCTTGAGGTTATTTTGCTGGCTTATTTCATTTAGCATGGTATTCTAAACATCCAACCATCTTGTCACAAATGACATGATTCCATCTTTTTTATCCAGTTATCCACCAAAGGAAACTTTGGTTGTTTCCATGTTTTGACCACCATGAATAATGTGCAATTTACATAGGGGTACATATATCTTTTGAATAAATGTTTTCGCATTTCTTGGGTAGATACCCAGAAGAGCGATTGCTTGGTCATATGATAACTCTATTCTTAATTTTTTAAATTTCCTCTTGTAAAATAATTATTCCTTTCTGAGAAATGTTATCACTTATAAGCTGTAACTGCCAATGCTTCAATAATCTTAACACAGTTCTTGGGGATTTCTACCTTTTGGCAGATAGTAACTTGAAAGTTTAAACCTATCATTACACAGAACTGTTAATGCAATAGAGAAATGAATGACTTTCCCTGTATCCTTGTTAAGTATCAATTCACAATCAGAAAAGGCCACAAGCAAGGTGCTAGGGGCTGGTAGGTAGGGCCACCCATCAAGAGATAGAATGTGAAGAGGAAATGATAGAGGGTGTGGGAGATGAAGGGTCATTCCCTGAGGTAAGAAATTAATGCTCAGAAGGGAATTAGAAAATTACCTTCAGCATTGCTAGATCTCACTTCTATTGCATAGTCAACATTTCACTCATTTTCTTTTTTATTTCTGAAATAAACCAAGAAAATAAGAATTATTTTTATTTGTTTTTAAATTTATCTTTATTGTTAAAAGTATTATAGATGTCCCCTTTTTTCCCACTGATCCCCTCTACCCTGCACCTGCCTACCCCAGGCCTTCACCACACTATTGTCTGTGTCCCTGGTTTATACTTGTATGCATATAAATTATTTGGTTAATCTCTTCCCACTCCCACCCCCCACCTAAGTAAAATAAACCAGTCAGATAAAGAAAGTATCACATAATCTCATTCATATGTGGAATCTAATGAGCAAAATAAACTGATGAACAAAATAGAGCCAGAGTCACAGAAGCATAGAACAGACTGATTAATCTCAGAGGGAATAATTATTTTTTTATTAATTCTAAATCCTGGAGAGTTAAGGAACTTTTCAGGAGATAATCCAAATGGCACCTTCTGGGTTGAGTGTTTTAGAATTTGCCAAGGGATAGTTCTACACTTACAAGGGAACCCCAGACTGAGACAGTGATGTACCCACTAATGGTACACCTGTGCACTAATGGAATAAAGTATTTCACCATGAGCAATGTTTTCAAAATTCCTGTGGTATGTCTCATTTTGAAGTGTCCCATTTGTGTGAATGCTGAATTTCTTGTGTATTTTCTAAGTTCTAACAGTATTGTATCAACACTGAATTCATTATTGGAAGAGTTATATTCATGTATTGGGTTCTGGGGTCTTCTCCAAGTAGATAAATGATTTTCTCTGTTGCCTCATCATAAGAATCACAATGTCGGGTCACTTTCTAGAGCTGCAATGTCAATGCCCAATTCACTAGCCACTAGCCATATGGAATAGATACTGAGCTCTTAAAGTGTGGCTAGTCCAAATTAAGATGAACCATGAGTATGAAACACACATTGGGTTTTGGAGAATTAGTAAGAACATAAAAAGAAGTAGACTATCTCGTTACATGTTAAAGTGATAATATTTTGTAATATTGGTTTAAATAAAATATATTGAAAGTAAATTGACCTGTATCTTTTTGCTCTTTGAATATGGCTACTGAAAATTTGAAATTACGTATGTGATTGACATTCTATTAGTGCTGCTCGGTTGAGTCTGACTTGCTTTAGTTTAGAATGAAGTCCTATTGATAAAGGCCCCTAGTGTTTTCTCTAATCGGGAAACTTTGGGGCATATTGTAGAGGAATAAATAAGTGATTTTCATTATAACCCCGGTGAGAAAAGCTGATTGGTATGTAGAGGGGAGAGAAAAGATTACAGACTGCCCTGCTTTCCCACTGTCACCCCATTCTCAGGTTTTTTTTTTTCTTTTCCTTCTTTCAACCTAAGTCAAAACTGCAGAATTCACAGATGATGTCTTGATTTAGGAAAAGACTTTGAAGTGTAAACAGTCCCAAATCTCCTCCAGGTTTTTCCATTTAAAAAAGATTAGGGGTAACTGTCGAACTTGGGTAAGAGGATATATTTTTGAGGTAGGAACTGCAGGTACTTTTGATATGTAGCTGTGAGGACCCTGTTTACAGAAGTTTACACAGGGATAAAATATGTGGAATCAGCATTATTTAGTAGCTTACAACTGTGAGCTCTCCTCACTTGTGTTTGTAGCTGGACACCCTACAGAGCTCAGTGAAAACTCACTCCTTCTGAAGGGGAAAATAAGTGGAGTTGGCCACAGGGAGTATTTGCAACTGACAAAGCTTAAGTGAAAATGGAGTGTCTCTTGTACTTAACTGAAGTTGAAATTTGTGGTCTGCCTGCTAGCTGAACTACTAATTATTGATATATGTCATGACGGTGCCTGAGGAGAAGGGTTATCAAAGGAAATCAATGTTTAAATTATAGTATATATCTTGGCCATGGATGTTACTGATTTTTAGCCAATATCTGCTTTTCTTTCATTTATAGTAGGAGAAAGCAGTGTAATGAACCTAACTCTCACTGCCCCGTCCTGTTTTTCTCATCACATTCACAATAATCACATGTCAATATGCATGAACATTTCATATTTCTAAACTTTATTATATATCACTTCATTATTAATCGAAGAGAAAAAGAAAATACTCTATCGATCGCAAAACTGTTACATCTTTAGTCACTTTGATTCCTTTGTATGCTATTCAAGATCGTGTGTGCATATGGCATCATAAAACTAAATAGATTTTCTTAAACGATATATACTTTTTTTCAAATAATGTTTATGTTTTCAAATCATAAATCTATTATAGGTTAATTGCAGGCATTTTCTGTAATGGGGAAAAGTATAAAGGAAAGCCATAATTTCATCACTCAGTGTCAAAGGGAAATTTGTTAAGTTAATGTTTTAATAAGGGAGCCAGTAGTAAGACAAACAGGTTCAAAAGAAGATAAAAGAAACAAATGCTTCCATAACCAACAGTTTAAAAAAAATTCTGAAATAGGATTGGTAAATTTGATTCAAAACAGATTATTATCCTACAGAATTTGGGGATGGTTATATTCTCTACTGAATCAGAAGTCATTTGTACCACATCGGTTTTCTACAAAATAGCATTAGACTTTATTGAATTGTAAAGTATCTGGACCCAAGTTAATAGTTAACAGCAAGGAAAACAGATTTGCATTTTCTGGAAAGATAGCCCTCTAAGGGTGTTGGGGTTATGTTAACACCCCACTGTTACTTTGAAACATCCTTTGGACTGTTTGGCAAGTTTTCGATATATTTTTTTTTCTTAAACTAAATGTAAGTACTGTCAACTTTTAATGCTTCTTCTAGTCTTTTTCCTATGGGTTTTTGGAATATAGTTGAAGTGTTCTGTATTTTTGTAGTTGATTTTCAATTTTACTGGATAAACTTAAAGATGCTCATCAATCAATGCATCTTAAATATTCACTACTCTAAGTATTGAAGAAAATACATCAGCAACACTGTGTCACACTTTCAGGACATGGTAATACTAAAAATATTCACGCTTAAAATTAAATAGCACCTTTTTTTGTATAAGAGGTGTGACAATTAAGTACTTCCAATAACATAAAAATGTTTATTCATTCACAAAAAGCCATGATTGTCAATAGGAACTGATATATATATGCCTCTAAAAAGTAAGTCAGGTTGATTCCATCACATTTTTATTACCATGATGATAAATAGGAAACAGTTGATTTGGTGCCTCTGCAAGTTCTCTCTCTCAAATTTTTCATCACTTCATATTGTTCCTGGAAAAATTTGAGGGCCAGATTTCCCCATGGCTAGTGAGGTTCTTGGTGTACTGCTGAAATATGCATTTTGGAAGCTCCCACAGGAGAATGACATGTGGTAAAGGGCTTTATATGCATGCTGTTACATTCCTCATGTTGTAGAGCACGATGCCCCTTATGCTAGTCTAAAGAGAAGGGCAGCTTTGGATTGAGTAGAGCCCAAATGATGGCCAGTGTCCAGAATGGATGTTCCATGTTGCAGTCAGGGCCAGTCCAGCATCAGAGTAATTAAAGTTCATAACTCCATTGTGTGGAACCCACATGGTAGTGAGCCACATAGGCCAATGCAGGGGAGTGTGCCCCCTGCTATAGTAGTCACAGGAGTGCAGGCAAGCAGGAGAGCCAAGAGCCAAGAAGGTCTGCTTCTTGTTCTAGGAATTTAAATATTCAGGTTTCACGCCACACCTATTCTAGCCACCAATTGGTTCCCTAGTATGACTGACAGGTAGCTAGCTACCTTCCCACCTCACTCACACCTTACTGGGCATGCATGTAAACTGCCTTTGTTCAGACCCTTTTCCCATGGATCAGCAGGGAATACACTTGGAGAGTGCTAAATTAGCAAAGCTATATAAATGGCATGTCTATATATTATTTAGTCTTCTCTTTATGACTTTTCTGCTTAATAATACCCAAGTTATTACAAAGGAATCAATATCATTATAAAACCCTTGGGAAAGCTACATTTTTATGTAAGAAAAAATATTAAATGGTTCAGATAAATAAATTACAGGGATCAGGCTTAGAATTTCAACATATGAGTTACATATGAATCTCACCCAGGCAGCAATATGAAGCATGCAACTTAAAATAATACTTATTACTTGAAAACAATCTACTAGCTTATTATAATCCTTGTGAAAAAATATATAGCAAACATTTACAAGTAAATGAGATTCTAAGTAGAGATAAAGAAGAATAGAGAAAGTTAGAAACACCTCCATATGTGTTCCATATGTTCAGATCCAAAAGTCAGGGCTCAGAGATTTGTTGTGCAAAATATGGGTTGCATGGTTCACAAGAAAATGCCAGTAAGTTTCCATAGCAATAGTTTAAAATTGGATTTTTACTTAGGAAGAACATCTATAGATTTATGTTGCTTTACATCTGCAAGGAACTTGAATCATTTCACTATCAATTTAGTTCATCAAAGATTTTAGAGCCTTAACTATACACCAATTCAGTGTCATGGAATTAACAAAGTCCCCATTAGTAGATGAGTGGAAAAACAACCTGTGATACATTTACATTATGGAATACTATGCAGCATTAAAAAGGATTTCTTACCCTTTGAGTTAACGTCGAGGGACCTGGGGAGTATTATTTTAAGTGAAATAACCCAGTCAGAGAAAGACAAATATCACATAATCTCACTCATATGTGGAACTTAATGAATAAAATAAACTGATGGACAAAATAAGTCCAGAGACAGAAGCATGAAACAGACTGTTGAATCCCAGAGGGAAGGTGGGGATGGGTAGGAAGAGGTCAACCAAAGAACTTGTATTCATATATGCATAGCCCATGGACGCATACAATAGTGTTGTGAAAGCCAGGGGCAGGGGGTGGGGGCAGATTAGAGAGGACAGCTGGGGGGAAAAGGGGACATATGTAATACTATCAACAATAAAAAAATCAATATGTATGGAAAGGTTCAAGTTTCTTCACTCCTCAGAACAATGATTGATTCTAAATACAAATATAAATACATAGAATTACAAAGGGCACCAACTAAATACCATTGTAAATATGAGTCATGTGGTACGATACATGTCTCTTTATTAATGCACTTAAGGCACAGTGCATGTAATTTGTGCACTGGGGAGTGTCCTTCAGCCCAGCCTGTACCCTCTCTAATCTAGGACCCCCTAGGTTCCTAAACCGGCAGTCGGCCATCCCTCTCACAATACAGGACTGCTGGCTCCCAATCATTTACCTGCCTGACTGCCTGATTGCCCCTAACCACTCCCTGCCAGCCTGATTAACACCTAACTACTTCCATGCTAGCCCAATTGCCCCTAACTGCCTTCCCCTGCAGGCCTGATCTCACCCCCAACTGCCCTCCTCTGCTGGCCAATTTAGTTCTGATTTGTCGGTTTCTATGCCAGTCAGTGTCAGAAGTTCCACCTCCTAGGCAGCCATTGGCTCCTCACAGTTGACCCAGGTTTGGTTCTGATTGGTCGGTTTCTATACCAGTCAGCATTTCTGGGCTTATCAATTGGGCCTGATCAGAAAAGTGGGACTTATCAGCAGCTCTGGTGGAGGCCTGGAGAGAAATAGAGGTGTGGCTGCTGACCAGGCCCAGAGCTAAGAGAGAGACAAGGGCTGATCAACAGCTTCCACAGAGGCTATGGATCAGACCCTGCTTCTCTCTTCAGGCCTCTCTCTGGGCCTGATTTGTAGCTGCCTCAGGAGTCAGTGCTGGGTTGCCATGGCAACCCAGTGCTGACTTCAGTTTAGTTGAGCCTCCTGGTTGTTGTGGATGTGATAGACACAGGGTTTTTATATAAGATGGAGAAACAGGTTGGTAAGTGAAGCAGTTTATTTTTTGTTATAGTAAGAACATGTGATATGAGATCTATCCTCTTAATTTTTAAATGCACAATGAAGTACTGCCAACTATAGGTACAATGTTGTAAAACCTCTATTATAATTCATCAATCATAACTGACACCTTGTGTCTGTAGAATGGCATCTTTCCATTTCCCACTCAAATACTAATCTACTCTCTGCTTCTATGACTTTGACTACTGTAGATTCCTCATGTAAGTGGACTCATGCATTATTTGTCTTTCTCTGTCTAGCTTATTTCACTTAACATAATATACTTCAAGTCTGTCCAGGTTGTTGCAAATGGCAGGATTTTTTTCTTTTTTAAGGGTGAATAATATTCTGTTATATGTCAATACAACATTTTCTTGCTTTACTCTTCTGTCAATTGACATTTTAGTTGTTTCCATATCTTTGCTATTGTGAATAATGTTGCAATGAATATGGGAGTGCAGATATCTTATTTATATTTCCTTTGGATATATATCCAGAAATGGGATTGCTATATCATATGGTAGTTGAATTTTTAATCAATGTAAAAAGGTTTTAATTTCTTCACATCCTTGAAAATACTTGTTTCTTTGTTTTTAATAATAGCTGTCCTAAATGGTGTGATGTGTTACCTCATTGTGGTTTTGATTTGTATTACCTTTGATTTGTATTAGTGATGTTGAGCATACAGTATTTCCATATACCTATTGGCCATTTGTATGTCTTCTTTGGAGAAATGTCTATTCAAGTTATTTGCCCACTTTAAATCAGGTCATTTTTCTATCATCTATTCATCTGTCTATCTATCTATCTATCTATCTATCATCTATCTATCTGTTTTGAATTATAAAAGTTTTGTATATATTTTGGGTAATAATCTCATATCAGATAATTGTGTGCAAATATATATTTTTATATTACATAGGTTGCCTTTTCACTCTTTTGACTGTTCTCCTTGCTGTGTAGAAGCTTTGTAGTTTGAGTCCCACTTGTCTATACCAGTATTTTTACTTTTGTTGCTTTTGCCTTCATATCATATCCAAGAAATCTTTGCCAAGAACAATGTCATAAAAGTTTCCTCATGTTTTCTTCTATGAGGTTTACAGTTTTAGACATCACATTTAAATCTTTAACCTATTTTTCCTTTTCATTATATTTATTGGGATGATACTGGTTAACAAAATTATACAGGTTTCAGGTACACACTTCCACAACACACCATCTGTACACTGTGTTCACCACCCCAATTCAAGTCTTTGTCTATCACCATATATGTACCCTTTACCTTCCTCCACCTCCCTTCACCTCCCCCCGCCCCTTGCAATAAACTCTTTCTAGCTTCTTCTAGTCACCAACAATCCTTAGAGTTTCTTGGTTTGTAGATACATAACTTCATCCTCTGCCTCCATCTTAACATGGCATTCTCTGTCTGTGTATGTATCCCTTTGTCCCTGAATTCTCTTTTTTAAGGACATTATATTAGGGCCTACCCTAATCCAGTATGACCTCATCTAGACTAATTATATGCAATACATTATTTTCTAGTAAATTCATATTCTGAGGTTCTAGGTAGACATGAATTTGGGGTGCGGGGCACTATTTAAGCCAGTTCATGCACCCTGGTTCACAGTAAAGCAAGTTGTATAATTGCTGTGGCTGTCCTCAGGCTCCCTTTCTTCTGGTCCATGCTAGGTTCCTTTCTCTAACATGTACTTTCTGTGTGGGTTCTAATCAATCATGCTAGTGCTTTCTTTCACTTTAGAGGTTTTACTATCATTCCCTTTGGTTGTCAGCCCAAGGACACTCTGATTAGAGCAGAATAGGTCTTCTGCAGAGTGGGTTTCTTCTTTAATAATGACCTTCTCAGTGATGTGTTCATTTCAGATTTCTCATTCTTCTGCTGGAAACTTTCTAAACTGGTCTTCCAATTATGAGAACATCTGAATGAAGACATAAAACTAGTATGCATATGTATATGGGTTAAAATATCTGTAAAATAATGTGGTTTTTATATTTTAAAAGAAATGCCCCCTGCCATTTTCACTTTTTAGCCCTTCAGTCTAATCAATCAAGTTCCTTTTATTTTCTACTAAATCTAAAATGGCCCAAACTTCAATCCTGATAAGAGAGACAATGACAAAATGATTGAGAGAAGGCTACAGCTTGTTCATTAAAATTCAGAGTTCTATGGCTTACTGTTTTTTTGCATTCCATAATCCTAAAACTATATCAATGTCTGTGTGGCTTATCAAAACTCATCTCTCAACGTGATCAAGAGATTGAGCAGTGGATATCTATGTATATAAAAGCCAAGAGACCAGAATGACTATAATGACCAGAATGATCGGTAGCTATGGTGAGCACTGGGGAGTCCAACTGGTCCGATCAGGGCACCTATCAGCCCCTCCCAACCAACTTTGGCCCCTTTCCCTGGCCAGCCCTCCCCCCAATCAGGGGCGGGGCCAGCTGGCCAACCTCTAGGACCCTTCCCCCACACTGGCCATCCTTATGGGCCCCATTAGGGCAGGCCGGCCAGAGCCCAACTGTGCACCAATTTGTGCACCGGGCCTCTGGAACTGTGTAAGAATTAATGAAGACAACTTAATCAGCACATACACATTGCATGTGGAATCCAAAATTATTGCAAAACCTTATATGAACAAAATGTTGAGTAATAGATGCTTTTTAATATTATGACCATTTTATATAATATTAATGCTTTACATTTGTATACATCTTTATAGTTTTTATTTCATTGTAGTTAAATGGCTTGCAGAAATAAAAAAAAAAAACTCAGAAAGCGTTAGGGCTGACACCTGGACCTAGGTGTTCTCTCTTCAAGTCCAAGGCCATTTTTACACAGCTCACCAAAAAGGGAGAACAACTGTGGAGTGAAATTTCTTTGATATTTGGAACAATAATGTAGAAGCTTAAAAGATGTCATAAGCCTATTATTTCTTCACATTATAGAACTGAAAGATAGCATTAGTGGCAAAATGCCATACTTAGCAATACTCTATATTATTTAGGACTCAAAATGTTCCTGAAATGTACAGTTTTTCCAAAATAGTTTTTGTAATATTTGAAATCTGACAAATAACCTAACAATTTCCTTGCATACTTTCAAATGTAAATGTGAAGTTATTAATGGCACAGGCAACTATTTAGTATGAACACCGTTAGTGGATGAATGGATCAATAGAAAATAATAAATAACTCCTTTGCTGATATTGTATATGTTTAGCTTTCAGGCCATCTTTCTGATGCTCCCTAACCTATTTCCATCAAATCTGGCATTTTGAGCAAGTCTTGCAGAAGACTAACTCTAGGATTGTGTTTCACAAAACTACACCGAGAGGGAGAGAGGATAATGGACCACTTTCTTCTTAAAACAATGGTCTAACTTGACATCCATGTTATCACTCTCTTAGCTTCTTCTCTACATCACTGGTCACTGGCTGTTCCTTGCAAATTTCTTCTGCTAACTCCTCTCCTCAACTTGACCTTTAAGAAGGTGGTTTTCACATTTTAATCATTCTTTCCTATCATAACTAATATCTAAGCACTTTCTTAACATAAGCAAATATTTATTTATATGTTTTATATAAATATGCTTAAATAATTTATGAATCATTTTGGTGGTTAGTGGAATTCTAAGGGTCTGTGATTCTGTGAGCTTTATTCTCCCAACAAAAGATGCAGTGTAGAAGGTGGGGCTGAGGGAAATAGAATGAAGGTATCAGGACTCATAAAATGTAAGTAGAGGAAGTAAGGCAAAGAACAACTGTCTATTTCAGGTGTTTGCCTAGAGCCAGCCCTGCAGTATTAGAGAACCTTGGTGAGCTAGCTAAAATGTTTAACAATAGCAACACAAAACAAAACTAAAAAAACTAAAGTTTCAGAGTATTCTAACCTACTTCTCAGCTGAATTTTTGCCACAAACACTTTAGCACTTCAGGTAATGTCCATATAGAAGGCCTACATTTATGTTTTAATGATAGTAATGATATTTCTTAAAGAGTTTGTGAGTCTGTGAATAAACACACACTTATAAAAATCCAAGGCTGAGACAGATATCAAATATTTCAAATATGTCTAGCTAGAAGACAACAAAATTTACTGAACACTTAGAGACTCCTGGCAATACCATGTATTCACTATAAAACCTTAAATGAGTTGTCTACTATTCACTCATTCAATGTGTATTTAATGTGTCACTTACTTTGTAAAACACGAAAGATGGAGCATTGAACAGAACAGATGTGAATCCTGATGGGGTTTTCAATCTAATGGTAAAATTAAGAATGCAGTGAATGAAAGGTGCAGACATTAGATAACTACTATTAGCTGCCTTAATGGCTCTGAACTTTGGGAGAAACCAATTTTCCCAATGCAATATTCTCAATATTTTTAACCTCCACACAGTATTTCTTTACCACTGCTCAAAATTGACATTTTGTGCCAGATAATTTTTCTAGTGATAGGCTACCTTTTGCATTATAGGATGCTTAGCAACATCTCTAATGTCTACCCACTAACTGCCAAAGAGCACTCCATGTTATTGTGACAAAGAAATGTCCCAGATATTTTCAAATGTCACTCAGCAAGAAAAAGCATTCCTAATTGAGAATCACTAGTCTAGTGAGAGATCTTTCTGAGGGGATGACATCTAAGGAAGCTGGTAATATGAACTTGTTGAAATAATGAAATATGGCCCCTGCCTTCACATAGCTGCAAGTCTAATAAAGAAAGTAGGTAACCAAATAATTGATACAGTGTGGCAAGTGCCATGGGAATATTGGTGAATGGCTCCTAACCTAGAAGTGTGAGCTCAAATTTATGATTTTTGGTCAAAATCCTGGTTATTTACCATTCAATTTAGCATCTTCAAGCCTCAGTTTTATCATCTGTAAAATGGAGATAAGAAAGCCACCCATTTTCTGATCTCATTTTTAGGATAACAAGGGTTCAAGTATGTCTAGCTAGAAGAACTATGCCTGGTGCATTCTAAAAGGAAGAAGGAAGAGAAATGGGAGTCTATATTATTTTTCCTGTTATGGACCAGAGAGTAGATATTTGAGGCTTTCTGTTACAAGCAGTCTGTTACAGCTACTCAGTTCTAGAGTTGTAGTGTGAAAGCAGACATGGACAGTACTTAAATTAATGTGTGTGGTTATGTTTCCAATAAAATTAGTTTTAAAAAACAGACTTTGCAAAAACAGTTGTCTGTAGTTTACCAGCTCCTGATAAGCACACACCACTGTCAACATTGAAAATTACCAAACGTTTTTTATTTACAAAGTTTTCATATGTGCTTTAGTGGTTCTAGTTCATAAAATAAGTAAAATCCAAGACAAGTAAATATTATATATGTTTTTGAAGAATAAAAAATATTGTTAAATAGTATGATTACACATATACTGAGAAAATCCAGGAAGCTGAACTTTTTAAAATTTGAGAATTTTTAAAATATGTTAAAATGAATGGGTACAGTACAATGTATAAAACTTAACTTTTCTTTGTACTCTTAACTATCTAACTGCAAATGAAATAAAAATCTCATTCACAATAATGGCAATGTATAAACTAGGGAGGAATAAATTAACAAGAAAATTACAGTTTCTAGTGGGGGAAAAACTATAAAAGCATACATCCTATATAATAAAAGGCTAATATATAAATTGTCCCCATGGGAGTTTGACTGAGAGAGTGGGAGTTCAATTGCTCACTATGACATTCATCGACCGCCAGAGGGCCATGTAGAACATGGTGGGTGACCAGCAGTGGTGGTAGGATGCTGAGGGAGCGAGGGAGGGAGGAATCAGGGAATGCTATAGGCCTTAATCACTGGCCAGGACTAGGGTCCCTACCCATGCATGAATTTTGTGCATCAGGCCTCTAGTACAGAAATAAAAAAAAATAACTAAATTAAAATAAATACTTTGTTTTTGGATTCAAGGCTTCCTGTCAATGAAATTGTAATACTTGCCAAATTAACATTTCCATTCAATGCAGTTCTAATCAGAATGCCTTTGATGTGTTTGTGGAAACTTGATGAAATAATTTCTAAATTTATAGGAAATATTATGATTTAAATTTTATATAGAATAAAATAAGATGTGCATTATTTTATTATATGTGTATTATATCTACAGCAGCGATTCTCAACCTGTGGGTCGCGACCCTCAGTTTGAGAACCGCTATCAGGGTCGCCTAAGACCATCGGAAAACACAGATATTTATATTACAATTCATAACAGTAGCAAAGTTATAGTTATGAAGTAGCAACAAAAATAATTTTATGGTTTGGGGTCACCACAACATGAGGAATTGTATTAAAGGGTTACGGTTTTAGAAAGGTTGAGAACCACTGGTCTAGAGTTTCACCATGCTATGAAGTGATTTTAATTGACACTGTATTACACTGCACAGAGCCTAGACAGGTGGGTCAGCGAACTAAAATCTGAAAGTCCAGAAACAAATCCAAATAAGTTAGAGAAGGTATTTTTGTTCTGCACGGGTAACCAATTTTGTTTATTAAATGCTGTCATGTAATCAATTATGGACATGGGGTAGGGCTGTGCCTTTAATGTTATACAAAAATAAATTCTGGGTAGCTTAAGGAGCTAACTGGAAATATAAACTCATAACAATGATTAAATAAATGCAGGCCAAATACATTTGTGTTGAGAAAAGGATTTTTAGTAAGGCAAGATAACTGAAAATATAAAACATAACATTGAAAGACTGAACTGAAAGTTTAAAGCTTCCTTATAGCAAAGAGAGCATAAACAAAGTAAAAAACAAAGATAGGTTTAGAGAAAGTATTTATAGAATCTGTGACCAATGGAGGTTGGTCATAATTCTAAAATGCAAAAAGGGTATGGAAAATCATTCCACTAATAGTCAAATAGCCTATAAGTATATGGAATACGTAATAGTAATCTCTAATAGTAACAACAACATACCACATTGAAGTAATACAAATAGTAAAATCTATTTGGTTTACTTTTGATGGAACCATTTACCCCCAAGTAAAAGCATTCTAATTTAGCACTGCCAGAAACACATATTTCCAATCAGTACCCTTCGTTATGTTGCTCTTGTCAAAGACATAACTTTTTCTGCAAATTTTTACAACTCCTGTAGAACATTACTTAAAAACGTTTACATTTGATGACAAACTTAGATTTAAATGCTATGTTTGTACATCTCGTTTCTGCCATTTACTTCCTTTTCCCCCAGGAACTCGATTATGCTTACTTGAAAGGTTGAAAAACAAAACAAAACATCTACTTCTGAAATTTTTAAAAGTTTATCTCAGAGAGTAAAAGTTTTAAGTTGTCTGTTGCGAACAAGTAGGTTTCCTTTGTTCCTTATAGGCTTTATACTAAATGGATTTTTAACTCAATGATAGCACATTGTGACTAAAGTTCTGCATGACCTTTATATTTCTGTTTTCATAGCAGAAATTTGGATGTATTTCCCATCCTTCAGAGAATAGGACTTTGGAATATTTTTCTTACAAGTTATTTCTCTTTTTAAAATTTGTGTAGATCCTTTCACAAAGAAAGTTTTCCCAGTTGGATCAACTTTGGCTTAAACTCTCTGGGGATGGGGCAAAATGGCTTTAAAAAAATAGTGCAAAAATGTAATTCTTTTCTGTGATAAAATATATGAAATGACCTTGATGACATTCCTACACTTATCTTCTCATTGTCCCCACAAGTATGGTTCTGATCAGTAATAAAAATTGGCATTTGCAGTGGGCTCTTCCATAACAGAGGCAGGAAACTGGAAATAATTTATTTTAGAAACAGAGAAAATATAAACATGTATCTCTCCTGTATCCCAAGTGTGAAAGTTGAAAAGCAAGGGGATGATCAAAGTAGATAAGCCCCCCCCACCCCTAACCCCCGCTTCCTGGATGGTCTCTTATCCTTTGGGTTAATTGGTGCTAAACTTGAATCTATTTATTTTTTAATTAGTTTTTGTAAACATATTTCATAGTGGTAGCTACCACCTTTTAAATAGTCATTGCTGAAAAAGTAAGAATTACTCTGCAGATTCAAATTTTATATTTTCCCTAATATCACAAATTTTGTCTTTGTTTGCTCTGTGTCTTCTATGTCTTCATGAATCCTGCTACCTCCCTTTCTCCTAGAAATTGTCCCAATGCAAAGTTTTTTCAAGAGCAAAGATATTGGGTATTTTAGTTAGAGTTACTCTTCAATATCAAATTCATACTTTTAAAAATTAAACATTACCAAAATGACAATCTATCATTTATCAAACTCTTTCTAATGCACACATTCCAGGACATAGACATGTACTCAACATACATCACTTCTAAGGAGTTCATTAAAAAAATAAAATAGGTGGAAAAACTGAAAAAAAGATGTTTATTCTTCTTCATCAGGATTCTTTATTATCTCTACAAATAATTTACATAAAGCAGTGCTTCTGGTTAAGATTTTTAGCTCAATTTTGTCCTTAATTATCGATCTTATAAATTAAAAGATGAACTAGCCCTGGCTGGCATTTCTAAATGGTTAGAGCATCAGATCTCTCTCTCTCTCTCTCTCTCTCTCTCTCTCTCTCTCTCTCTCCTCTGCCCCTCTGCCCCTCTGCCCCTCTTCCCTCTCCCCTCTCTCTCCCCTCCTTATCTTTCACTCTTTCTAAAAAGTCAATAGAAAAATATATTCAGGTCAGAATTAACAATAACAAAAAGATGAACTAGCCGAAACCGGTTTGGCTCAGCAGAGAGAGCGTCGGCCTGCAGACTGAAAGGTCCCAGGTTCGATTCCGGTCAAGGGCATGTATCTTGGTTGCGGGGACATCCCCAGTAGGGGGTGTGCAGGAGGCGGCTGATCGATGTCTCTCTCTCATTGATATTTCTAACTATCTCTCTCCCTTCCTCTCTGTAAAAAAAAAAATCAATAAAATATATTTTAACAAAAAGATGAACTAAAGATGCAGAATCTATCAGGTAGTCCATATTGTATCAGGTGAAATATATAAAGTATAACACTGAGTTACACTGCCTGACAAACTCTACTTAAACTTAAATTGCCAGGACAAACACAGTAAGGAAAGGTGGACTGAAGAGAATAGACTGTATATGTGTATAAAATATAGTCATGTAAAATACATTCATATTTCTTCATTATGACCACTAGCAACAAAGGCAGTGAGGCACACCCAATTTCTCCTTTTAATTGAAAAAAATTATTCACCTCAAGAGGGGATTTTATTTTTGGGGTTAGCTCAGTTGTTTCAGATCTTGTTAATTAAAATGGTTGATTTACTTTGGTTCTGAGATTTTTCTTGGCTAAGAAGAAGGAAGTAGGTTTTGGTGTATATTCTGAGTAGAACTAATTGTATATTACATAAATTTGAAGATATCTAAGAGGCAGAAAAAGTGAAACTGCAACCCTACTGCACTTATAAATGTCCATATGAAGGGATATATTCTATTGTAAGAAACTAAGTTAAAACCATGATGCACCATCACTAGTAACAAAATTTTGGGATACCTCTGTACTATACATTCAATTTTAAAAAAAGCCATTATAGAAAATGGGAGTAGGGTGGGGGTGTTTGAGGAGTGATTAAATGGGAGTCTTATATGCATACATGCATAGCCCATGGACACAGACAATAATGTGATGAAGGCCTGGGAGAGGTGGAAGGTGTCAATGGGAAAAAAATGGGAGACATCTGTAATACTTTTAACAATAAAGATAACTTTTAAAAATAAAGTGAAATTACAAATGGAAGTTTTAAAAAGTTCATAAATTTATAAAAGCCATTGTAGACTAAATTGCTTCTATTTTGCATCCTTTGTATATAAAGGATTTTTAAGACTGGTAAGCCCAAACATAACATTTATTTTCTTCAATTAGTAGTCAACAACGTTCCCAATAACATGTAAATAACAGGAAACCTGCAAGCATTGCTTATGGAAGACACATAATAGTTTTTTGGTTTTTTTAGACTATATGGATGATGATTTCAACCTAGACTTTTTCCATTTTTCCTTCACATTAGAATTAACCAGAGAGCTATAAAGAAACACAAGCCCAGCTTAGGTTAATCAAATCCAAATTCCTGGGGGAAGCACTTGGACATCCCAATTTCTTTAAATCTGGGAGTCAAAGCTGAGAATTCTCAAGAAGCAACTGAGACTCAGCAAGGTTGAGAGATTTGCCTAAGGATGCACAGATAGTTATTAGCTATGCTGACTCTAAATCAGTTCTGCTTCCTTGTCCTGTGACTCTCCACTATGTGAGACTGCCTCTTAGCACTGATTTTTTTTTTATTACTGAAAGAAACAAATGACTAGAGGATAGGAGAAAGGAAGCTATATATTTTATTTATACACAAATAGCAATAAGGCTATTTCTTCCCTTATTTTTAACATATAACTATTTAATTGTGATATTCAATTGAAGAAGTACATGCACAAGTTTCCAGGTGATTTTGATATGCCAGTTTATATTTATTGTCTAAGGTGATGACTGAATTTCTTAAAGCAGGTGTCTTCATACTGGCATCCATGTAACCTGGGGGTACACAAAGATCTTCCAAGGAGTAGATAAATAAAACAGATGTTTCAAAGGAATTTATTTCTAGGCCCTCAACTTTCTTTTGTACTTTGCATTAAAACTGAATTGCCTGGGGGGAAAATACCTTCAGTCAAGACCTTAGGTTTGTTCTGTTTTCTACCTCCGTTTTATAAAACACTTCACTCACTTGAAAAGTAAAAGACTTTTTTCCTAGAATGTTTTTAATTGATTTGAGAGGGAGAGAGGGAGATAGAGATAGAGAAAGAGATAGATAGATAGATAGATAGATAGATAGATAGATAGATAGATAGGTGCTATGTGTTCTTCCACTTATTAATGCATTCATTGGTTGATTCGTGTATGTGCCCTGACTGGGGATCGGACCCACAACTTTGGCATATCTCAAAGATGCTCCAACTAGCTGAGCTACCAGACCAGGGCTTCATCCACCTAGAATCTTAATAAGACTTCTTCCAAAAATATAGAGGAGTATGAATGACTTGAATGATTGGACAATAAAGAGTTTCAAGGAACATAATTGCTAACTTTGCTTCCAACTAAATCTGAAGAAAGAACTTGATGAGATGTCAGCTGATCATTAAAAATAAGTTTTCATGATGGATTACCATGTACTTTTAGCATTTGACATAGAAGGGGCTCAAAGAATTAAGCAACATTACTGTAATAAAATTCCTTCCATTCTTTCTACTCACTGGAGTAAGATTTATCAGCACTTACATCTATAAAAATGAAAAATAGGAATAGAATTGATGCTGAAATTCTTCCAATTCTAGAAATAATGTCTATTCTTCTATAGGTACATAAATTAGTTGTTAAACTTCCATCTGTCTTCTTAAGAGAAGCATTTTCAATAAAACTGTATTTTTATGTTTAGTATTTTCAAGTTTTATAATATATGTACAGTGTTTTTAATTAGATACTGTTAATAATTGTAGAAACAGCTCAATCCAGAGTTTTATTTTTTACACTTTAGAGCCTATTGTGACAGGAAAAATGTACAAAATGTATGTACATATTGTCTTAGAAAATTAGGAAACACAATTAATTAAATCTTTCAAGTATAAACATATCCTTTTTTAAAAAAAGTCTGTATTTACCATGTACCTCAGACTATGTCCTTTGCAATCATCCTATATAATGAAAGGTTAATATATAAACTGACCACATGGTGGAACAATCAGTCACTATGATGTGCACTGACCACGGGGGCGGGGGGGGGGGGGGGCAGAGTCTCAAAACAAAACCTCAGGGCACACATTTTTAGAAAAAGCTCAATCCAGAGTTTTATTCTTTACACCTTAGAGCCTATTGTGACAGGAAAAATGTACAAAATGTACATTCATATTGTCTTAGAAAATTAGGAGACATGATTAATTAAATCTTTCAAGTATAAACATATCCTTTAAAAAAAATCTGTATTTACCATGTACCTTAGACTATGTTAATATGCAAATTGACCACATGGCGGAACAACCAATCACTATGACGTGCACTGACCACCAGAGGGGCAGACTCTCAATACAGACTCTCAGTGCGCTCCCACAGGGGTAGTGCTGCTCAGCCAGAAGCTCTGAGCCAGGCTTACAGAGGCAAGCACAGCAGCGGTGGTGGGAGGCTCTCTTGTCTCTGTGGCAGCACTAAGGATGTCCACTTGCTGGCTTAGGCCTGCTACCCATGGGGACTGGGCCTAAGCCATCAGTCAGACATCCCTTGAGGGCTTCCAGACTATGAGAGGGCCCATGCTGGGCTGAGGCACCCCCTCACGTGCACAAATTTCATGCACTGGGTCTCTAGTTTAAAATAAGAATGAAGAACTCTAGATGCAGATTTTAAAATCTGCAATGGGTAACAAGTTTTTCAAAATTCTTCTTTAGGGATTCCATAGGCAAGAAAGTTTAGAGACTTCTGTTCAGTATCTGTAAGAGAAGGTATTTGTTGTTGCTCCTGGAAAATTCCAGCAGTTCATCCTGCTACATCAAAGATAGTAGCAACAATTTTTTAAGAATGCTTTTTATAAAAATCATTTATACATGCTCATTTTAAAAGGATATTTATTTTTTTCATGGGTTAGTAGCCTCTTATTTTTAAATTTAACTTTATTGTTAAAAATCTTACAGATGTCCCCTTTACCTCCCCTCATATTAACCCTCTCAAAACCTCTCCCATTCCTTCCCCCGGCCCTTCCCTACACTATTGTCTGTATATGGGCTATGAATACATGCATATAAGTTCACTGGTTAATCTTTTCTTACCCCCACTTTCCCTCTGAAATATGTCAGTTTGTTGCATTTGTTTCAATAAGCCAGTCAGAGAAAGACAAGTATCACATGATTTCACTTATATGTGGAATCTATTGAACAATATAAACTGATTAATAAAAGGCTGTTTAAATATTTGTAGCTTATGAACTCAACATCATTCATGGATATAAATTAAGCTCTTAGTTTGAAAATATCAGAGGTAAGCTATTAAAATGCAGAAATTTAACTTACCCTAATGTATCCATAAATTCATGTCACTTTCATCTTTTCAGTAAGAGTATATTTTAGTCTCTCTCATGTTATGTATATCTATCTATTTCTTTGACTAATAGGTCAAAGGACAGTAATTGCTAGAAGGGTTCAGGAATCTGGAGAAGGTGCTGTGTGTAAATTAATAAAGAGTCCAGAAAGGAAACATAATTTTGGAAGGCAATTTGCAGGGCCAGAGTAGACTTAGCTAAAGAAACCAAGTTCTCTTCAATCTTTGGACCCCTTGCTCTTTATTAACACAATTTGTCCTAAAGCAAGGTAGATATACACATCAAAGGCCAAGGTTTAGTATACAGAGACACTGTTGGATTGGGGGAACTGCCTCAAGCTACTCAGGTGTTTGGCCAGTAGGAGGCAATAACATGTAGATTAAAATGCCCTCAGCTGTCTGGCAGCAAACCATCATTTATGCATACTTTTCAGGTTTGGGAAAATGCCCTCGGCCATTCCAAATGATTCAGCCCTGCTGACATGCTGGAATTGGCTTCAGGCAAGTAATTACCTAATACAATAATTAATTAAGTGAAACATAATTATAATTTTCAGAATTAGCTATATGCTATGTTTTTAATTTAATGGTTAGATCAAAAGAATAGGGCTTGCATTTATTCAGACAAGCTTTATCTTTTATCCACACATTTACTCAACTGATTAAACTTCACTAGTTTATTTTTCTCAAAGTATCTACTTCAGGTGGATACAGAGTAAACTAAAAAAATCCCACCAGAGCACTTTGAAACCAGCTACATTGGAAATGTTTCACTTCTTCACAGTTGGCAATTATTGAATGTCCAGGCTACTGATAACATCTTTGATAAGTTGTCAACCTGAGTGAGAAATAAGAAAATGCTGTTCTTAGCAGTAATATGGTTTGATGAGAAGACATAAGTTTTGGAACTACACTGACTTGGATTTAAACTCTGGTTTTCCCTTTTGGGCAAGTTGTTCAGAAAATCTTAGTCTCCTTTGCTTCTGTAAAAGGATATTCTTTTCCAGGATCCTAATGAAGACTCAAAGAAATAGGGATTTTTAGGGAAAAAAAAATAGGCACCAGTACATGTTAATTCCATTCTTTTCTCAATTAGACTTGTAAGATGATAATAAAGGTGTACAAAAGAATGAACTAACTACAGCTGACAGAGAAGAGCAAAAGATCATTTACAGGACAAAACTATGAAATGATTGTAAAACATTAAAATGACTAATTTTGTCAGGTATTATAAACAAAGACACTTAAAGTAAAATAAGTGAAATATGTGTTTTTATTTTTAATCATTTTGTCTTTGCCTTATTCATTTATTTATTTATTTTTGACTTTTTAAAAAACATTTTTATTGATTTCAGAGAAGAAGGGAGAGGGAGAGAGAGAGATAAAAACAGTGATGAGAGAGAAACATTGATTGGCTGCCTCCTGTGCTTTTCACACTGGGGATTGAGCCCACAACCCTGGCATGTGCACTTGATCAGAATCAAACCCAGAACCCTTTAGTCCACAGGCCTATGGTCTATTCAGAGTCAAACCAGGTAGGGCTTTGCGTTATTTATTTATATTAAGAATGTATCATGTGCCAGACAATATATTAGGTGTAGAATATATTGAAAACCTTATTGGTATATATATATACTATGAGTGGCCAGATTGTTATGACCACCCTGTCAGAACTTCGTTGGGTCACCTTTTGCTTTCAATACTGTGGTGATTCTTCTTGGCATTGATTCCATGAGATGTTGAAAGGTGATGCGAGGAATCTGACACCATGCCTGATGAATAGCACTGTCCAGTTCTGTGAGATTTGACAGTTGTGGAACCAGCTGCCTGATGGCTCTTTTAATTTTGTCCCATAAATGCTCAATTGGATTGAGATCTGCTGATTGTGGGGGCCACCTAAGCAAGGTGAGGTCTCCCTCATGTTCTTGAAACCACTCCTGCACAATATGAGCACCGTGGCATGGCCCATTGTCTTGTAGGAAGAAGCCATCTCCTTTGGGATACAACATCAACATGATAGGATGAACTTGACCAGCAATGATACTTAGGTATGTTGTGCTATTCAGATGTTGTTCCACATGAGTTAAAGGGCCCAAATCATGCCAGTAAACATGCCCCAAAACAAAACACTATCTCCACCAGCTTGGAAGATTGTCTTAATGCATGTGGGGTGCATGCTTTCATCCTGTTTCCATGAAATTCTCACTCTGTCATCTGCATGATGCAACTGGAAAGGTGATTCATCGGACCACATGACTTTTTTCCAATGCTCAACTGTCCAATCCTTGTGTTCCTGTGCCTTCGGTTTCCACATCCCATAAGATGCAATTTATTGCTAATTTGTCTACAAATGTCAGGTGGTAATAATAATCTGGGCACTCAGTATATATATATATATATGTTAGACGGCCAGAGTATAAGTTCGTGCATGGGTGGGGTCTGGCCAGCCTGGCCGGGGGAAGAGGACATGGGTGTTATGGGCATTTGGCCAGCCTGCCTGCTGGTTGAACTCATTGAGGGGACAATTTGCATATTACCCTTTTACTATATAGGATATACTGTATATGCTATATAATAAAAGGGTAATATGCAAATTGACTGAATGATCACTATGATGAAAACTGACCATCAGGGGGCAGAAGCTCAGTGGATGTATTGCCCCGTGGTGGTCACTGCTCTACCACAGAGGGAGCACTACTCAGCCAGAAGCCCAGAAGCTGGACTCATGGCTGGCGAGCGCAGCAGTGGTGGCAGAAGCCTCTCTCGCCTCCATGGCAGTCCTAAGGATGGCCTAAGCCGTCAGTTGGACATCCCCCAAGGGTTCCCAAATTGAGAAGGCACAGGCCAGGCTGAGAAGACTCCCCTGCCCAGTGCACAAATCTCTTGCACTGGGCCTCTATATACATATAATGTTTATATGTATATACATTTTTCAAAAGAACTTATATAGGGATGTACTAGTAGTATCAACAGAACCAGAAGAATTTTTTCACATCTATCTCTCATTTTGAAGTTCATTAATGATGCACCATCCAAATAACACTATATTTCACAATTTGGCTTGAAAGACTATTAGATTTCTATTGTATATAATGAAGCTATAAAGTTTTTCTAGAGTGTATGTATATATCTATATGTAATGTGCAATCAAAATTAGATAGCAAATAAAATATTGTTAAATAAAATTAGGTTTATATTTAGTTTTATAGAAGTGTTATAAAATATAGTAGAATCATTAACATTTTATTTTATTTATTTTTTTATTGTTTAAAGTATTACAAATAGTAGTACATATATGTCCTTTCCCCCCCATTGACCTCCCTCTGGCCTCCCGCTATCCCCCGGCACATGCTCTTTCCCTACACCCCAGTGTCTGTGTCCATTGGTTATGCTTATATGCATGCATACAAGTCCTTCAGTTGATCTCTTACCCTCCAATCCTCCCTTGCCTTCCCGCCATATTTTGACAGTCTGTTCAGTGCTTCATTGTCTCTGTATCTATTTCTGTTCATCAGTTTATGATATTCATTATATTCCATAAAAGAGTGAGATTGTGTGATATTTATCTTTCTTCAAATGGCTTATTTTGTTTAACATAATGCTTTCCAGTGCCATCCATGCTGTTGCAAATGGTAGGAATTCCTTCTTTTTTTACAGCAACATAGTATTCCATTGTGTAGATGTACCATAGTTTACTAATCCACACATCTGCTGATGGGCATTTAGGCTGTTTCCAAATCTTAGCTATTACAAATTGTGCTGCTATGAACATGGGGGTGCATATATCCTTTCTGACTGGTATTTCTGTTTTCTTAGGATATATTCCCAGAAGTGGTATTACTGGGCCAAATGGGAGTTCCATTTTTAGTTTTTTGAGGAAACTCCATACTGTTCTTCACAGTGGCTATGCCAGTCTGCATTCTTACCAGCAGTGCATGAGGATTCCTTTTTCTGCACATCCTCGCCAACACTTGTCCTTTGTCCATTTGTTGATGATAGCCATTATTACAGGTTTTAGGTGGTACCCCATTGTAGTTCTGATTTGCTATTCTCAGATGATTAGTTACTTTGAGCATGTTTTCATATGTCTCCTGGCCTTCTGTATGTCCTCTTTTAAAAAGTGACTATTTTGGCCCTTTGCCTATTTTTTGATTAGATTGTTTAGCTTCCTTTAGTTAAGTTGTGTGAGTTCCCTATAAATTTTGAAGATTAAACCCTTATCAGATATAGCATTGGCAAATATGTTCTCCCATGCAGCAGGCTTTCTTCTTGTCTTGTTGATCCTTTCTTTTGCTTTTCTGAAACTTTTTATTTTTGACGTATTCTCATTTATTTTCTCCTTAGTTTCCATTGCTCTAGGAGTTGTGTTAATAAAGATATTGCTATGACAAATGTCTGCTATTTTGCTGCCTATTGATTCTTCTAGGATTTTTATGGTTTCACATCTTATGTTTAAGTCCTTTATTCATTTTGAGTTTATTTTTGTGTATGGTGTAAATTGGTGTTCTAGTTTCATTTTCTTCTAAGTACCTGTCCAATTTTCCTAATACCATTTATTTAAGAAACTCTCTTGACTCTGTTGGATGTTCTTGCCTCTTTTGTCAAATATTCATTGAGCATAATGGGTTGCGTCGATTTCTAGGTTCTCTGTTCTGTTCCACTGGTCTATATTTCAGTTCTTATGCCAGTACCAGGAAGTTTTAAGAACAGTGACTTTACAGTATAGCTTGATATCTGTTATTGTGATTCCTCCAACTTTGTTCTTTTTCTCAAGATTGCTAGAGCTATTTGGGATCTTTTTTATTCGAGATTAATTTTTGGAGAGTCTGTTCTAGGTCTTTGAAGTATGCCATTGGTATATTAATGGGGATTGAATTTGAATGTATATATTGCTTTGGGTAATGTAGACATCTTAATGATGTTGATTCTACCAATCCATGAACATGGTATATTCTTCCATTTGTTTATGTCTTCCTCTATCTCTTTATTCAATATACTGTAATTTTCTGAGTACAGGTCCTTTACCTCCTTGATTAAATTTATTTCTAGGTATCTTAATTATTTTGTTAAAATGTTAAATGGATTTTTTTTTGTTTCTCTTTCTATGAGTTCATAATTGGTGTATAAAAAAGCCATAAACTTCTGGGTGTTAACTTTGTATCCTGCTACATTGCCAAATTCATTTATTAAGTCTAGTAGTTTCTTTTAAATAAATGGTTATTGTTCAGATTATTACAATTGTTCATCTTTTACCCCCCATATATCCCCTCCAACCAGTTCTACCCCAACCCAAGCCTTTACCCCCTCACTGTCCTTGTCCATATGTGTAAGCTCTTTGTCCAATCCCTTCCTGTACCCCCACACCCACTTCCCCCAGAGAATTGTCAGTTCACTCCCTTTCTATGCCCCAGATTCTCTTACATTCACCAGTTTATTCTATTCTTCAGATATTTATTCACTTAATTTGTAGATTCACTTGTTGATAGGTATGAATTTGTTGTCACTTTGTTGTTCATAATTTTTATATTTACATTTTTCTTCCTCTTATTAGAGAATATCCTTCAGCATTTCATATAATAATGGCTTGGTGGTAATGAAATCCTTTAGTTTTTTGTTTGTTTGTTTGTGAAGTTCTTTATCTTACCTTCCATTCTAAATGATAAATTTGCTGGATAGAATAATCTTGGTTGTAGGTTCTTGCCATTCATCACTTTGTATATTTCTTGCTACTCCCTTTTGGCCTGCATAGTTTCTGTTGAGAAATCAGCTGACAGTTATATGGGTACTCTTTTATAGGTAACTAACTGTTTTTCTCTTGCTTCTTTTAATATTCTCTCTTTGTCTTTTACCCTTGGCATTTTAATTACGATGTGTCTTGGTATGGTCCTCTTTGGATTCCTCTTGTTTGGGGTTCTCTGTGCTTCCTGGACTTGTAAGTCTACTTCTTTCACCAGATGTGGAAAGTTTGCGGTCATTATTTCTTCAAATATGTTTTTAATATCTTGCTCTCTCTCTTCTTCTGGCACCCCCATAATTTGGATGTTGGTATGCTTGAAGTTGGCTCAGAGTATCTTCATCCTTTGGGTTCTTTTTTCTTTTCTGGTTGGGTGTTTGTTGCTTCTTCATATTTCAAATCTTTGAATTGATTCTTGGGATCCTTTAGTCTGCTGTTGGAGCTCTGTGTATTATTATTTATTTCAGTCAGTGTATGCCTAATTTATGATTGGTCCTTTTTTATATCCTTGAGGGTCCTGCTAAATTTCTTGAATGTTTCTAGAAGATTCTTTAGTAACCTTATTATCATGGTTTTGAACTTTATATCCAGTCTTTGGCTTTCATCCATTTCTTTTATTTGTGACATGTTTCTTTGTCTCTGCATTTTTACTGCTTCCCTGTTTGTTTCTATGTTTTGGGTAGCTGCTAACTTTACTTTAGTTGATAGCATGGCCTTGTGTGATTGGTGTACTATAGGGCGCAGTGTCTCAGCCTCTCCAGTCATCTGAGATGGACGCTCTTGATGCACCCCTTTGTGGGCTGTTTGCAGAGTCTTGTTGTAATTAACCCATGATTGCTGTTGGTATCAATAGGAGGAATTAACCTCCAGGCCAGTAGGCTGTGATGACCAGCTGTGTCTATACTGGGAGGTCTGTTGTGGAGGAGACCCCTTTAAGAGGCAGGACTTGCTTAAGTAGGACTTCGGTGCTCACTGAGTCTGCCTCTTATGTGTATCTTTTACGGATGTGAAGAGTTGTAATCTGATATGATCTCACTCTGACCAATGGGTACACTGGCTCTTGGATCTCCAAGGAGGTGCAAGGTCAGATACTGTCTGAGGCAGCCCAGCAGAATCTACAGGGACATATGCAGATTCCTCCTCTTTGTATGGGGTTTGGAAGAGTTCAGACGAGGCCCAGCTGTGCACTTCCTGGACTTGTAAGTCTGTTTCTTTCACCAGGTGGGGGAAGTTTTCGGTTCTTATTTCTTCAAATAGGTTTTCAGTATCTTGCTCTCTCTCTTCTTCAGGCACCCCCATAATTCGGATGTTGGTACCTTTGAATTTGTCCCAGAGGCTCCTTACACTATCTTCACATTTTTGGATTCTTTTTTCTTCTTGCATTTACAGTTGAGTGTTTTCTGCTTCTTTATATTTCAAATTTTTTACTTGATTCTTGCCTTCCTGTAGTCTGCTCTTAGGTCTCTGTATAATATATTTTTTTTTAATTTCAGTCAGTGTATGTTTAATTTCTAGTTGGTCCTTTTTCATCTGTTCTTCGGTATTGCTAAATTTATCCATCTTAACTAGAAAATTCTTGAAAAACCTTATAACCGTGGTTTTGAACTCTATATCCAGTATTTGTTTTTCCCCATTTCTTTTGTTTGTGATCTGTTCCTATGTCTCTGAATTTTCACTATGCCGGGAGAACTTCTGTCTTGGAGTCAGCCTTATGATACAAGATTTGCAAAACTGCAAAAGCCTCTATGTTGAGCTTGGATGGGTAGAGTCTCAGAGCACCTTGGCTTCTAGTCATCCCTGCCCTACATGACCCCTGGGTCTCAAGTGCCTCTCCATAATCTCTGGAGCCTTCTTGTGCACATGCCCGCACACATTTTAGCCTGCTGCCTTTCTGGTTCCCCTGTGTTCCAGGATCCATATGAGTCTGGGTCCCCAGGATCTCGCCCAAAACTGAGGTTTAGTGGAGTTAGAAGTGGTGCAGTTGAGAGGCTTTGTCTCCCGCCAACTTGAGAAAACCAGCGGCACAATCAGCAGTCCATCTTCTGGGCACAGTGGTGTGTGTGCCTCAGACCTCTGCCCTTTCACTGCTCCCCTAAATTACTGGGTACTCCTCCCTTTTCACTGTCCAGACTCCTCCCGTATGAGTTTCACCCAGACTTGGGGTTCAGTGGCGTAGGATAAGGGGTTCAGTGCAGTTGGGTGTCTGCCTCTCCCTCCCACCAGAGGAAGCCAGCCAGGTACTCCACGACCTGTTCTCTCTGTGCACAAGTCTCTGTACCTCAGCTTTTTGCAGTTCCTCTGAGTCTCTGTGAGCCCCTCTCTTTCCTTCTAGTTGTAGAATTTCCACTCAGCTAACTTTCCTTTGGTTCTGGATGATGTCGGTTCTGTCTGTTAGATGTATTTTTAAAATTGTTGTGTGAGGCAACAGTTTAGGTATTTATCTATGCCACCATCTTGGTTTGTTCCCCTGCTCTTGAATTTTTTGAAATAGTCTGAGGAAGATAAGTTTTATTTCTTCTTTGAATGTTTGATAAAACTCCCTTGTGAAGTCATCTGGTTCAGGGCTTTTCTTTGTTGGAAGATTTTTATTACTGCTTCAATTTTCTTCATAGTTATCAGCCTATTCAGATATTTTGTTTCTTCCTGGTTGAATTATAGAAGGTCATATTTTTTTAGCAATATGTCCATTTCTTCTAGGTTGTCCAGATTTTGGAATAAAGTTGCCCATAGTTTTGTGTGTGTGTGTGTGTGTGTGTGTGTGTGTGTGTTTTTGTGTGTTTTTTTTATGATTCTTCATATTTCTTTGTGTGTGTGTTTTTTTTTGTTGTTGTTATTTCACCTCTTTCATTTCTGGTTTTGTTTATTTGGGTCCTCTCTCTTGCTTCTTAGTGAACCTGGCTAGAGGTTCATCAATCTTGTTAATCTTTTTTGAATAACCAGCTCCTGGTTTCATTGATATTTTTTTGTCTCTATGTCATTTATTTCTGCTCTGATCTTTATTATTTCATTCCTTCTGCATACCCTGGGCTTTTCTTGTTGCTCTCTTTCTAATTGTTCAAGTTTCAGAGTTAGATGATTTATTACTAGTTTTTCTTGTTGTTGTTGTTTTTTGTTTTGTTTTGCTTTGAGTTAGGCCTATAATGCTTTGAACTTCCCTCTCAGAGCTACTTTCACTGTGTCCCAAAGATGTTTTATTGTTGAGCAGTTAGGAGCCAACAGTCCCAGTTTGTGTGAGAGATGTTTGACTGCCGGTTTAGGCCTTATCCCTGTAAACCAGCAGTAGGACATCCTATGAAGGGTTCCAGATTGGAGAGGGTGCAGGCCAGGCTGGGCTAAAAACGCCTCCCCAGGCTCAACTTTTTGCACCAGGCTTCTAATATGTATAATAATAGGGCTGCAGGAAGAACAAGATGAGCAGCAAGGATTAGAGAATATATTTGAAGAAATAATGACAGAAAAACTTCCCTGATATGGGGAAGAAAAATGTCACACAAGTACAGAGAGTCCCAAGCAAGATGAACCCCAAAGGAGCCACACCAAGACACACCATAATTACAATGGCAAACATTAACAAAAAAGAGAGAATCTTAAAGGCTGCAAGAGAGAGACAGAGAGTTACTTACAAAGGATCCACCATCAGATTATCAAATGATTTCTCAGCAGAAACACATCAAACCAGAAGGGAATGAAATGAAGTATACAAAGTGATACAAAGCAAAGGACTGAATCCAAGAATACTCTATCTAGCAAGGTTGTCAATCAAGATTGAAAGGGAAAACAGGCGCTTCACAGACAAAAAAAATGGCTAAGGGACTTTATCTCTACCATGCCAGTAATGCAAGAAATGCTAAAGGATTATGCTGTAACAATAAGAAATAGAGAGGAAGGAACACAGGCATAAAGAATAGAAATGGCTATAAACAAGTACCTATCAATAATAACATTAAACATTAATAGATTAAATGCTCCAATCAAAAGACATCATGTGACTGAATGGATAAGAGAGCATGACCCATATATATGCTGTCTACAAGAGTCCCACCTCAGTCAAGGAACTCACACAAACTGAAAATGAAGGGATGAAAAAAATATCTATCAGGCAAAGGGAAATTTAAAAAAAGCTGGGGTAGAAATACTTGTATCTGACAAAATAAATCTCAAAGTGAAGATCATAAGAAGAGACAAGGAAGGCCACTTTATACATTCCAAGGGATCAATGCAACAAGAGGATATAACTATGGAATACATATATGCACCCAATGCTGGAGTACCCAAAAACATTAAAAAAAATACTTCTGGAAGATGTCAGGGGAAAGATTGACAGCAATACAATCATAGTAGGAGACTTTAATGCCCAATTAACATCACTGGATAAATCCTCTAGACAAATCAGCAAAGAAACAGCAATGAAAAACTATTGACTATATCAGATGGACTTAATCAACTTCTTCAGAACATTCTACCCCAAGCTACAGAATATACATTCTTCTCAAGTGCAAATGGGACATTTTCAAGATAGACCACATATTGGAACACAGGCAAAGTCTCTCCAAATTCAAAAAGATTCAAATCATATCAAACATGTTCTTAGATTACAATGGCGTAATATTAGAAATAAACTACAATAAAAATGATCAAAAAAATCCGAACACGCCAAAACCGGTTTGGCTCAGCGGATAGAGTGTTGGTCTGCAGACTGATTCCCGGGTTTGATTCTGGTCGGGGGCATGTACCCTGGTTGCGGGCACATCCCCTGTGGGGGCGTGTAGGAGGCAGCTGATCTATGTCTCTCTCTCATCCATATTTCTAACTCTCTATCCCTCTCCCTTCCTCTCTGTAAAAAATCACTAAAAATATATATTAAAAAAAATTCAAACACTTGGAGGCTGAATAGTATACCATAAACCAATGATTGGGTTATCAAAAAGATGAAAAAAGAAATAAAAAACATCCTGAAAAATAAATGACAAGGAATCACTAGAACTTTAGATTATGATAGTAGAAGGAAGCTAGAGGGAAGAGCAAGAGAAAGTATAATAGGCAAAGCTTTTTGGAAGTCAAACCACTATTTTATATTTCAAAGCTGACAGGTGTCCCATTATGGTTTGCTATAATTAAAACTTTCAGATACACCTTGCCCATGGCTAGGTTATTTTCAAAGATTAAAATGCTACAATAGAAATATGTGCAACTTAATTCCCAATTTAAATTTTCATTATTTGTGAAAAATAAAAGAGTCAAAGAATTGTGTAATTGCAATTCTGTTTGGAAACGTAATTATTGGGAAAATTGAAATGTATGAGTGGCCATGATTTACCTTATTGGGTGAGAGAGGAACCTAACCTGTCATTATCTTGAAATTCATCTAAAAATCTATTTACACATGGAAAATATACTATATTTTTATTAATTCCCTTGTCATTTTATTACCTTCTTTTCTGCTATATCATAAATTCTGAATTCCTTCTTTCATTTGAGATCTTACTTCTAATGCTTTACTTCTTCTAAATTTATCAGTAAATAATAAGCTACACAATATTCCAGAGATGTCAGAGCAATTATTTTTAGGTTTAAATATTAAATCTTTGACTCTTTAAAATCAGTTATATTTCAGGTTTTTAAAAAATAGGAAATTATACTCAAGTAATGATAAATGTATCTATTAAGCAACTCAGCAAACATTCAAAATTGGGTTTATCAAATTCAACTAAAGACAATAGGATTTTCTGTTTTCAATATAATTGTCTTAGCAGGCAGTGCTGCATCTACTCAAAATGCCCACAGAAGCTCTGCTACAGTTTTCATGTGGCCTTGATGGGTGACATTTGCTACCTACTGCAAAAGTGGTCCATATAAGGACAAACTCTTTCTTTTTTAAAAAAAATGTATTTTTGTTGATTTCAGAAAGTAAGGGAGAGGGAGAGAAAGAAATATCAGTGATGAGAGAGAATCATCAATTAGCTGCCTCCTGCACTCCTCACATTGGGGATCAAGCACACAATCCAGGCATATGCCCTGATCTGGAATCGAACTGCAACGGCCTGGTTCATAGGTCAGTGCTCAACCACTGAGCCACACTAGCCAGACTCTTTCTTATTAGATAGCATTTCTTGGACAAGTTTTCCTCCCAGTGAGTTCAACTTTTCTGAGTGCACTATGGACTATAGCTTACATAAAATGACATAGGTCAGGAGCAATCTCCTGCATACTGTTCTCTCTCATAAAAGCATAATATAAATGAAACTGATTTACTGCTTGAATTTGTTCTCATTTAGAGAAGATGAAACCGTTTGTAACCGTGCTTTCGATATGATGAGTAACAAAAGATCCATGGCATGGGGCACATATTGTGGTGATAGAGAACCATCATCCTGAAATGAGTCCCTCAAAAGTCTCAGTGATGGTTGAAAAAATCCACAACTTCTTCTTGCAGAAGGTTGGAGCTCAGTCTGAAGGTAGCCTGGTGGCCCACTTCTCTGTGAGACTGGGAAGGTGTTTATCTGAGCACTAACACATATAAGGCTTCTCAATCTTCTCAATAGTATGTTAACCATCTGTTCCTCCAGTATCCAAAGCATGTCTGTCTTTCTCAATTAGAACTCATGATTTCATTATAAATTAGAGTTTCATTGTCTGCTCTCTTACACCCATTAAAAACCTGGCTAGAGGAAATACTTAAGAGTGATACTATAACTAAATGATCATTTCAAAGGAGCTGTTGACCCTACAGCTTTGTGTTTCTATAACTCTAAGGACCTACTCTCCCATGTTTCCCTTTGAAAATTTCAGGATGTTGCCTTATATCAGAAAACTACATTCCTGGGCGACATTACCTGGTCTTCCCCTGAATAAAATACTGTGTGTCTTATCTTAATGTTAAGTTTTCATACTTCATCAGAGGTCAGTCAAGAAAATAATTACAAATCACTTTTAAGTTTTCATATTTGACGAGAGGCCCAGTACACAAAATTTGTGCACTGGTAGGTCCCTAGTGGCTGGTGATGGCCAGCCACGTACTTTCTCCCTTCCTCAGACCACCTACTGCCACTGGGGCCTTCCTCCTTTCCCCTCGCTGGCCCCGCCCCCTGGTCGAACTCCCAGAACTCCTGGTCCAGGTGACAATTTGCATATTATGCTTTTTTATATAGGATATTCAGTTCTCAATAATCCTATCATGTTGGATAATTATAATTATCAGGATATACTCCTTTGGGGCATATTCCTTTTAAAATTTACCACCAAGATAATGATCTGTGTTTTTTAAAAAAATAGGATTTATTATTTCCTGTAAGGGTATTTCCTCCTTAAATCCAGGCACTGAAGTAACTACCTATCATCAATGTAGCTCCTGAATCTTGCTTAGGGTAATAGGTTTAATAAATCTGAATATTCTTCTGGCTAAGATGTGCTAGCTTAATACATGTTAAAGTTACTTTTGATTCATGGGACATTTTCTGTTAAAACACACTCGTTCAAACTTAGATTATTACCTTGGCCTTTGTTTCTACTACCAAAGGGATAAAAACAATTTCTCCAAAAGAAGTTTCATACCTCAGAGGATATTTCTACTTTACTTTCCCCCCCGCCCCATCACCACCTCCAAGATTATAAAAGAACTTTAAAAATATAAAACCTTGAGCTAGCCAAGGGATATACAATTGTGAGATTATAAACTAATACATATTATTCTGACTTTTACAATAGTTAACCTCATTAATATATTTCACACCACTATTTATAGTACAAGTTAAAATTAATTTATTGACATTAATTATAAAAAATGTTCTTCAGACTTTTGACTCAAAGAGTGTTCTGCCGCCAAGACCGGTTTGGCTCAGTGGATAGAGCGTCAGCTTGTGAACTGAAAGGTCCCAGGTTCGATTCCGGTCCAGGGCATGTACCTTGCTTGTGGGCACATCTCCACTGTGGGGCGTGCAGCAGGCGGCTGATCAATGTCTCTCTCTCATCGATGTTTCTGACTTTCTATCTCTCTCCCTTCCTCTCTGTAAAAAAATCAATAAAATATATTTTTTAAAAAAGAGTGTTCTGCCCATAAGCCAGATTTTCACATGTCTGCTACATACTCCTGACTTTGATGTCCTGAATGTACCATCAATTAAAAAAAAAACATCTCAGCCCTTTGCAGCATTTTTCAAACATTTTATTTTATATTTCTTATATTAGCTGATGGCTTCATCATTTTCCCTGTTAACCAAACTGGGGAAAAAACTGTAGTCATCATAGACTTCTATCTATTCTGCTTCTTTCTCACTCAAAACTATGCCTAAATTCTGTCATTTCTAACTCTGAAATGTTTCTCAAAGCATTTATAATCTGGCTTTCATCTACATTTTTAATACTCTGTTCTATCACTTCACTAGTTTGCATCATTTCATTTTCACTCATCCTGCTACCATTCATCCAACAAATATTTACTTAGCTTCCTCAGTAATCACTGTTATTATTAATTATAACTAGATGCTGAGGATGGCAAAGTGAATATGACAGACATGGTCCCAGCAGGGATGTCAGACTTTATACAAATAATCAACTATGATGAGGCTTATGAGGCATGCATGAGAGAGAGCAAGAGTGAGAGAGAGAGAAACGAGAACCATTTGGAGTAGAGTTATGAGTCTGAATTAGTATGTAGGTCAGGGAAAGCATCTCTGTAGAAGTTATATTTAAACAAGGAATTGAAGGCTATTTAAACAGGTAAGAATTGACTACACAAAAATATTGTGGGGGTGGTGGAGAATTTCCCATGCAGAGAGCATAACTGTATGGAAAGATATAAGATAGAGAATGTCTCACAATAAAGGGTCTAAAAGTGTGTGATAAATATATATGAAAGGAAGAGGACCATTTTTCCAAATCATATAGCCATCCAACAGAAGCACACAGTGGGAATCAATAAGTGAATTTTATTTATAAAATATAAAGGCTATACAAGAGGAGATTGAGCTAGTTACCTAAAAATCTTTTGCTCCTGTTTGAGAGGTTTGTGTTTTGCCCCAAGGACTTTGGGAAGTCAGAGAGTTATGGACAATAGGAACGTGTCATGATTCAAAGAATTCTTTTGCTGAAAAGAGAGAAGCAAGTCTGAAAGAATAAAAGAGACTTTTGTTGTAATCTTGGCAAGAAGTAGTGGTCATCTTGACTATGGTGGTGCTGGTATGGGTTAAAGGAAGTGGAAAAATATGATTTAAAAAAGCAGAAAATGAGGAAAAGGTTCTGTCAAATCTCTAACTTAATTTTCCTTGGGAAATGGCACAACCATTTATGAAAATTGTAAAACAATATCTGCCATTATGTTGGATGGAATAATGACTAAATGGATAACAAGGAAAAAGATATGGAGAGAAAGAAGGCATGCATTTGTTTTGAATGTGTTACTTTTGCGATATTTGGGAAAATTTAAGTGAGAGGGTTAGACAGAGAAGTGAATGTGAATGCCATTAAGAGAGATGGTCACCATGAACAAAATGTCTAGCCCTAAGCATGTCATACTGCTTCATGTCAGTGCACTTATGATAAACATGTGCCTGGAGCCTTCAGTCCTCGCCTCCGTTTCTATACTTAGCTAAATATTACCTACAGTACTTGTTCTCTGTCTCTACTGCTCTCTAATTTGCTGCTATTATTCATTTCTTTCTATCTATGTTCCAAAAATACCTGTCTTCCTTACCTAATGGATAGTTCCTCAAGTGGCACAATTGTGTGATTTGAATGTGAGCATTTCACCAAACCAGATTGGGAGCACTCTGAGGGCAGAAAAAAAATGTTTTTATTTGTTTGGTTTTGTTTGTTTGGTGCTATTTTTGTTTTCCTTTTGTTATGCCAATGCTTAGCAGCTCATCTGGTCAACAATGGCTTTAGCTTTCCAAGATGAATGCATTGGTTAGTGTATTGAGAGGCTACTATATTCCAAGCAATGTATTGCACACTATCTACAAGAGAGAATAGGTTCATGCTAGGACATAATTTGAGAACAGAACAAAATGTCAGCAAGTGGGGAATGCTATGCACACAATTAAAATAGAGCTAAAAAGGCTTGGGAATTATTTTAAGATTTCACTGAGGTATTGATTGTTAAGAAGACATGATATACACAAAAATGCCAACCAGGTAATGATCTGGGGCAAAGCATTTTAGGCACGGAGCTTAGCTGGTGCAAAAGCCGTGAAAATGAACTAGCTTTATAGGTTGGGAGAAGATCAAGAAAACCAGGATGGAAAAAAAAAAAGAAAACCAGGATGCCCAGAAGGTTGTTAGGGAGGTGATGAGGTAGCTATTCCCCTTGTTTTGAAGCACAGCATTTTATATATCTGAGTTTATTCTTTGCTTCATCTCCTGGATACAATGTTTAAGGTAAATATCTTCATTAACTTGAGATTCTGTGTGTTATTATCCAAGTATCATAAAGATTTACTTAAAGAAAACATTTTTTTTTCACATCATATAGCCATCCAACAGAAGCACTCATTGGGAATCAATAAATGAATTTTATTTATAAAATGTAAGGGCTATACAAGTGGTCATATCAACTTGAAAATAAAAAAAGAGAAAAAAAATACTAATGAACACAGAAAATAGTGTGGTGATTTCGTTTGTAACCGTGCTTTCGATATGATGAGTAACAAAAGATCCATGGCATGGGGCACATATTGTGGTGATAGAGAACCATCATCCTGAAATGAGTCCCTCAAAAGTCTCAGTGATGGTTGAAAAAATCCACAACTTCTTCTTGCAGAAGGTTGGAGCTCAGTCTGAAGGTAGCCTGGTGGCCCACTTCTCTGTGAGACTGGGAAGGTGTTTATCTGAGCACTAACACATATAAGGCTTCTCAATCTTCTCAATAGTATGTTAACCATCTGTTCCTCCAGTATCCAAAGCATGTAGTTAATGATGAGGCCCAATCAGTGCAATTACTGTAGTTAGAAACTCAGTTGGCAGCCTGTTAGCCAGTCTTATTTGGTCTCTGCAACTTCATTTTCACAGAAAAAAATAATGTTTGTAGTGTATTTTTTTGGCAGAGACATTATAAATTATAAGTACTCAAGGTCACTTTTTGTTTATGACTTTGATGGTGCTTAACTCACCAATTTTCTAATTTGTATAAAGCAGTGATTTTCAACCTTTTTCATCTTATAGCACACATAAATTATTAAAATTCTGCAGGACACCAAAAAATATAATTTATTTTTTTGCTGACCTGACAAAAATAGGTATGATTTTGACTCATTCACACTGGATGGCTATTGTTGTATTGGCTGTTGTCACTTTTTTATTTGACAATCTAAGGGAAAAGAAGTCAGTGCCCCTGACTAAACAGTCAGGTATTGCATGTTTTAAAAATCCTTGTGGCACACCCGAGTGCCTGTCATAGAACATGATTAAAAATCACTAGTATAAAGATCTTTTAAATAAATACAGACTTGTATCCTTTTCTCTTGTTCACTTTTCTGTGACAATTAACAATGAATTTATTTAGCTTTATACTATCTATTTTTATTTCTACTTACATTGAAAATGAGAATATAAAGCAGTACTGTAACATATATATTTCCTCACTCACATACTGATTTAGGGTGCTTCATATAAGACGGAACAAAATAATCTTGCAAGAGGTTACTTGTACATTAATCAAATAACAGGAGAAGGTAAATCTTCAATTTTTATTTTAAACAAATCAATTTCCTAAAACATGCAGGCAAACATTCAGAATCCTATATAATAAAGAGATAATATACAACTTGACCCTCACGCCCTCACAAGATGGCTGCCTATAATCAGGCTGGCAGGGGGGCAGTGGGAAGGATTAGGCTGGCAGGGGGGGCAGTGAGGGATGACCTGGCCAGCAGCAGGGGGCAGATAGGGGCAATCAGACCAGCATTCAGAGGCAGTGAGGGTGATCAGGCCAGCAGGGGCGGGAGGCAGTTAGGGGAGACCAGTCATGCAAGCAGGTGAGTGACTAAGAGCCAGCAGTACAGGATTGTGAAAGGGATGTCTGACTGCTGGTTTAGGCCCGATCCCCAAAGGGGTTCCAGATTAGAGAGGATGCAAGCTGGGTTTAGGGGACCCTCCTCTTCCTGCACGAATTTTGTGCACTGGGCCTTTAGTTGTATTAGAAGGAAAAATGCCGTTATAATTTAAATATTGTAATTGATTAATTTAGTCTATAAAATGGTTTTCAGGAAATATCAGAAATACATAGATTATCTCCTTAGTACTCTGTGATTTTTCAGGAATGCATGAGTCTTTTATTTCATGTGTGAATGTGACTTGCCTCTTCTGGGATACTATTTTGCTCATGATAAGTGTGTATTTGTTTTTATTTTCCATGGATTCTCATGGAACCTTTTTATTTTAATCAATAGAAAGTCCACATGTTGCTGAAAACATACATGTGTCATATACAGGGTGTCCCCAAAATATTAAAATATATTTTATTTTTGAAATTGAGCTATCAGCTGTTAAAGTGTGTATATCTTTCAGGTGTCTCATTCTGAACAAGAAATTGGGTCAAAATCAATAAAAAATATTATTGGATATTTAATGTCCTTAAAACAAAATTCCATACTCTAATAAATGCTTATCCAGATCATTGCTATGCCTCCAAATGATAGTTCACATTGTGAACTTTATTTTGATCTATGGCTTTGCAATTATCATGCAAAACCTTCAAGTTTTATCTCATTTCTCAATGCAAATTAATTTAAGATGTTCAATTCAATTTCATAAACATATTTTGAGTGGCCTCTACATATAAGCAAGGTTGTGAGGAAGTCACCCCATAAATATAAACTTTACTAACTGCTGGTATCTGACTTCAGTGAGGTCACACATAAGTGAGGCATACAGACAAAATCACAACTTAATTATAAATCCAAATGGAAAAATATCCTCATGTGAGGATTAACAAAATAAATAAATAAATAAAAGGGTCATTAAGTTACACTGTTATTCACACCTTGTTGAACTAGCATAACAGTGTTTCAGTAAAACTGCACTGAGAATTCTCTTTGAGTGCTTAGTTGCAGCTACAGAAAAGCAATATCCAATTACATCAGGGATGAAACAGAAAGGAAATGTGAAGATTACATATATTCAATTGTTACTATATAAAATAATTTGCAGAAATAGACAAATAAATGTGTACATATTTGCTTGAACTATATGTGCACAGACCTATTTTTAAGATGTTTTTCTTATCTTTTAACTTATTTTTATTATTCATACATTTAGTAATCATCTATTATTATGACCAAATGCTATGTTTTCAGTATATACTCATGTTATCAAAATTACTCCACCAAAAGTAAAAGTGGCTAATTAAAAAACAAAAACAAATTCTTCTTAATGTCCTAACAAGCATTCTTTCCTCTTAAAGTAGTGAACAACTTAATGCAATACATCCATAATGCACATAAAGAAATATGGACAGGATTTGTAAAATACAATAAAATGAAGCTCAATAGATTACTAATGTTTGAGTCTTAATTTAGGAGGTTATAAAATATATCATTGATTAATCATCTCAGGGAATTGCATGGTTTCAGAAATAAGACAAGAAAGAACAAAAGGGCTGAATTTTCCTGAATGATTTATAGACTTTGTTCATTCTAAACTTAATAATCCTTTTCTAATCTGGAGAAGGTTTTGCTTTTAATTATTCAGATAATTGTTCATAATGATATGAGAAGAAAAGAAATGAAAATATATCCCAGGTCATATGATAGAAATCAGACTTTATAAGGCATTTGGTTTTAAATATTTACATCATTCATATTATACTGAAAAATAAATTATGTGGTGGAATGTAATAAATATTACTCTTTTTGGAACATATAAATTCCAGAATATGTCATAGAATTTTAATTTATCTGGAATGCCCTCTTTCCCCTTCTCTAACTAGTGAACTTTCTTTTTCATGATCAACTGAATATTCCCAGCACTGTGAAGCTCTTCTCAAGTCCCATAGCCGGGTTATTTCTGTTCTCTATGCTCCCCCTCTTCATCCTCTATTATGTTTATAGTCTTTCCATTTTAGATTTATAATCATTATCATTTGGTGGAGTAATTTTGATAACATGAGTATACACTTAAAACATAGCATTTGGTCATAATAATAGATGATTACTAAATATATGAATGATAGAAATGAGTTTTAAAAGATAAAAACATCTTAATATAGGTCTGTGCATATGTAGTTCAAGCAAATATGTACACATTTATTTGTCTATTTATGCAGATTATTTTATATAGTAACAATTCAATATAAGTAATCTTCACATTTCCTGTTTCATCCCTGATATAATTGGATATTGCTTATCTGTAGCTGCAACTAAGCACTCAAAGAGAATTCTCAGTGCAGTTTTACTGAAACACTGTTATACTAGTTCAACAAGGTGTGAATAACAGTGTAACTTAATGACCCTTTTATTTATTTATTTATTTTGTTAATCCTCACAGGAGGATTTTCTCCTTTGCTATTTTAGAGAGAATGGAAGGGAGGGAGGGAGGGAAGGAGGAAAAGAGGGAGGGAGGGAGAGAAGGAGGGAGGGAGGGACAAACAAGGATGTGAGAGAGACACATTGATTGGTTGTCTCTTGCATGCACTCTGACTAAGGTAGGGAGGGAACCTGCAACACAAGATATGTGCCCTTGACTGAGAATTGAACCCGAGAACCTTCAGTGTGTGGGCTGACACTCTAACCACTGAACAACACTGGTCAGGGCTTAATGATCCTTTTAAATCCTGCCACTAACATTAGGCATGAGAAAAGACCATAAAAATACAATTAGGAACATAAGCATTAAAAGAAAAAGGGTTAATAAGTACAAAGTAAAGGATAGTATTTTTTATTTATTGTTGAACACAGTGCTCCGGAAAAAAATAAAATTGTCTGATCATAGTATGTGGTGTCAGTAAAGACTATTATCATGTATGTCTTATGCCTAAAACTTTACTTTTCTGATCATATTTTTTGTATCAGTTAAATAATCAGATGTTTAATTTTACTTATTGATATATAGGCATGACATTAAATGAAGTATTTCAAAGGCCTCTTGATTGTTAATTAAATGAAAATATAATTGATTGATATAAAATAATTACTAATTTTGTGAAAAGTAGACCAGAGTTTCACAGTGATTTTCATATTAATGAATTTATTTATTTTTAATTTATCAAATAAGCCTTGACTTCTTCCCAATAATATATGGTTATATCTATATATCATCATTTTTTTTAGGTTCTCCAGTTTTCTTTTTTTTTATTGTGTTACATGTATACATATCTCCCCATTGCCCCCCTCCCTCCCAGGCATACCCCAACCCCCCAGTGTCTATGTTCATTGGTTATCATCATTTGATCTTATTCAAATCTTAAATGATTACAGGTATAATTGCTGTCACGCTCCAATCAGAAAAAGAGCTGCTCTAGTCTAAAACACTGGTTCCTAGTCCCAGGTGATTCTGCCACTCAGGGGAAAATTGGCAGTGTCTGGAGACATTCTTGGTTAGCACAACAGCAGACGTGTTACTGGCATTTAATGGGTAAAGGCAGAAATGTTACTGAACACCCTACAAGACACAGAGCAGCCTCCCACAGCAAATAATTATCTGTGTCAAAATGTCAATAGTGATGAGGTTGAGAAATCCGAGTCTGGTACAAGAAATTTAATATGAGGAACTAGTTACAAAAATGTTGAGACACTTATAAAGTTCAACAAGGGGTAGTGAGGCAGCCCAGGGATTAGCATCTATGGGAAGCAACTACTAAATCTAAGGTTTTTGGAGCAAGGCACTATGGAATATTACCAGGTCTCAACAGCCAAACCAACAGGGCTATAGATGGATTCAGAACAGATGCTGCTAGTTGGGAGTTGGAACCTAGGAGGGAGAGTCTTTCCAGTACACAATGGCATCACAGGGAACATGCAGCTTCTGCTGGAGTCATGACCAGAAGCTGAGAGAAATGAAAAGAAATGCCCATGTTTACCTTTTCCTTCCACCGACCAACCTCTCATCATTGTTTTCTATTAGCCAAATCCAATAGGAAGCCTATTGCAAGGGAGGTGGGGAAATGTAGGATGCAAGGGACTTAAGAGGAATGGATCTGAGAACAAACAGGAAAATTACAAGCACAAGAAACAGGAGACATAACAATTCTAATTTTATTATTTCAGCATCCATGGTATTCTCACACCCTTGTGTTTTCTTTTTGGTAAATACGAAAATACATACAAAGTTATCAGGTAGAGTAGAATTACGACATGCATACCAATGGATACAGCCCACTACCAATTTTGAGATGGAAACTAGGAAAAAAGGAGGAAGTACTTGCTAAAGCAGAGATCATGGGATAATCATTAATGGAAAAAAAAAAAAACCTTATCACGTGTACTGAAATGAAATCCTTGGTTGATGATATTTTCTTCCTATCTTTCTTTCAAAATTGGGAAGATAACATGTGAAAATTTTCCTTTGTTGCCTTTATATTGACATAAATATAAAGTATGTGTACATTCTAAGGGTAAAAGATGAGTGGAATAAATTTTAAAAAAGAAACATGATGGAATGAACTAATATAAAACTTTTATCTAATTTAAAACTGAAAATGATACCCATCTTTTTTTCCAAATAAATATTAGGTAATTGAAGTTGTGGAAATTTCTCTTCCATGGCAACTCTAGAGAAGGGGCAGATGGTATGAAATTGTGGACAGATGGACACATGGAGAGGCCACATTTATAGTTGTTGTTAAAACTTTTACTTCCAGTATCACCCAAACCTCCTACAGCATTTTGTTTTCAGATTGTCAATATTTTCTTGGTTCACCAGCATCATCTTGTATATGGATGAATAGCAACCTCCTGTGATGAATTGATACTTCTCAGTCATGATTTTAAGAAACCATTGTAGATGTTTGATTTAACCAACATGATAGAAGGCATCTTGCTTAGAGCAACATATTGATATGTAAACCAAGGTTAAAACTTTAACTCTGTATGAATCATCATGTGGAGAACAGAGTCCCTGTCCCTGATCCCAGTCTAGATATATTGCAGAAATCAATGGCAAAAGTAACAATGATTCAGATAAAATTATCACAGCTAATGATTAAACAATGCAGTATATTTATTCTGTTACTAGCAGGCCAGTGTTCATTTTAAGAAATAATGGTTGTTATTTAAAGTTACCAGGGGAATTCCTGAGTTTCATTAACATACAAAATATAGTTATTATCAAAATGAAAAAATAATCAAGAAATTTATACTAAGGAAACCAATTCACTCCATGGAGCTATGAAACCCACCCATTTAGGGTGTTAAGAGTCAAGATCAAAGTGATGTGAATAGGTGATGATTATAAAAATACCCCTTTTTTATTAAATTCAGAGAGGAAGGGAGAGGAAAAGAGAGATAGAACCATCAATGATGAGAAATAATAATTTTGATTGGCTGCCTCCTGCATGCCCCTTACCAGGGATTGAGCCCACAATCCGGGCATGAGTCCTTGACTGGAATTGAACCTGGGGCCCTTCAATCCATAGGCAGATGCTCTATCCACTGAGCGAAACCAACTAGAACTAGAAACAAACAAGCTTACATAGGTCAGTTAACTGCCCATGTATAGGCAGTAATTTCTAAACCAGGCCCTAAAATCATGAACTATAATGAACCCATCCATGATCTTCATTTCTGGCAATTCCATGTCAGCTTTAGAGATGTGGCTATCTCAATGACTGTCCTGCCTTGATCAAGGAAGATTCAGTAATTCTTGGTACCATGGCAAGTTATAAATTTATCCTTTGGTCTAGTACATTGTAGAGCACAGGTATACTTCTTTTTTGCATAATTAATATCTAGGGACTAAACGAATAAAAATCCATCCAGTATAATCGACAGATCAGCCAATCAACTCAGAGTAGGGGTAAATTATACAGGAAGTCTATTTTAGTCACCAACTAAATAAAGCAGGGAGAAAAAAGAAAGATATTAGGTTATATGGACAGAAGAGCTATAGCTTGAGGAATCTTGACAAGTACTGTGCATTTTTTGTGTAGTTTATGTGGGCCAGATAATTTTTGACAATTATTTACAAAACCAGGGTAAGTGGTTCTGGCATGTTCATACATGAGAAAACATCAATGGGAGACTTAATAGTTCAAGGAGGTGATAAAGAGAAGGGAGACCAATTATTTGCACTAGCCATCAAAGGCAGGAAAATAATCAGCTTGAGTCCAGAAGGGGAAATTTAGGTTAAATATTAAGCAACAGTTAGTTATACATTTCAACTGCTTCCTTAAAGTCATTTTCATACTTTGCTACTTCCCCCTCAAGGGAATTAGATTTGTTAACTGTAATCGGTCAAGGCATGATTCGGTGTCATTCGGTTAAAATTATTTTAGAGATTATTAAAACTGCCTAAACTCTTTCAAAGAGAATATTGGTGATTCTTAACATTTGTTTCTAAATGAGAATAAGAATTTAATGGTATGTCTGAAAGGAAGGTAGGTATCAGTGTATATGGGAACAGGGCGCAAATAGGTAGGATCATTGCTAAGAATTCCACAGATCAAAATGCTATGTGTTAATCTAGGATTGGGATAGGGGGAGGGGAGGGGGAGTTTACAGCAGGTGTCAGCAATCTAGCTTGCACTTGGGAATCACCTTAGACATTTTGATCAGGAATGAGCCAATGTACTAATGGCTCCTTGAGAGAGGTAGTTCATCTGTGTAGACAGGGAGATCATTACAGTGAACAACTTCTGTGGGGCTACTCATATCCTAATCATTGGGACAGCGGAAGCTTCAGAGATGGAGTAGGTGGGACCCACATAAAGTCAAAGGATGCTACAGTGGGAAGCCCATGCTTATCTTGTATAAATGAGGTATTTTTAACCTGCAATGAAAGTAGCTATTTAAAAAATGAAATTTACTAAATATTGACTCAAAAATTCCAACCAAAAGAAAAAATGCAAGATGGATCATATTTATTTTCAATTTCCCCAATGTTCCTCCCACTAGAGGGTGAGGAGGGGAGGAAGACGAGAAATTGTTTAGCAGTATTGTAAGTGGAAAATGAGAAGGGACAGGAAGAAGGTAAAAACAAAATACCCGAGAAGATTAGACTCTCAGACATTAAAGACCTATTGCCTATCCATTAATACATCCCTCTCCAGTATGTGAGTCAATATTCTTATTTAACATTCGCTCATCAGACATGTATTGAGCAGTAATAGTGTACCAGGGACTCTGTTAGGCTGTTGGGTTATCAAGATATATAAACCATCATTCATAACTCAGAGAGCTCAGACTAATTAAAAGAGTAATAATAGGAAATAATTTTATGGAATTCTGTATGCTAAATGCTTATCTCCTTTAATCCTCACAACAATCCTAGAAGGTAGTCTTCATTACTATTTCCAAGTAACAGTTGGGGAAAGGAAGGCTTCAGGAAGTTAGGAAACTGGACCAAGATCACAGAGGCAGTGCCAGAGTGAGAGTTTGATTCCGTGGTGTGCCAGATTTCAGAGCTCACACTTCCATCCACACATGGCATCACTTTTTGTGTGTGTCATTAAACTCCCTTGAAGTCAAAGGACTTGAACTCCTACTCACAGCAAGCAGAATCAGATCAACACTATATATACAATATTGCATCTTGTTTATAAGTGAAATATTAGTTTGTAGACTAACCTATTAAATCTAATGACGTTAGATCCCCCGGGTTAGGGACAGGCTTGGTTCCAAGGAACAGGGTATGCCTGAATGCACAGGTAGGGGTGAAATGAACCCAGCCAGAATGGTTAGAAGACCATCTAGCTGCAGATCATTAAACAGATGCCTTTCAAATATGCGGAACACAACCTGTTTGCAAGCTGGGGATTGCAATATTGATTCTTCCAGGGAAGTTACTTATTTTTATACATGTGTGCTGTGTTCTATCCATAATACAGTTCGGCATGGCAACATTGAAGTAAATTATAAAAAGAAAAAATCCGCTACTAATAACACTCTTTTTTTTTTTATTGTGGAAGCCATAAGAACAAGTTTCTCTTTCCCTAGGTGATTTTTGGTCTGTTTGTTTGTTTTTCTTTTCCCAAATAATGTCAAGGAATGTGAGTAATTTTGTCAGAGTGAAAAGTCAAGACCAAGATTTTCCTGTTAAGACATTCTGCATGGTAGCTTTACCTATTCACTGATTTATTCATTCATCAAATATTTATTGAGTACTTACAATAAGCTAGGTACTGTTTTAGGTATAGGGATAACATAAAAAATAAACAAAAAAACAAAGTGCCTCTATTTAAGGAGCTCATATATTAGTGAGAGACTTAGAAACATATGAAGTAAGCCAATAAATAGTGTGTCAGATGATAGTATTAATGAGGATACTAAAGCAAGGTAAAGATATAGAGAAAAAGTAACTGGTAATTGCTGTTTTATACACTGAGTGGCCAGATTATTATAATCTCTGAACGCATAATAATCTGGCCACTCAGTGTATATCCTATATAATAAAAGGCTAAAATGCAAATTGTCCCCTCAACCAAGAGTTCAACCAGCAGGGCAGGCAGGTGGGCCGGCCAACCGCCCATGTCCCCACCCCCTGGCCAGGCTGGCTGGATTCCACCCATGCATGAATTCATGTACCAGGCATCATCTAATACTCTCTCTCTCTCTCTCTCTCTCTCTCTCTCTCTCTCTCTCTCTCTCTCTCTCATGGCCAGATTATTATGCGTTCAGAGATCATAATAATCTGGCCACTCAGTGTATATGGCAGACTGAGAAGACTTCTATGAGGTTATCTGTGAGCAGAAATCTAAAGGAAGTGAGCGAATTAGCCATTCACACATAGGAAGGAAAAACATTCCAAGTAGAGAAATGACAAATCCAAAGTCTTGAGGAATGGCACGTGTGTGTTATTTGTAAATATTTTTATTTTGAAGTAAATGAGATTCATCAAAGTTGTAAAAATAGTTTATATATTTCTACAGTACCATTCACCCAGCTTCCCCTAATGGTTGCCTTTTGTGTAATAACTATATACAATATTAAAAATAGGAAATTGACATTGATATAATTTATAGGCCTTATTCAGACTCACCGTTTTTTACATGTACTCCTTTATATCTGTATTCTGAGTAACTCTACACCATGTATAGCATCATGTAACCATAGCCACTATAAAGATGTGGAATGGTTCCAATTTCTCAAAGAAACTAACGTGAGCTGCTCCCTTATAGTCACATCTATCCAGGCTCCTCATCCCATTCCTAAATCCTGGCAACCACTAATAAGTTCGCCATCTCTTTAATTTCGTCTTTTTGATAAATTTATATAAGTGGAATCATCATTTAGGGGAAAAATGAGACGAATTGACTAAGGCTTTGATAGATCACTCTAGCTGCTGAGTGGAGAATAGACGATAGAGTAGCTAATGAGGAAGCAGGGGGCCTCACAATAATTCAAGTGATAGATAATGATATTTCTAAACCAGGATGTTTGTAGTGGAGATAACAAGAAGCAGATGAATTTGGGGTGTCTTTACAGGATAGCACTGCCAGGATTTGTTAAATAAATGTGGTATGGTTTGTAAAAGAAAGGAGTCCAGGATGACTCGAAGGTGGGTAGAATGGAGTAAATGATGGAAGGATCAGTTAAATGGTGAAGGAGTGGAGGTGGAAATGAGGGATTGTTTTTTGCACTTGTTTTAAAGTTTGTTAGACATCACCTTAAAGTAAGAGTGTATTTGAATATAAGTCGGAGATTCAGGGAAGAAGTATGGGTTGGAGATATATGTTTTAGAGTAATCCGTGTGGAGACTCTATTCAAAGGCATGCCTTCTTAGAGTGAATGGTTGTTTGGGCAGGGTCTTCATGACAGTACCTGTTGCTTCATATCCATGGCAGTCTCTAACATGATTTGGGACAGCAGTATAAAAGCTGTCTCTTGACTGTGCTTTCTGTGGTGGACCATCATCATTGATCAGCATGGAAAAGGCATGTCTCAGAGTCCTTCAGGCAGCAAGAATATTAGGATGCACCATTCTTTCCCCATGGCCATGATTGTAGGGGATCTCAAGTGTTTAATGGCAGAAAGCCCTGCCCACAATTTGTACTCCCATATGGAAGCTGAGGAATATCACTGGTTTATACTGAGCAATGTTTCCAGTTGGGAGGATAGAGACAAAGGGATTATTATCCTATACCCTGAGATATTTTTTTTTCTTTTCACATTTTTTTTTAGTTTTTATTTTTTGAAGTCTCCCATTCAAGGGAATTTTCAATCCTGGCTTTGTAGTGTTCTAACTCTCAGTCCTAGTCAAGCTATTTTGCTTTACCTGTTCTTAATGTCCCCATGGATGTTTTGATGATGTCTTCATTCATCAGTTCTGAGAATTGGGGCCCACTGTCTTCTTGGATGTTAGTCTAATTTCTACAACCCTGCCTTCCTTTCTTTCTGCCTTTTACATATTTCAGGTATCCTTTTAACTCAGGGTTTATTCTTCAATTAAAGTCACCTGTTAAAAATATTAGTGACGATTGTGACTAAGGTAAATATGCATTCTGTGTGAGTCTTTAATAACCTGAAATAACCTAATATTTATTGAGTCCATTAAGAGACAAGTAATATATGCATTTTATTATATTTAATCCTCCAAGTAACTCTACAGGGCAGATATTATTACCATCGCTGTCATTAAGTAAATAAAAGAACCAATTGTAAAAGAAACCCAAGGTCTTGAACAATGTTCTACAGCTGATGTGTATTGAAGGCAGGATTTGAACCTTGGTCTGGTTTCTTTCAGAGCCACAATTTTCCCATTAGAATAACTTATCATCCAAAATGAGTAATGTGGGAATCCTCAACACAATGGCCTTTGATGGAAGGAGTTGCATGCCAGCACAGAGGCTGATAGTCACAGCCTACTTTCACTCCAGTGCACAGCTGACTTCTCGGGGAAGCCTGTCTGAATTTCTGTTCGCTCAGGAAAATTTCCAGAGCCCATGGTGTAGGGCAGTGGTTCTCAACCTTCCTAATGCCGCGACCCTTTAAGACAGCTCCTCATGTTGTGGTGACCCCCAACCATAAAATTATTTTCATTGCTACTTCATAACTGTAATTTTGCTACTGTTGTGAACTGTAATGTAAATATCTGATATGCAGGATGTATTTTCGTTGTTACAAATTGAACATAATTAAAACATAGGGATTAATCACAAAAACAATATGTAATTATATATTGTGAAATATTTATTTCTAATTACAAATAAATGAAATTTTGTCTGGAATCATGGTATAGCATGGGTAACAGTCTTCATATAACAACAGTAAACTACATTGCTACATTTTGCTACACTGAGGAGCGTGTGTTGGTTCCTAAGACCATGGGAAATAGGTGTTTTCCAATAGTCTTAGGCAACCCCTGTGAAAGGGTTGTTCAACCCCCAAAGGGGTCGCGGCCCACAGGTTGAGAACAGCTGGTGTAGGGTCTCCCTCAAATTATGTGAGGCTAGTAGAATACCATTAAAAGGGTTGTGGGCATCATACTCCCTCTGAATTAAATTCAGTGTTTTTGTACCTACAAAATGACTGAGTCAAGGAAATGATGTTTTATAATTAGACATAAGGGTCACTTTCTTATATAATGTTTCAGCCTAGGAGATCACAAGCGGTTTAAGCAACCCTGAATAAAATAAAACTGAAAATTCATTGTCAACTGATCTTCATTATGTTTGCATGTACAAAGCAAGACTAAAACATATGTAAAACAGGCTAGCCAGCCTTCTGAGCTCCTAACACTAAGTGTGTCTGAGCTCTGATAAAGTACATATTATTAAAATCACAGAAATTCCACATACTTAGAATTTATTGTTTTCCTTTTTGAGTCACAAAGGACAATCCTCTGTATATGTTAGCAAAAATAGTACTGATCTTATCAACACTAATATTAAAGTTTAAATTTGCAAGCTGTACATCTCATATTGTTCATTTTAAAAACCAATATTGATCGGTATCTTATACTACAATTTGTACCATGGGTCAAGTTCCAATGCAGAAAATATCATTGCAATAAAAATTCTATAAAGTTATATCAACAAAACCTTTCATGTTTGAGTCACCAGCCTGATAGCATAAAGCAATTCTGAGTAAAGCATTCTAGGAGATTCTCAACACTTACTTGTCCTGGCCGACAAAACTTGACTGCATTCAAAACATAGCCATCAGTGTAATACTGCTTCTAAATCAAGCATGACAGGTCAAATCAAAGTTGGCATCCAATAAATAAATGTTTGTTGAATGAATGTTGAATAGGGAGATTCATCTAATCTACTCTACATAGTGCTGAATTCCCAACTTCTAGGTCAATGCCTGGCATATAAATCCTGAAGGAAACAATAGACACAGTAATTTTTCTGAAATGCAAATTCAATTATGTCATTTTCCTGCTTAAAATCATTCAAGTTTCCCATAGACTCAAGAATATTTTGAGCAATGCTTCTCAGAACTTGATGTATATAAAAATCACTGATGAATAAAAGAGAAACAGAGGCATGGGTACATGGAACAGATTGACAGTTGTCAGAAGGAAGGGTGGGAGGGGGATCCCAGATAAGAAGGTGAAGGGATTGGCCAAAGATCATATATGCATAACCCATAGACACAGACAGCAGTGTAGTGATGGCCAGATGGAAGGGGATGGAGGGAACTGGGCAGATATGTACAAAGGGGCAGAAAATTGGGACATCTGTAATAGTGTCAATAATAAAAATAAAGTTTAAAAAAAAAAGAAAAAGAAAAATCACCTGGGGATCCTACTAATAAGTGCACTTTGAATAGCCATGGTTTAAGCTGACATGGACATAAAAGCCTGCTCTTTTATTTGTTGCTATTAATTCTCACTTGAGAATATTTTTCCATTGATTTTTAGAGAGAGTGGAAGGGAGGGAAAAGAGAGAGAGAAAAAAATATCAATGTGAGAGAAACACATCAATTGGTTGCTTTCCGGATGCATACTAACTAGGGCCGGGGTCAAGCCTACATACCACCCAGGTATGTACCCTTGACCAGAATGGAATCCAGGACACTTCAGTCCATATTTCGGCACATATCACTGGGATAAACTGACTGGGGCAAGCCTGTTCTTTTATATTTGGACGTTTTCTCCAATTGTGTATTTTCCTGAAAATGTCATAATAATCTTACAATATCTGTCTGGAAGCTGGGTTTTCTCTAATTCTGGACCTACTTCTTTCAAGTCTTAGCTCAGGCATCAGATCCACTAAGAGATATCCTCTTGTACCATTGTCTGGTTTTCTATCACCCTCATGTGTTTCCAGTGCAGTATCAGGGTATAAACCTCTTATGTACTTTATCAAAGTCAATGGTGGTACCAGCGATGCCATAAAAATGCCTGGGTGAGGTGAGAGGGGTTTAGGGAATTAGTTGTAGACATAAGTTTGGATGATATTTAAATTGGATAATTAAGTGGGATAGCCAATAAAGGGGCTAAAGTCTCTGAATTCACTTCTTGACAACACTGCTTGTCTCCTTGTAGCATGCTTTCTTTTTTAAAATTTATCTTTGTCTTGCCTTTCTTCCAAGGCTAGATGGTCTGCTTTATGCTTCTATGTCTCCAGATCTATTTTAGTTCATTAGTTTATGTTGTTCATTGTATTTTACAAATGAGTGAGATCATGTGATAAATATGATCTTTCTCTCACTGGCTTATTTTACTTATCATGATACTCTCCAGGACCCTCCATGCTGTCTCAAAAGGGTAAGAGATCCTTATTTTTTATAGCTGCATAGTATTCCATGGTATAAATGTGCCACAGCTTTTTTATACACTCATCTACTGATGGGCATTTAGGCTGTTTCCACATCTTAGCTATTATAAACGGTGCTGATATGAACATAGGGGTGCCTATTTTTTTTTTCTGACTTGTGTATCAGGTTTTTTAAGAAATATTCCTAGAAGTGGGATCACTGGGTCAAATGGAAGTTCCACATGTAATTATTTGAGAAATTCCATACTTTTTTTCAATAGTGGCTGTACCAGTCTGCATTCCCACAAGCAGTGTACAGGATTCCCTTATCTCTACATCCTTACCGGCACTTGTAATTTGTTGATTTATCGATGTGTAAGGTGATACCTCATTGTAGTTTTAATTTACATCTCTCATATGATTAGTGAATTTGAGCATTTTTTCATGTCTCTTGGCCATCTATATGTCTACTTTGAAGAAGTGTCTATGTCCTTTGCCCATTTTTTAATTGGATTGTTTTTCTTTTGTTAGGTTGCATGAGTTCCTTATATATTTTGGATATTAACCCCTTATCAGATGTATCATTGGCAAATATTTTCTCCCATACAGTGGGCTCCATTTTCATTTTGTTGATATTTTATTTTGCTATGCAGAGGCTTTTTAGTTTGATGTAGTCCCATTTGTTTATTTATTCCTTTGTTTCCCTTGCCCTAGGAGACATATTGGCAAACATATTGCAAGAAGTGTCTGAGATTTTGCTTCCTATGTTTTCTTTTAGGATTTTTATGGTTTCATAACTTACAGTTAATTTTTTTTTCTATTTTGAGTATATTCTTGACTTTGGTGTTAGTTTGTTCTAGTTTCATTTTTTGCATGTAACTGTGCAATTTTTCCAGCACAATTTATTGAAGAGATTGTCTTTATTTCATTGTATGTTCTTGACTACGTTGACAAATGTTAATTGAGCATAATGATTTAGCTCAATTCTTGGGGTCTCTTTTCTGTTCGTTGATCTACATGGCTGTTCTTGTGCCATTACCAGGATGTTGGTGTGTGTTTTTTTTATTATTACAATGGCTTTGTAATATAATTTGATATCTGGTATTGTGATCCTTCCAACTTTGTTCTTCTTTCTCCAGATTGCTGTGACTATTTGAGGGCTTTTTTGTTCCATATAAATTTTTGGAGTGGTTGTTCAAGATCTGTACAATATGCCATTGGTATTTTAATAGGTGTTGAATTGAATCTATTATGGACATTTTAATGATGTTGGTTTTACCAATCCATGAAGACAGTATCATGGACATTTTAATGATGGATTTTACCAATCCATGAACACAGTTATTCTACTTGCTGATGATTCTTTCTCTATTTCTTTTTTCCAATGTCCTGTGGTTTTCTGAGTGTAGGTCTTCTACCTCCTTGGTTAAGTTTATTTTTAAGTATATTAATTTTTTACAATGGTAAATGGGATTGGTTTTCTTTGTTTACTTCTCTTTCTGAGAATCGATTATTGATATATAAAAATTCCATAAATATATTGCTGTTAATTTTGTATCCTGCTACATTGCCAATCATTTATTAAATCTAATAGTTTTTGGAGGAGTATTTAGGATTTATATGTACATTATCATGCCATCTGTGAATAGAGACAATTCCAAAATGGGGACAGATTAAGTAGAAACTACACTAACACTCTCCCAGGACCAAACTGGAATTACAACTAAAATACAGGAAAACCATCCTGAATAATTAACTAAAGACCAGCTGGAGAGACTCCTGATAACTAAAGATATGAATTGGAGACTGTATAGTGACTGGTAGGAAGTGTGGAGGTGCAAGAGAGGTGGATGTAACATGCTTATCTGTGTTTCTTCCATATGTGGAATGTTGGCTCCTCTATTATCACCAATACCACCTGTTCATAAGACAAAGATGAGTTCATTTATTATCACCTTGACAGAGTTTTGGGGTGAGTGTCTCATTGGAGGAAAGATGCATTTAGATTTTATTGAGATTTCATAGTTTGTTTCAAGGTTGGTGTTTCAATGTGGAGGCATAATTATGATTGGGTAAGGATCATGATCATGAAATTACAATTTATGTTTAGTAAAAATGGTACAGTAGGGATTTTAATGTAAGAGGTTTAGAGAATATTAGAGTATGAATTCTCTATTGCTGATGGGACTTTGGAAAAGCTACTTCAATGAATAATCAAGTTATTTGCCTGAGAAAGAGTTTCCTGGACTAGGCAAGTTATATTAATGAAGAGCATGAAATGGTAAATCATATTAATGTACACAGAAAGCTGTGTGAATAGAAGAGGTGGGGACTTAGGTTCTCAGAGTCCAAGCTCTTTGTGATGGTAGATAATATTTGTTCTCAAGTAGATTGAGAGATTCCCGAGGATGGGGCAATGCTTTATAATCTCTAAAATTTCTATGTAGTGTACAGCACCTGCCATAGAATGAACATCTGATAATTTTTGGTTGAGTAGATACTAAGGAAAAGTATGCAGTAAATAAAAATTTCAAGAGGACACAAACTCACTATCATTTGGAAGAATAACAATGCTTTTCACTGATATTTTCTAAATATGGGATCCACAGTTAGTACTATTTGGGATCTGATTAGTTATGCAGACCTAGTGACTAATTACACAGGCTATGAATTATTAAGAACTAGAGGCACTGGGGGAAGAGGGGGGCCCTTAACCTGGTCTGCACCCTCTTGCAGTCCAGGACCCCTTAGAGGATGTCTGCCTGCTGGCTTAGGCCCATTCTCTGTGGGCCTAAGCCAGCAGGTGGACATCCCCTAAGGGTTCCTTAGTGCTGTGAAGGCAGGAGAGGCTCCCAATACCAGTGCTGCACTTGTCAGCTTCTATTGAACATCTGCCCCCTAGTGGTCAGTGTGCATCATAGCAACTGGGTCATTCTGCTGTTCAATCGATTTGCATATTAGGATTTTATTATATAGGATATCCCCAGGTGATTTGTATTCATTAAATGTACACATACAATATTTTATTGAAGGCCTGGGATGGGGAACTGGTGTGGGCTAGAAGGGGTCAATGGGGGGAAAAAGAGGACATGTATAATACTTTCAACAATAAACATAAACTTAAAACAGTTTGAGAAGTACTGCTTTAATATCTATTTAATAGTCACTTCCTGATGAGGTATTATTAGTTCCATTCCCATACATGGAAATGGAAACCAGAAAGTTCAAATAACTTGTACAAGGTCAAATAGCTTGTGGTTAGCTGAGCCAGGACTCTCTTATATTTTTTCCCTCCACCACACACATCTCAGCTACTGCCCTAGCATGGGATGCAACATAGTAATCCAAGAAGGATAAACACACACAAAAAAATCTAAATGATAGACACTGTGGAAAGCACATTTCTTTTCAATTCTAATTTATCTTTCATTTCAAGGTTTTTGAAGCATAAAAATATTAATAGCAAGTCTGAACAGTGTTTAGGTGTGCTTTGATCCTTTTGCCATTCAAGATGTTTCATTTGCATTCTGTAAAGGAGTCTCTGATAACCCCTGTGATGCAGACCACACCATTAGCCAAGAAAGGGTTGATCCACTTTCATTTGAGAGCTGACTTATTGTGATATGCTCAAAGAGAAAGGCTGTCTATTTACATATTACAATCATTACTTATAAATAAAAGGCCCCCATTCTTTCTTATAGTGTAAAATCTATTATTGGAGAGTTAGGAAGAGAATCAAATCTGAATAAATTTGCATCTTCCAAGTTGGATAACCAGTTCCAGCATAATATACATGGCATTGAAATAGCCCCACAAGTATCAGGCTCTATCAAATTTAATCTATCCATAAGGAAACTGCTGACAATATTTTAGAGAAGGAAAGTTGATTGAAAAGAGAGACAACCCAAGTAGCAACTCCTGTAAAATCATATGTCTACAATAGTTATCTGGAAGATATAAATATCAAGTGTATTTCTCCTTCATTTATCATTTATCTGGTCATTTGACAAGGATTTATTGAACACCTGTTATGGGTGTAGATATATTCAGTGAGGCTGTAGGTATAAGAAAGTGTCTCTGAACAACAAGAGAGCCTACTGCATGTGAGATCATATTTGCCAATGTTATATCTGATAAGGGTTTAATCTCCAAAATTTATAGGGAACTCATAAAATTTAACAAAAGGAAGATAAACAACCCAATCAAAAATGGGCAAAGGACTTAAATAGACACTTCTCACAAGTGGACATACAGAAGGCCAAGATACATATGGAAAAAACTAGTGGCCTGGTGCACAAAATTCATCCACATTAAAAGGGAATTAATTAGAAGAAATATTTTAATATTGCTCTTTGCCCTTTCTCTATAGACGTGTTAGAGATTAAAGAAAATTAGTAAAATATATATGAAAATCTCCCTCCTGTTAGATAGAGTCTGGAGTGCACTGTGGGACCGAGAGTCAATTTACCACCCACCACCCACACATGCTTCTAAAACGCAGGAGACCCAGACCCAGCTGTCTCACCCCCATTGGCTGAGACCCATAATCAGCCAGGCCTCACCCCTGTCAAGCCCCTCTGGGAAGGGGGCACAGCCTCAGGTCCCTTATCAAGCCCCACTGGCTGAGGGGTGAAGCCTCAGGTCCCCTGACCCTTGCACTGGGATGGGAGGCATGGCCTGATGTCCCCCATCAAGCACTGCCAGGTGAGAGGAGAGGCATGATATCCTCCATCAAGTTCTGCCAGGCGGCGGGCATGGTCTGAGATCCCCCACCAAGCCCTACAGGCTAGGGAGAGTGGTCTGAGGTCCCATGAAGCCTCAGGTCCCTGCTGTTCAATCATGTTATGACATATAGGCTAATTTGCATGTTAGCCTATATATGCTTAAAGTCATTAATCATTTGAGAGATGCAAATCAAAATGACAGTGAGGTACCATTTTACACCTGTCAGAATGGCTAACATCAATAAAACAATAAATGACAAGTGCTGGAGAGGATGTGGAGAAAAAGGAAACCTTGTGTGCTGCTGGTGGGAATGCAGACTGGTGTAGCCACTATGGAGAACAGTAAGGAGTTTCCTCAAAAAATTAAAAATAGAACTCCCATTTGACTCAGTAGTCTCACTTCTAGGAATATATCCTAAGAAATCAGAAATACCAATCAGAAAAGATATACACACCCTTATTTTCATAGCACAATTACAATAGCTAAGATTTGGAAACAGTCTAAGTGCCCATCAGCAGATGAGTGGATTAAAAAACACTGGTACATCTACACAATGGAATATGAAAGTGCTGAAAAGAAATAACTATTACCATTTGCAATATCATTGATGGACCTAGGGAGCATTATTCTAAGCAAAATTAGCCAGTCAGAGAAAGATATATATCACATAATCTCACTTATTTGTGAAATATAATGAACAATATTAACTGACCAGAGGCCTGGTGCACTAAATTCATGCACGGCAATGGGAGATGTCCTTCAGCCTATCTTGCTTCCTCTCCAATCTGGGACCCCTTGAGGGAAGTCCGACTGCCCGTTTAGACCCGATCCAGGTAGAATTGAGCCTAAATGGGCAGTCACACATCCATCTCATAATCTAGAACTTCTGGCTCCCAACTGCTCACCTGCCTGCCTTCCTGATTGCCCCTAACCGCTTCTGCCTGCCAGCCTGGTCACCCCCTAATCACTCCCCTGGCAGCCTTATGGATGGATAACTGTTCCCCTGCCAGACTGTTTGCCCCTAACTGCTCTACCCTGTGGGCCTGGTTACCACTAACTATGCTCCCCTACAGACCTCTCACCCATAACTGCCCTCCCCTGAAGGTCTGGGTCCCCCCTAACTGCCCTTCCCTACAGGCCCGGTCACCCACAACTTTCCTCCTCTGCTGGCCTGGTCACCCCTAACTGCCCTCCCTTGCAGGCTTGATAGCCCCCAACTGCCCTCTCTTGCACGCCTGGTCCCTGCCAACTGCCTCCCCTGCTGGCCATCTTGTGATGGCCATCTCGTGTCCACATGGGGGCAGGATCTTTTGACCACATGGAGGCAGTCATTTTGTGTGTTGGAGTGATGGTCAATCTGCATATCACTCTTTTATTAGATAGGATAGAGGCCTGGTGCATAGGTGTGGGCCAGCTGGTTTTCCCTGAAGGGTGTCCTGGATCAGTGTGGGTATTCCCTTGGGGCATTGGGTAGCCTGGGCAAGGGACCTGTGGTGGTTTGCAGGCCATCCACGCCCCCCAGCAACCCAAGTGGAGGCCCTGGTATCTGGGATTTATTTATTTTCTATAATTGAAACTTTGTAGCCTGGAGCAGAGCCAAGCCTTCTGCTTGCACAGCCATTAAAACTTTGTTGCCTTAAGTGGAGGTCTGGGCCAGCCAGTATGTGCAGAAAGCTTGGCTTCCTCCATCACCAGGGGCAACCCAAGCCTCCCTCCTGCTCTCTCTGTGGCCATAGCCATCTTGGTTGGGTTAATTTGCATACTCACTCTGATTGGCTGTTGGGCATGGCTTGTGGGTATAGTGGAGGTACGGTCAATTTGCATATTAATCTTAGATAGGATGAACAAAAGTAGATCCAGAGACATAGAAGCATTGAACAATCAAACCTCAGGGGGAAGGTAGGGAAGGGCAGCGTGGTGGATGCAGGGGAGAGGAGCAGTAAGAGATCAAACAAAGGACTTGTATGGATGCATATATGCATAACTATGGACACAGACAATAGGGGATTAGAGCATGTTGGGGGCCAGTGCTGGCAGAGAGATATCAATGAGGGAAAGGGAAGACATATGTAATACTTTAAATAAAAATAATTTAAATTAAAAATAAAAGAAAATCAAAAGCCATTTAGAAGGATAAAGAAGGAAATAAACCACCAAAATTAATGCAAAAAATAGTGTCCTTAAAATACATGATGTCAGTACTCACAACTGGAGGATATATGTCTGTAAGCTGAGGATTTCTTCAGAGGATATTTAGAGGTGGAGGAACAGGCAATAAAGAGCACACTAGTGCCCAGCTGGTTTGGATCAGTGGATTGAGCAATGGCCTGCAGACTGAAGGATCCCAGGTTCCATTCCCGTTCAGAGCACATACCTGGGTTGGGGGCTTGATCCCCAGTTGGGGGCATGCAGGAGGCAGCCAATCAAAGAATATTCTCTCTCATCATTGATGTTTCTGTTTATCTCTCCCTCTCACTTCCTGTCTGAAATCAATAATACAAAAAGAAGAGTACACAAGTCAGTTGTCGTACATAAACACTTTAGCACCACGTAGTTTATTAAGTTCTCATTTTTGTTTTGGGTGCACTTAACACTGTTTGTTAAACAAGCACATCATAATGCAGAGATATTGTTGTAAACAGCACAATAAAGCCCACCACATCAGAGATGTCATCTACAAAATTAGGTGTTTTCCTTGGCTGTCCTAACATGCACACACCTGTGCCTGTAGACAGCTGCTTGTCAGAGATTGCTCCCAAGTGTGTATCTATGGGAAGAGACTGTGAGGCAGGGCACTTTGGAACCTGCCCCCCTGGATTCAGGAATTAACCTAAGGGTACTTTGCCAGCATGGGTTTTGTTAGAGCACAGGAACGTGGGAAAGAATGTGGCTGTGAGTTTAGGGTTATTGAGAGGTTGCTGTAGAAGTAAAACTTCCTTGAGGAATGATATTTCTTTATTCAATTCATCATGCAAGTTTAATGTAAGGCTTTGATGAACAGCTCCAGAGGATTTGTATTATATGTGCATATGTAGAGCTTATATCAGTGAGTTTAAATAAAGACTGCTGAGGAATGGACCATTATAATGAAATATTGTGATATTAGAAATTGCTGGGACAATAAGAAAACGATACATGTGGTTTTCAACACACTTTTTAATTGTTGTATCAGTGGACTTATTTAAATCATTTTTACTTTCATTATAGTATGTAAATAGTTCAGCAACTTTTAATTTGACCCTGTTATCAATCCAGCATTCAACATTGAGCCAAATATTTATCAAGTGCTGCCTATGCTGTAGATGCGAGAGCTTCAGTTTTGAATGGGACACTTAACACATCTCATGCTGCTCACAGTGAATGATCTACCTCAAGGTATCAGGTATATAGTTTACCACAGTGATTTAAAAATTGGGGAGAGAAAAAAGGGTTCGTCTTTGTCTAGGCAAATATACTCTAAGGGCTCCCAGAAACAATCTTCACTGGGTAATGCAGGCTATGCATTCAGTGGAGTTGAGTCCAATCCATGATCCAGCAGAGCTTCAGCCCAGGTTTTCTTTAGAGCCTTTGCTACACACAAAGTTGGCTGATGTGCCATTCAGCATCCCAGCAGCTCTTTCTCTTCACACTAGCAATGGCAAAGCTTTGTGCAGAGGCATTACTGGCTGTTCAGAACTAAAACCATCCGTAAGAACCGGAAGAGGTTTTTTGCACACCTTATTAAGGTAGGCAGTAGTGTGTGTGTGTGTGTATGTGTGTGTATGTGTGTGCGCCTAGAAGCTGGAAGACATCTGTTGAGAGGAAAGTGCTCTTCCGTAGGTCTGGCTGCCTCTATGTAAGTCTTCTATTCTGATGCAGGAGCGTGTGAGCAGTAGGTGGGAGGAGATGCTTTGTACTTGGAATGCTGAGGTCCGAATTAAGTGATATTGCACTGGCTAGTTAGAGACAGAATAAAGAACTGGAAGATCAAAGCATTCCCAAATATATTCTTCTGTTATTTCTCTGATCTCAAGTTAAACCACACCATGGTAGGGGAAATTAAAAAAAAAATCAGCAGTGAGGGCAAGTGGCCAAAATTTAAGGTTTGGGAGCAGCTCCGGTTGTCCAGCTTTGGAAGTCTCCTTCTTATAGCCAATGTATTTGTTTCCTCTGGAGGGGGTAGTTCGTATCCACTTCCCTCTCCCGGAGCATTTCCTTCTTCCATACTCTAACAGGGAACAATAGAGTTTAATAGTAACAGGAGATTATTATTATTTGTTAAAGCGTGTGCCCTCTGCTTTTAAAGGTGTTTCGAAGAGACTTCTGCTCAAGGGAATCCTGGTTGCTGTCTGTTAAGGCAGCAATTAACTTCTAGTGTTCGTGCTTGCATTAAATTGTCTCTTTCTGCTTTACTAAAGCAGTCATTAAAATTCAGTGGGGGGGGACATCAAACTTTATCATAAAAATTGGCTTTGTTTAGAGTCCGTTGAATTTTTTTGAAAGCTGCCTTCAGTTTATGTATACATTGCTGCCTCCCTTAGAGTATCAAAATTCTTTGTGCCACCACATTAAGATGCACTAGGTTGAACCTCTATATCGTGTTGTATTTGAACAAAAATACTATCCTCAAAAGTTTGATGCCTTCAATTCAAGTTGTCAGATGGAAATGTCTTCGTAACAAATTATTTGAGTTGGGCACTCTGACATGGTACACCTCTTTATTCCAAATACTTTTGCAATTAACATATGGTTAGAAGATGAAATAGTATGATTAATCTTTTATTTATAGTTGAAAAAGTTATTTAGTGAGGTTTTACTTCCAGTGAACATTTAGAAAAGACAGAGAAAACAGGTTACTGAACTTCGAAGATATCTCTACACTTCTAAGTTTTACCTTTATTCACTTAGGTTGTGATTTAATCATTGCAAATGCCTCGGCCTCGAAGTAAATGCATTATTTACAATGAACGCTGCATTTCAATAAAGAGGAAACAGTTACGGAATCTCTGTTGTATATTCTAGTGTTGTAATTTTTTTTTTTTTTGCTCTATTTATAACCTCCCTTTTCTCTCGGGAGGTTTACTTTGAAAATGAGACATGCTCAATAATAGGCTGACATTCAGCTTCTGTGTTTTAAATTTAAATGCTGTCAGTGTTATCACATCTGGAATGTGTGGGGAGAAAAGATACCAAGTTTTATTATTTAGATTAAATTGTGCAATTGCAGATTGATATTTTTCAATGCATTTTCATTATAGTTTCTGCCATGAAGGCAGCGTGAGGGCTTTCAGGAAGATGGAGTGGTGTAATTACCAGGTGCACACGTTCATTAATCCTTCCTGGCTAGAGAAAGCTTCAAGTTCTTCTCCAGTGGCCCATTCGTAAAGCTATAAATATCTAAATTGTGTCAGCCAAGAAGTCACACAGAATGGTGGCTCTTTTTGAGTTCAATTTCATGCACTGTTGCTTTGGTCTTGTGAGGAAAGCTCTGAATTCCTTAGGATAGTCCTGTTTGTAAAGTTGCAAAAACAAAATATCAAATCATTAAGGTTTTAATTTAAAAGACATACTCTTCTTTCACGAGTAGATGATTGCAGGATGTGGGTCATAGCATAGTTTAATCTTGAATAAAGTATTTGAGCTCCTTTTCTTTAGCGTGCTTTTATTTTGTATAATCAAGATTATAGCTAAGATATTGGTGACTTTTTAAAAAGGACTTATGGCTTAGAGAGTCCAACAATCTCTGTACTACTTCAAACTTAAGTATCCTTGTATATTATCTTCAGCAGTGGAGTGTTTGCATTGCATGTGGAGGTTATATTATATTTGGCCTAAATAATATTGTGCCGTGTTCTTTAGTTTGCTTACTTAATTATTAAATATTTCTTAATAAAAATAATTTCAAAAAGTTTTCTATGTAGAAACAATAAAAAGAAAGATATAAATTAATGTGAATTAAAAGTATACTCGTATACTCCAGTAATACTTTTCTTCTTATATATTTCCTTGTTCTCAATTCAAGTATCTAAAATGATAGAGACATCTTTAGGTAACCTGTTCTTTCTTCAGAATACACCTAGGAACTCATCTAATAAGACTACCTTGAGAGTGAATGTACTCTCTTCATTGGAAGGATAACATATAACATGCACGCACATAGATATTTTAAAATGTATGATATTGTTTCCTTTGTATGTGATAAAATAAAGGAGAACCAGCACATATTCAAAATGAGTATACACAATATATTTATATTCTACTGGTTTACTTTAAGGTCAAAATTGATGTCAACGTCATTTTCTAATTCTTTCCTCTATGTGGATGTGTTCGCTTCTTTAGAAGTTCTTAAGACATTATTTGTAGATTTTTTTCCCAGAACATTTAATAATGCATTCACCCCCCAACCCGATTTGCAATTTCAAAATAAATATATATATATATATATATATATATATATATATATATATACTTTTAAAATGACAGTAATTAATACTATCTTAAAACAAATATACAAGAGCACTTTCATTCTCTGGAGAGTGTAGTAACCACACATTTATAGTTAGTAAAAGAAAGGGCATAACATAATACTATTTGAACTTGAGTACAAAAACTGTGCATATGTGTGGGTGTGTGTATTGTGAGTGTGTTATTTAAAAAGATAAGTTAAAAGACAAATACAGGATTCAGGAACTTTTGCCTTGGCTTTTATTCGCTAAAAAACCCAGTGAAGCCCCTGAGCATCTCCTTTCTCCAGGTCCTTTAGGAACTGTCCAGCACTATGATCAGACTAAAGATGATTATATTCTTAAGAGGGGAAAAACTTGTTAGTGAAAACAAGTCTTTTAAAAATTAGTTGCAAGTTTTATATGATTATATATTTACACAATATCTCTGTCTTAGAAATCAATATCTAACAGTTACCTACTTCCAAATTGAACATATTTGGTACCTGAAAGGAACATTACAATGTGTTCATATGTGGTATGCATCATTAAGAAAACTAATGGAATCACGGAAAAAAATCCTTCTGATTTTCTTTTTCTGTTGAATAATAAGTTTAATTGAACAGTGTGTATAGTATTTTGTGTGCTTGTATGTATGCACATGCATTCATGTTCAAAAGAACATAATAGTCACAGGCCAGGGATGTTTAATGAACTATCTATTTGAAAATATAGGTGAAAATAGTGCAGTCTGACAGTGTCAAATTAACAAAAGATATTGGTACACCCACAGTAATAAACACTGAGTGTATACCTAATAAAATGGAAGAGAAAAAGTAAAACCTTAATACCCAATAAACAATAAAAAGTAAACCTTGATTCATTGTCCTGTACCTTCAATATCTATCTATCAATAAGAGTCTTCAGGAATTTTAAATGATGTTCGAGAACTACCTCTACTATAGATAACTGTGGAGTGAGGACTCCAATTGCTAACTCCTGCTGCCTGTGCTTGTGAAAATGTAGGTAACAGGGAAGAATCATGGTGTTTTTTAGAAGGAACAGTCTTGTTGCATGGCCTGACTATATAACAATGCCTATAGAGAACTCAACCTACAAAAGAAACAGCTGTGCTAACTGCCTTTAAGATTGTCACTTCATCACTAAATTCTGACCACACCCCTTACCTCCAGAGACAAAAAAGACAGGAGAGGTAGTGTCATCGTCTGGTCCTTAAGCAAGTTTATGACTAGGGAATTTGAGCAGCCCCTAAACCCACTCTTACTTCTGAAGAAAGAACAGGCATCATATCACTTTTTACCCATTTCATGTATACTCCTAATTTGGGACAGCAGGCAGTGTACTTTTTTTTTTCTTTCTTAAAATGGCTGAGGTTTTTTTTTTTATTTCTGGTGTATTCAAAATATCATTTTGGGCCTCTCTCCAGCTGTTTTATTGGTTCTAAATTAACCTCAATTTTTTTCTTTTATACATTTTCTCTATTGTCAAAAAGTACAATAATAATACATACTCACTGGAACAAGTCAAACAAGACAGAGTTATATAGAGAATTCAAAGATTTTAATACTCTCCCCTTTCACGCTCCTAATATTAGCATCTAGGAAGTATGAGCTTCTCCATTCATTTTTATTCAAGCCTAAATTTTCACCTAAGAGTGAGGAGATGCAGCAAGTTTCTTTAGATCTGGTGTAGCTTGCTTTGCTTATCGTCCTCCTTAGCTGCTTTCCTTGGAGTTGACAGTACTCCTCTAAAGATGTTTAGAACAAGTGCTTATGTTCATGGCAACAGAAAACACTCACTGCTTGCATCATCAACTTTGAAAAGAATATTCACAAATAAGGGATCACTGAGGGAGTCAGAAACATCCATTCCATTGCCATTCTCCTCATTAGTGTTATCAAGAAATAGAACATCTTAGATTTAAAACTAACAGGTGCTTCCTGTTTTTTTTGTGTGTGTGTGTTTTTAGTTTTTGTTTTGTTTTGAAGTTTTTGCCCAACACTGTTTTAGCAGCAGTAAAGCTCGTGAGACCGTTGCCTGTTTCATGATGCTCAGATCCTGGGATAGCACCCTCACCTCCACAAATAGTGGTAGGTAGTCAAGCATTTTGTAGCCTTTGGAGTTAAATATAACAGTGATATCCTAATTTAGGTATTATATCACCAGCAGCACTTCCTCCAAATAATTGATGCTGGCAGCATTTAGGTTTTCATGCACTGTGCACTGTATTAGTTCTTCACAGTATTACTTTCCATCCTCACAACAGAGTGCTACATACAATCGCCACTAACAATTGTGTTGTTGTGTGTCAGTGCCTGGGCTAAGTGCTGTGTAAATATTGCCCTGTGTATATATATGCATGATAACATTCAATATTATTTTCATTCTCAAGTGAAGAAATATGTTTTCTGTAGGTGGTGATATTAGAGCTCCACTTCTATTTCTTTGCATCTGTTTTTATTAAATACTAGAGTCCCAGTGCATGGAATTTGTGCACGGGGTGTGTGCCCCTCAGCCCAGCCTGCACCCTCTCCAAGCTGGGATCCCTCGAGGGATGTCTGCCTTTCCATTTAGACCCAATCCTATTGGGATCGGGCCTAAACGGGCAGTCGGACATCCCTCTCACAATCCAGGACTGCTGGCCGCCTGCCTTCCTGATTGCCCCTAACTGCTTCCACTTGCCAGCCTGATCACCCTTAACCACTCCTCTGCCAGCCTGATTGATGCCTAACCGCTCCCCTGACAGCCTGTTTGCCCCCAACTGTTCTCCCCAGCAGGCCAGATTCCCCCCACAATTGCCCTTCCCTGCAGGCTTGGTTGCCCCCAACTTCCCTACTCTGCTGGCCTGGTCACCCCTAACTGCCCTCCCCTGAAGTCCTGGTCCCTGCCAACTGCCCTCCCCTGCTGACCATCTTGTGGTGGCCATCTTGTGTCCACATGGGGGCAGGATCTTTGACCACATGGGGGCAGCCATCTTGTGTGTTGGAGTGATGGTAAATTTGCACATTACTCTTTTATTAGATAGAATAGAGGCTTGCTGCACAGGTGGGGGCCAGCTGGTTTGCCCTGAAGGGTGTCCCGGATCAGGGTGTGGGTTCCCTTGGGGTAAGGGTCAGCCTGGATGAGGGGCATATGCTGGTTTGCAGGCTGGCCATGCCTCCCAGTGACCCAAGCGGAGGCCCTGATATCTGGGATTTATTTATCTTCAACAATTGAAACTTTGTAGCCTTGAATGGAGGCCTAGGCCTGCCAGGTTGTGTGGAAAGCTTGGCTTCATTACTGGGGAAACAAGCCTCCTGCTCACTCTGCGGCTGCAGCCATCTTGGTTGGGTTAATTTGCATATTCACTCCTGATTGTCTAGTGGGCATGGCTTGTGGGTATAATGGAGTGATGGCTAATTTGCATATTATTATTTTATTAGATAGGATATTGGGGTGCAGTTGGGGCACATGCTAGGTTGCAAGCTTGATGCAAGGTAGGAGGTATGCAGGAGGCAGCTGTTCAGTGATTCTCTCTCATCATTGATGTTTCTATATCTCCCCCTCCCTTCCTCTTTGAAATATATATGTATATATTTGGGTGAATTGGTTAACAGGAGCATATAGGTTTAAGTTTCAAGTGTACAATTCTATATGATATATTGCATTATGTTCCCACCAGCCCAAGTCAAATCTTCTTTCATCATCATATATTTGACCCCCTTTATCCTTCACTATCCATCTATCCTTCCTTCCCTCTGGTAACCACCACACTAATGTCTATTTATATGAGTTTTATTTGTTTGTCTTATTTGTTCATTTATTCCTAGAATGCTTTCACTCTCAATGAACAGCAGACCAAACTAGAATGCAATGTGTCTTAGAATTGATGTCCCTGTGTGGGAAAGCCCTTATTTAGCCAATGACTGCTGGTCACAGAAGCATAAATACTCGGTATCTTTTGCTTCCAATTGAGAAGTTCAACAGTGTGACCTACACTGTCGTCCTGGATTTTCATGCAACACACGTTGGGATTCTTTTCCTTCCAAGTTCCACTTTTCTAGTCCTTAACCATGTGTCCTGGAAACATGTCTTGTTACTGGTATATCACTTTTACATAAAGCCTTATCTCAGAATCTCCCTTGAGGAAACTTGAACTAAGATATTCTCTAAATGTGAAATTTATTGGTGAAAATAGCCAAACTCTCAGTAAGTGACCAATATAAGACTGGTTCAAGTCTTTCCAGGTCCTTATTCCATGTCATTATGTAGTAGAGTCAATTGCAATTAATTTTTCAACTGTTAGCCAACAAATGCCTATCTCACATATGTTTCATAGCATATTATATTTATAGTATAATCAGAACATTATAGTCAGTGAGTATTTTATGTTTGTATAGCTGAGAGGCTATTGACTTCTCTGAGCCACAGTTTCTTCATCTGTAAAATAAACACATTAATGCTGCCTACCTTAGAGAATAAATATGAGAACTAATAAATGATATATGTAAACTATTGATAATCACTTGCCAATTCCTCATGCTCATTAAATAATACCTATTTTATTATTATTGATGCTTCGTGGGTATCCATTATGAACTATGTAGTTTTTATTGATGTTAAATAAAATTCCTATGCAAAGAACAAGTATTGCTATCGGCGTTGAAACTTGAACCACAGAAGAAAAGGTAATTTACTGGAGCCTCACTAGAAGCCTGACTGATAGTTCTGTGTATCCCTTTAGCCTTGGCTCATCAAGAGGAAACCTTGGAGACATTTCTGCTGGACTCAGCAGATCAATTTAACAAAGATGAATGGCATTTTGCTCGAAATGTATTTAGCTGCAGTTGCCTTTTGCTAATTTCATAATTTTTAGATTTTAGGAATTGTGCAGTCTTTTTTGAAGTAGCATGCAAGAAAATGCATATCCATTTGTCACTTTGTTATTTTAACCACATCAGAGAAAGTATTCAGTGTGAAGACAGTAGCCAAGTGAACTCTTCTTATAATGCTCAGAAACTATTTTAGCAGTGGTAAAATTGCTGCAATTTATATTCATCAAATTGCATGCTTTGACTTATTTTAGAAAAGTTATTAACTTTTGAGGAGAAGTCTTCAGAAGCATTCAAATGAGTATAAGATAGCACTACTCATATACATGAAGTTCATTTAAAAATATCCTGCTAAAATTATATTTAGCTATGGTATTTCTACAAAGATTAATTTCTACTTTATTTTGGAGGAATTTATTTTGTATTTATGAATGTGTAAAGCCTCTAGAGTAAATAATTATCACATTACCTTTTACAATAATATTGTTTTACCAAATGAAGGAGATTCTGGGGGTAGGGGGAAATGAGACAAATCACATCATTCTGTAGTCTTGCTAAGCCACTTCACAAGTCAGCACTGAATTGGGATAGGTAGGATCTGATATTTATTTATTCCTGAATGGCTTATTGAAAGTGATATGATTGATTTAAAGATATTATCAATGAATAAAATAATTAACTTCAAGTTAATTTCAAAATACCTTAAATCTTTCCCTAATTGCTTTAAATGTCTTAAAAATTATTTTCTTACTACTACTACTACTACTACTACTACTACCACTTCTAAAGTAACACAGTATGTATATTAGTAGTGGTAGCAGTAGTAGTAGTAGTAGTAATGTAATATTACCTAAATAAAATACATAGATTTAAGTAATCTTCATGTATTTACTTATTTAATCTTCTAAATAAACCTTTAAAGTAGCTATCACTATTATTCCCACATTAAAATGATAAAGTGGAATATTTTGTAAGTATTAAATTACACATATATTTAAATAAACTTATTATGAAACACCAGAATTAATTTTAACATGGTGACATTTAGTCATGTTCTAATTTATATTGAATGTGTTTATTGTCAATTTCTTGTTTTTATATGCACAAAAAGTATAACATACTAAAAACACATAGTATTACTTTTATAAATCCATTAAAATTGTTTTATCAATTATAAAAAAATGAGAAGGTAGATATAAGTGAAAAGATTAGCTAAAGAACATATATGCATACTCATGGGCATGGACAACAGTTTGGTGAAAGCCAGGAGAGGGGAAGGCCATCATGGGTGGAGGTGGGCTAAAAGGGTAGATTGGGGACATCTGCAATAGTGTCAATATTACACATTTTTTAATAAAAATAAATTTACAATGAGGAAGTTGGGATATAAATAAATTAAGTAATTTGTTTAAGTCTGAACGCTTTTCAAATGACAAAGTGAGAATTCAAACCCAGACAGTAAAACTACAGGTCTAGCTTTCTTATTAGTATGCTACTGTGAAAATCTAAGCACCAGTTGGAAGCCACGATTAGCATTTGGTGTATAACTTTCTGGCCTTTTTGTTCTATGTTGACACATCTGCCATACAGTCACAAGTTCAAAAAATCCCCTAGTTACTACTTATTTTTTTCTGTATACTTTACAATGTAGTTTACACAGCTGTATTATTTTATAATACATATTTTTCTAAAAATCTATGTTTATCAATTATCAGCATGTCTACTTCAGTAGGAGCATGAAGTGTGCACAGATGAGATAATATTAGTGTAATGGAAAGGTCTCACAGATGAACATGATGATTATATTTATGATAATGAAGTTAATAATAATAGTGCTACCAATACTAACAATGAAGACAGCTTCTTTATTTTGGGTTATATTGTCCCAGACATTCTGCTCAGCACCTTTATGCATTGTCTCCTTAATCTTCACAACTGGTTATGAGGTATAAGTATCACCATGATAAGCAAACTGAGGACCCCAAAGATAGCATAGCAAGTAAATGTTGGATCTGGAGCATTGTTCTATGCACCTATGAAAAGAATATTCTAAATAAGAGAAATGCATTCTCTGAGGTGATAATAACTTAGAAAATCTGAAATTTTACAGAGCAATTTTATGTACCTTTTCATTTGACTCTTACCACAATCTACGGGGGTACTGCTATTATTTTCCCCATTTTATAGGTTAGATTTCATGTGGATTCAATAACAACTACATTAAGCATAGTGAGGTTAGTAAATATGCTGGTGTCTTGCTCTTATAACCCTACAATTAAAGCACAGTGACTGATGAAAGAAAGTAATAGAAAAGTAATACCTTTGATATTAGTATTAAATCGTAATTATATCATTCATTTCAGTTGGTGAATTTCAAGAGGCTGTAATGTGGTGGCTTCTCTGACATATGTTTTAATTCATTTAGGCATTATAATTAGAAAGTAATCTATACATTATCTAAAATGTGAATGCATTCACATGGAGATAATATAACAGAGTGAGAAATGGAAGTATTTTGCTCTCTGTGATTTTTTTAACTTACAGGAAATCACTGTTGTCTTAGAAATTGAGGAAATAGTGAACCAATTCTTTCTACTGGAATATAAACACAGTTTAACATAGTTCTCTTGCAGTGCAACTGAGCAGGAAGCCCTCTGAGCCATTCACTACTGCAAGAAGCATGTTGTGCTGAGCTTAAAACAACTTTTCTTTCCACCTCTTTGAACTGTTTTCTTCTAAGAGACTTCAAATGCCATCAAGTTGGTGGCACACAAGGCATATTACAGTGAAAGCCCCAATGGCTAAGTATGTTACCGCTATTCACAATATTTTTGTGTGTATGCGCCTTAGTTATTATGCCTTGCAAGTTATGAAAGTACTGTTATTCATAGTAATAAGCCCATTTCAAACAAAATTCAAACAATGACTGATTTTTAAAGAACTTATGCACATGTAATAGGTTTGAATATATTTCCTATCTTAAACCTTAGTTATTTTATGTCCCTATAATATTGTTTGAGACAGTGAGGATTTTGTTTGTTTTCTTATTTATGATATTGTACTCTTTCAGGAAGGTGCATTTAAAACTATGGATATTTAAAATCTTTATTATTGAAAGTATGACATATGTCTCATTTTCTCCCTATTGACCCCCTCCATCCCATCCCCATTCCCTGCCCCAGGCTTCCACTACTCTATTGTCTGTGTCCATGGGTTACACATATATGCATACAAGTTATTTGGTTGATCTCTTCCCACCAATCTCCTTCTTCCTCCTCTCTTCTGAGATACAACAGCCTGTCCCATGCTTCTGTGTCTCTGGGTCTATTTTGTTCAACAGTTTATTTTGTTCATTAGCTTCTGCATATGAGTGAGATCATGTGATACTTATTTTTGAAAAGCAAGTAAAGCCTTGCCTAATCATAAATAATTTAACATAATGAAAATTAAATGTGATCTTTAGCCATCACGGTTTATTTTATTACTAGTAGTCCTGTGCACAAATCTGTGTGCTAGTAGCCCTGCACATAAATCCGTGCATCAGTAGCTTTCTGTGGGGCCTGGCCACTCTGCACTCACTCTCTGCAGCCCAGAGGCCCATCTGAAGCTGGGCATGGAACACTTCCCTCATCGCCATGGTGATGAAGCAAGCATTCTGCCAGGCTGCTCACACTGCCCACTCTCGGCAGCCACCCCTCTCCAGAACCGGGGGACTCCAGCAGGGCTGAGAAGACTGGCATGGCCATCTTGTGGCTATGGGCACTGCCATCTTTGTGATGGAGTGATGGTTAATTTGCATATTATTCTTTTATTAGATAAGTTTCTGTTTCCATTTTTTCTTTTAACAAAGATCCTGGATAGTATATTCTTTTGGTCTTGCCTATAAATTTATTATCGCTCTATATAAAACCCTAATGTGCAAATAGACCAAACTGCAGAACAACTGAACAACTGGTTGCTATGATGTGTGCTAACCATCAGGGGGGATGTACAGAATGTAATGGATGTCAGCAGCAGGTGACAGAGCATGGAACATGGCAGGTATTGGCCGCAGCGGGATTGTGGAGCATGTGAGCAGGGGCACCAGACCAAAGCAGGGCACCAGTTGCTGTTATCAGGGCAAGCCTTTGGTGGTTACTGAAAATTCCTTGCTCTGGCATGCTGCAATTCCACTGGGCACTTGCACCTGCTGCCAGCATCAGAGCCACCACTCACACCCACTGATGACACTGGCCCCAATCGCTCTGTGCCATCAGCAGATGCAAGCAAGGCTGGCACCTTCAGTGCATGAGAGTGGTGGCAGGAGCATGGGTTCCAGGAGACAGGGGACCAGGGACCAAGGCTGGAGGGGTTGGGTGAGGGCACAGAGGATGGGCCGAGACCACTCTTATGCCCACTAAAGCCTCGCAGCCCACAATTCCTTTCAAGGCGCATGAATTCTTGCCTGGGACCCTAGTGATATAATAAGATGATCCTAACTTTCAAATAGCATCCACACTTATTACTGTTAAGTACTAATAATACAAGTGTAATAGAAACAACTTTTATTTAAGTCAGATTATAAATTAATTTACCAGAAATCTTACTTTGGGTATTTCTCTGTAATAAACATGCCAAGGTTTGGTATGCCTTTTTTTCATACTAATTTAATAGGATAAGTAATGGGAAATCCAGACCATTTTCATGATGGCATCCAGAGAGAATCAGCCCATGCTCTAATTACATGCTTTTATTAAAATCTAAGTGAGAAACCATATGAGTGGAATGGAGAACACTTTTTGAGGTGGCAGATTTGAGATAATTCTATGGCAACAAAACTCTGCTGGAGGGAAATTACTTGTAGCATCTTTTATAATTGTATCTCCTAGATTATATCTTATGTCTTAGGAATTTATGGATTTTTAGGAAACATCATGACTTCAAATTCTGTATAGTAATAGAGAATAGAGGTAGATCTGGATAATTATTTGCCTAGAATTTATGAGATATGGGCAAGTCTTAAGAGTTTATTAGCACTAAGACAGTGGTCAGCAAGCTCATTAAGTCAACAGAGCCAAATATAAACAGTACAATGATTGAAATTTATTTTGAGTGCCAAATTTTTAAACTTAAACTTCTAACGCCACTTCTTCAAAATAGACTCGCCCAGGCTATGATATTCTGTGGAAGAGCCATACTCAAGGGGCCAAAGAGCCGCATGTGGCTCACAAGCAGCAGTTTGCCAACCATGGCCCTAAGATATTTACCATGTCTTACATCGTGTTTGAAATATTTGGTTTGAGATTATACACAGTAACCAATTAGTGAACGTTGGTCTTCAGTACCTAATTGACATGTAAAATACAAGGATTTGTTTGTACTTTTAATTCTAATGAGAGTACCTGGCCGCCTACATATACACTTAGTTCTCATTATTTGAATTACATGTGTTTATTGTGAAGAACCAAATCCTTGATAAATGGACCTAATCTAATGCCCACCGAGACTGAGCTGTGTTGGAAAGATGTTATCATGTTATATGAAAAGTTTCCAAAATGAGTGGTTCAATCAAATACTTTTATTGGAATTTACAGTGATAAATTCCATGCAGTTGTGCATAGTAGTTAGAAAAGATGCACATGTGGAGGAGAAACTTCTGCTATAACATTTAGTCATATTCAGTATAATCAGAGTAAGCTGATTATACCCTCTGTGCCAGGTATTGAGGATAAAACAAGAAACAAATAAAATATAGACACAGCCTTTGATTTCATGACCTGGTAGACCTACAAAAGTTGTCTAAGTGCAGTGAAAACAGAAAAGTTGCTCCAAGCAATGTGGGGAAACTCAGAGGTAAAAAGGAGGTATCATACCTAGAGAACAAGAAGAAACCTATGTTTCATGAAGAGTGATTTGGGAAATGCTAGATAAAATATTGGGCTCCAATGCTAAGCTGCGACTCAGTGACAGATCAGATCACATTGACAATAGTTTTATAAATGACAGTGGTGTTGGAAGTGAATATAACTGTATTATTCTTTATGCCAGATTATTAATATGTATGGTGCTATTTCAACAACCATGCACAGAGTGTTAATATATCTTTGAGGGTACTGAGGCTCAGAACATTACATAATTTTCCCAAGGTCACACAGTAAGAAGTGAAAGGTCTGAAATTTAGAATCATATCTGCCTGACTTCAAAGAACAACAGTTTATTATATATATATATATATATATATATATATATATATATATCCCTCCCCCCCTCTCTCTCTCTCTCTCTCTTCTCTTTCTCTCTCTCTCTCTCATTTCAGATAGCAATTGTTCCATATAATTATGGAATGAATCACATTTTCTTTTAACTGTAATGCCTTGCATTAATGAAGAAAGTACAATATTCTGTTCATTATTCTTAACCATGTCTTTACTTAATCTTCCCAAATTTTCTGTGAAGTGGATAGTATAGGTAACATCCAAGGAAACCCAAGGGAACCCAGCAAGTCCAAGTAAAAGAACCACATTTTAAAGCCTTTTGTTAAAACCTCTTTTACTCAGAGGCTGGAAGGGCAGTGAAGGTGGATGAGTAGGGTGGATTATTTCTTATGTAATCTTCTGAGAATATCCAAAGAAAGGAGAGTCAGCAAATGTGCCTTGATGTGGAAGCTTTAACATAGTCTGCAGAATGTGTCTCTTTAGAAGATATTTTTCTCTGCAGTTGCCTCTCTTCTATACAGTCTCAGGACATCAAGGAGAGGCCTAACCACATGTTCTAAGCCACCCTCTCCACCTCTACCATAGCTGACATTATTCTATAACTCAGCTCCTTGTCTCTACTGTCCACAACACTTATTTCCTGCCTCCTTGTTTTTGTTTATTTCCAATTATGTAAGCACTATGGGGAAGGTATCTTGTCAATTTTTTTATCAGTATATTACCAATATCTAGCAACACTAGAGATATGTATTTAGGGAATGAATGAATGAATGAATCAGGAAATCTAATCCACATCCACTGTATCTTTTGTCTCCATCTCTCTTCTCCTGCATTGTCATCATCTTGCCATTGTGGTCTGTGCAGCTTGATCCAACAGATTTAATATCCCAGAAAAGTTTGCATCTACTGCCTATTATCATCACAAGAGACCCCAAAGCCCATTATTTCATGTGAAGCAGCCAGCCATAGAGTATTATTTTTTAAAATAAAATTAAAGCTTTCTATAAGAGTTTCTTTTTATTAGTACTTTGAGAAACTATCCAAAATCTCTTGTTTGTATTGATCTTTACTATATTATAGAGTTCTGAATTTTTTCTTATAAATTTATAAATTACTCTTTAATAAATGGTCCTTTCAAATAGGGATAAAATGTTTTAGGAGACCTAAAGGCAAAGGAAAATAACAATTTCAGGCTTTAGGCTATTCATACTAATTGCCATTCAGTAAAGAGAGCACACTGAGGCAATTCAGAAGTGGAGAATTAATGATTTTTATTAATTTTAAAATGCTAAAGATTACTGCAGAGGCAGTAGTGGACTTAGTGTTAAGGTTATCAGAACTCTATTTCTATACTTTAGACTATTATAAACATATCAATAATATAAACCAATTGTGCTTGCAGCTGTGGCTTACATCTACCTATATGAGTAAAATTTAGTAACTAAAGTGTCTGCCATTTTTTCTTTTAATAACAAATATAACTATGAAAATTATTTTTCTAAATCATTTGAAAATAAAACCTATATCAATATAAACTTTGGAAAGTGGCTGTCTAATAATGCTTTTTGATAACTGAATTTTCTAATATTTTTCCGTTGGGACTTAGATTTTACCTCAGTGTTAGTGATATTTATATGTATCTTAAAAATATTTTTGACAGTGATTTAGTGCCATAGTGTAATATTATAAAAAAATAACAATGTAAATGTGGCTAGACCATATAAAATCAATATTTTATTACTCAGCCATTTAATTACTTCAGTTAAACATCGTAGGAATAACTCAGTTTTGTTTTAAGAGAAGACACAGTTTTCTAGGTATGCATCTTGTAAACGGTGAATCCCAATCACATCTTTAAATCTATTGAAAGCTCAGTCATAACTTTTGATTATTGACTGAATATTGGCAGGTTTACAGAACTTGTATGCAAACAGATGACTAAAATGAGAGTAGACTAAGTAATTTTAGTGTACCCTTCCCTTGCACAGATAAAATACATTCATATCTGTTTAGGACTTTTGAAGAATATAGATGCCTCAAAATATAAAAAAAACTTATATTTTCTTCTGTTTGTTTCTCATTTTAAAAAAGGAAAACATACTATTAGGAATTAGCCAGACTACTCTATTTCTCTCATGTTTCTCTAATTATTTTCTCTGACTTTCTTTTAAAAAGCAAAGGATTCTAAAAATATTTTTACATATTTATTGTGAAATAATAATAGATTCATAACTTTTTATGTTATATTTTTATGTTTTCTTCTATGACATTTGAAAGCATATATAGACTCATAACATCACCACCTCAAGCAAGAATCAACTATTTCATCACCATAAAGGCAGTTTATGGTATGATTTTATAAACTAATCGCAAGTGTGTCAAAGTCATTGCTATATTGCATATAGCAAGTATGTTTTAATTTATTAAAACTTAGTGATCGTGTCTTTCAGTGATAATACAGTTTTTCTTCCTAATCATGGTAATCCTGATGAATTGCTGTTGATGAATGTGAGAGCATCCAACTCATCTTGGCCCTATAAATATGTGGATTTAGATAGTTATATTTTGGTCTCTTCTTATGAGGCATTTGTTTTATTATGGTGATTTAAACATGGTGAGGTTAGTAGGAGCAGTCAAGGTTAGCAAATAGAATGTGAGTTTTCTATATCCTACTCAACTGTTGACCCAACAGGAGACATCTTAGTTATCCCTGTCAAAAATGTGCAAATATGAAAATGAATGATATTCTCAGATTTTCTAGTACATACACTCTTAAGAGAGCAGATGTATCAATTCAGAAGCTGTGTTATCTCTTTGGCTTCCAGAAAAGGTTCCTTTTAGTGTCCTAAACCAGTCACTAAATGGCATGGCAATTGGATATCTATTTTGAATGGACTGATGATGATGCTTATTCAACAGAGTAGGATATAGTCAATGCATTTTCTCTCTTATAGCAAAAAACGGTTCTGATAGCAATTAATCTACACGCCACACACTTGGCTGAGGCATAGTAGGGGAGAAACCAATGGTCCTTCACTTTAGTATGGTAAAGCTTTTAGAATATGGGGCTTCAGATTCAGAATTTCAGCTCTGACAAAAGCTGAGCCCTCTTGTCCAAGATATATAAAATGCTGGCATGGTTCCTAGCATCTACCCATGGCGCACTCAGTATGCGTTGGCTATTATTAGTCAAGAATATTAAAGGCTGGTTAATGAGGCACATGATAGAAACAAGAGTTTATTTGAATTCAATGAAATAAATTAAAAAAAATTTGTGTATATTTAAAGGGGATTTATAAGAAGAAGGGAAAGGAAACTAATATGCCCACTGAATATCAGATACTGTGCCAGGTACTTTAGAAATCTTATCTTGCATTACCCTCACCAGAAATCTGAAGTGTGGTAGAGGTTAGTAGTTGCATTTAACAACTAGACAGAGACTGCATTATAATATTAAGTGAGTTGTTTTAACAGTTGTTGATTTGAATCAAAGTCTGTATGATACCTAAAATAATGCTTGTTATGTTTGGAGTATTGAAGGATGAATTCATGAAGAAGATGACTTAAAAACAATTTGATAAAGAAGAGCAGAGGGAAATAATTTATAAGCTGGAACAGTGTCATAATGAAACGTCAATGCTATAAGTTTAAATGGCTTATGTGAGGTCTAATAAAACAGCTTAATGATATCCGAACCATTGCTTTGTTAGAAACACCAGGGGCAGGTTGGATGGGGATTCAAGTGAGAAATCTTAGGGAAATTAGTGTATAAGCAAGACTTTAGTTCTCTCCTCAGAATTATATGAGTATGATTGTTAATATGCAGATACCTGAGCCTACCAAAATCTCACAAATGGCATATCTGATGTTATCACCCAGAGAATCATAGACAGCTATCATAACTGGTCATTCAATATGCAAGACTGAGACTGTATATTATTAAATAATTACATATAGGGGTCACAGGAGTGTTGATAGGTCTACCATACAGCAAACTAGGTTGTAAGCCAAGGCCTAGAAATTTTTTTAAAAAATCAGGTATTCTGCAGAATGAAGGTGTGGTCTAATGCAGCACCATGGACAGCTCAGAGGCAGTCTTATTTTATATGAATCTGAAGTTTAATACTATGGTTTCATCTGAGAACAAGTTTCTCTTTGGCCTCACCTGCTCTACCCTAGAAGAAATAACTTTAAAAATAATCCCCTATTAATGTATATCAAAGTTTCCCTTATCAGTCACTCAGTATTCGTGTACAATGGCATGTCTGGTGAATGGATTAGGATTTCCTTTGGAGAACTGAGATTGTCTCACCTGCATTGTTCATGAAGTTTTATTTCATTAAATGTTTGCTCATCTCTAGAGTTCTGTACTGCAAAATAGTTTATGGCTCTTAGGAGTTCCTCTGGAGTTGTTATTGAAAAATTTCCCCAACATACCTTTTTTATCAATGGGGCATCAGATGCTTGGTGTGATGACAATGGGATACACAAACCAGGTGGGGGGAATTAATGAGGGCAATGATTTAAAGATTTGGATCTCTAAGATTAATCACTTATAACTTAATTCAGTATTCTAAATGAGTTTAACAAACTTGAGGTCAAAATAACTCATGTTTAAAACACCTTTGTTATCTGTGCTAAGATGCATGTTTTAGATAATATCATTTTCTTGATGGCAGTAAAATAAACATGGAGAGATTTGCTTTGTTCATCAGAGAATTGTAGTGTGTATACCATGGGGTGGTTAGTGGTTATTATTGGTTAGGATCTCACAAAATGCCAATTATGTTTTTTGAAGAACTTAGAACCAAGTACCAGGTTATGCCATGTTGAAGTCACAGTTCATCTCTAACCTTTAAGGGTTTCTCTTGTTCACCTTTACTTGTGATTTGCATTAATTTGCTCCCTGGCCTTTTGTAGATTGACCTTGGTTGCCAGAAACTGAATGTTCTGTGTTAAAGAACATATGCCCTATTCAAAGTTACCTAAGCAGAGAGGAGAGTGTGACCAATTGCCTAGGTAATAGGTAGTGACAACAGAAATATTATGCTAGTATAAATGCATTAAGTTTTCTGTTCTCAGTGGGTATCATATCTGAAGCCCTGGCTGGGACAGACCAGATAAGACAGACTGAGAAGGGATAGAATGCCAATGACCTTGCGAGTAAAGGGAACCAAATGTTGAAGAGATATACCCATAAGACAGCCATTTTAATTTTAAGGGTTGGTTTACATAGAACACGGTGATAAATGTTATTAAAACAAAAACTGTGATTTCCAGCTATTGCCAACTATGAAAAGTTAAATACCAAAAAATCTCAATTACAAAGTCCATAATTTCCTACAGGTTTAATATTTGATTCATTAAACTAAAAAATTATTAATTATATATGTAGTCAGATATTTCTAACACCATGAATTCTAAGCAGTTTATTACACCAATTTTAATTAAGGTCCTAATTATAATATGCTGTCTACAAAGTTCACTACTAAATTTTAGTATTAACATTTGTTCCTATATATCTTGATTTTTGTTTATGTCTAGTAATAATAACTGTAAATTAGGTACCCATTGGTATTAAATAAAGGAGCATATTTTAATTGAAAACTAAAGTTAGATATTCAAGATAACATAAAATATTCAACAACTTTAACTTTATATTTTGTGTGAACTACTTTTAAGTAACTAATAAAGCATACATGTAAACAAAAATAAGCAACTTACCAGGTTGATTATGTGAACATCATTTATTCCTCTAAAGCATGAATTTTTCAAACATGCCTTTTACTACTGTTTTAAGAAAGAAATCATTTCCATATATTTGCATGTAGATCACTTTGAGTCCCCAAGAATTTTTTATAACCTATTTTTATTACCGGTATAACTGACAGATCTAGTAGACTATTAATCTTGAAAGTTGTATAAAAAAAATCTGTAGCTTAAATGACCCAGGATACCTTTTTGGTTTTGAAAATATACTTGTTACAGAGTTCTTGCTAATTTTGAAATCTAGACAACCTTAGCAATATCTTTCAGAAATGAAAAATATGTGGGTTTTGGCATTTTGGTAGGGCATTTTTCCTTTGTAATTTATTATTTTTTTTGTAAAATATAGACCAGAAATGAGCATAAAAAATGACTCCCGCTTTAATAATGTATTTCATAGATAAGCCAATAAGTTTCATTCTTATCTTACTATAGTCAGCTTATAACTCACTGTTCGCAATTTACATAAGTGATTAACAAAGTCGTAATCTCTGAAGATCCCTTAGCTTCTCCTTCTCACATGGACCTTATTTTCTTTTTGAATATTTTGCCTACAAGAAAAATTTAATTTATCAAGTATCTTTTTCTCTTTTGTACTAATGAGACTTCCATAAGTAACAATAATTCCTAATGCCTAGACTTTTGAAATAATCTAATCCTGAAAAAAAGAAAAGAAAAGGAGAATGATAATAGTCAAGTATATCAAAATTAAACATGTAATTTAGCTTTTCTGAAGTGATGAAATCTCTATTTGTATCTTCATGGAATGCCCCCTTTGTCTGAATCCTTGCCTCTGTGCTCTGCTCTCAGTAAAAAAAAAAAATGATGCCTTTATCCCTGTTACCCACTGTCATTCATGTTTTTCTCTTCCTTCTCTTAATTTCACCTCAATCCAGATGAATCCACTTCCATTATCTGTTTGCTCGGATATTTTAGTACTTGATATTAGTTCTGGAATTGGGCAATCCAAAGTCTGATTTAGCATCAAGTTAATTCAATAAACATTTATTGAGTACTTACTATGTGTCAGACACCACTTTAGATATGTTGAATACATCACTGAGCAAAAGAGCAAATATGCAAGCCTCTGGATTATCAGCTGTCTCAGACAAAACAAATAGGTGAATTACACAGTGTGTTAAAAGATGATGAGTGCTGTGGAAAAGAAGAGGTAGATCTTTTGGTGTGCATTCTAATTTTAAGGGAATCATGGTAGTAGTTTCTGAGAAAATGACATTTGAGTAAACACAAGAATGAGTCAAGTGAGTGCATCATGTTAGATATCTGATGGGGAATAAATAATTTTGGCCTGAGGGAACAGTCAATTTAGAATTCTTAACTCTTCAGTTAATCTGCTCTTGTTGGTACTTTATTTACATATGACTTCAGTTAATACACACACACACACACACACACACACACACACACACACATACACACACACATATATACTGATATACTGAGTGGCCAGATTATTATGATCTCTGAACGCATAATAATCTGGCCACTAAATGTGTGTGTGTGTGTGTGTGTGTGTGTGTGTGTGTGTGTGTGTGTGTATTCAGAGGCCTGGTGCATGAATTAATGTATGGGTGGGGTCCGGCCAGCTTGGCCAAGGACAGGGGACATGGGAGTTGGCCTGCCTGCTGGTCGAACTCTTGGTGGAGGCAACAATTTGCTTATTAGCCTTTTATTATATATGATATAAACTGATTGGCCAGATTATTATTATGTGTTCAGAGATTATAATAATTTGAATACTCAGTATGGTGTATATATATGTGTGTGTGTGTGTGTGTGTGTGTGTGTGTGAAAGTGTTACTCTGAATGATGTGGCTATAGGTTCAAAGCAAGGATGCATTTTAGAAGATTAATTATGGTATGTTGGGCAAAGATAGTAGTGGCTCAGACTAGGGATAAGAAAAGAAGGTGTCAGATTCTGAATATATTTGAAGGTGAAGCTAATAAGGATTTCCTGATGGATTGGAAAGAACTATGGGAAAATAGTAGGGACAAATTGTTCAAAGGATTTTACTTTAATCAACTAAAGGAATAAAGTTTCCCTCAACACAAATGGTAGACTACAGGTATAGTGGGTGATTTTTTTGGAAGGGGACAAATTAAATATTAGATATTTATAAACATTCAAATGGAAATATGGTTAGGCAGTTAAATATATAAGTCTAGAGTTCAGGAAAAGGTCTAGGTTGGACATTTAAATTTGAGAGTTATTAGGCAAGCAGGAATGCAGATTGGTGCAACCACTATGAGAAACAATATGGAGAATACTCAAAAAACTAAAGATGGAACTGCTTGATGATCCAAAGACCTACTTCTGGGTATATATCCAAATAAACTCAAAACTCTAATTCAAAAGAATATATGCAGTCCTATATTCATTGCAGCATTATTTACAATAGTCAAGATATGAAATGAACCCAGGTGTCCATCAATGGATGAGTCGACAAAAAAGCCATAGTACATATATTGAGTAGCCAGATTATTATGATCTCAGAATGCATAATAATCTGGCCACTCAGTGTATATCCTATATAATAAAAGGCTAATATGCAAACTGTCCCCTTGATCAGGTGTTTGACCAGCAGGCAGGCCAGCAAACAGCCCATGTCCCCTCCCCCTGGCCAGTCTGGGCAAACCTCACCCATGCACAAATTCATGCACACACACACACACACACACACACACACACACACACACACCTACTGAGTGTGGCCAGGTTATTATGCGTTCAGTTCAGAGATCATAATAATCTGGCTACTCAGTGTATACAATGGAATATTGCTCAGCCATTAAAAGAAATAAAATCTTACCATTTTCAACAGCATGAATGCACCTAGAGGATATTATGCTAAGTGAAATAAAATAATCAGATAAAGACAAATATCACACGATTTCAGTTACACATGGAATATAAATAATAATATAAATGAGCAAACAAAACAGAAATATATTCATAGATACCTAGAATAGACTGTTGCCAGAGCAGATGGAAGATTTTATGAAAAAAGTAAATGGATTAAGAAGTATAAATTGATAGTTACAAAATAGTTACAGCACAGGAGATATAGTCAATAATATCGTAACTATGTATGGTTCCTGAAATTAACCTATTTGAAATAATGACAGAAAACTTCCCCTACCTGGTGAAATAAATAGACATACAAGTCCAGGAAGCACAGAGAGTCCCAAACAAGATGAACACAAAGAGGCCCACACCAGGGGAGGGGACATGGGCAGTTGGCCGGCCATAATCAATCTTCTAAAATGTCTCCTTTCTTTGAACCTCCAGCCACATCATTCAGAGCAACATCATAATTTAAATGCGAAAAGTTAAAGACAGAGAATCTTAAAAGCAGCAAGAGAAAAGCAGTTAGTTACCTATAGGCTAGAAAGTGCTTATATGACTGTCAGCTGATTTCTTTAACAGAAACTTTGCAAGCCAGAAGGTAGTGACAAGAAATGTTCAAAATAATGAAAAGCAAGGATCTACAACCAAGATTATTCTACCCAGCAAAGCTATCCTTTAGAATTGAAGGTCAGATAAAGAGCTTCACAGACAATAGAAAGCTAAAGGAGTTCATCACCACCAAACCAGCATTACAATAAATGTTAAAAATAAAAAATATATATATGAACAATAAGATGACAATAAATACATAGGTATCAACAACTAAATCTAAATCTAAAAATTAATGAATAGGAAATCTAATTAATACAACAAACTGATGAATAAAATAGAACTAGAGGCATGGAAATATGGAGCAGACTGAGGAAGCTTATAGGGAAGAGGGAAAGAACTTATATGTATACATGCATCACAGGGTGAAATCCTGGGGATAGGCAGGATCTGGGTGGAAGGGGACAATGGGAAAATGGTGGCATCTGTAATACTTTCAACAATAATTACTTTTAAAAAGAAATATATATATATATATATGATTGTCTAACCCAGTGGTCCCAATGTGTTTTTGGCCATGCCGCACTTAAGTATCTCTAAAATCCTGATGCCCCCACCCCTGTGACATATAATTATTATTATTCAAAAAGTGAACTCCTATTCACATGGAGGAAGCCTAAAAGGCCATTAACTTGGTCTAAACAAGCTTCCATGAAAGAGAAAAATAGAAGGAAAGGACAGTTGATGTACTGAGGAAGAAATCACTAAAAATTTGTTTAATAATACTATGAAGTCATATGAAAAAAATAGCAAATAAAGTTTCAAAATACGTAATAGGGAATGGAAATGCATATACTGTATATATTACAGTATATATTTATATACTGTGTATGAGGCCCCTAGAACCATAAGAAATGCAAAACAATCACTGTTAATAACTCACTCTCAAATTGTCCCCCTTAAAAATTAAATCTCCCTGTGGGGCATGTGCCACACTCTGGTCTAACCACTAGGCTGTATACCTGAAACTAATACAAAATAAAAATAAATAAATTTGGCAGTTATTGGCATAAGATAATATTAAGAGCTATGAGACTGGATGAGAGAAACAAAGAAAAGTATAGATGGGGAAAAAAAGAGATGAGGAATATGGCTCCAATGTTCAAGCCAGGAGAAAATACCAAAGGAGAATGTGGAAGGAGTAATCAGTAAGGTGGGAGTATAAGCAAGAGAATGTGGTATCCTCAAGTATTATCCTTCTACTTATAAAGCCTATATTTTGGGTGCTCATTTACCTTGTCCTGCCCTTCTAATCATTATATCCTGACTTTTTATCCATAAAATAAAAAGGAGCACTACCCTGTTTGGCTCAGTGGATAGAACATCAGCCCGTGGACTGAAGGGTCCCGGGTTTGATTCCCATCAAGGGCATGTACCTTGGGTTCTGTCTCAGTTCCCAGTAAGGGGCATGCAAGAGGTAGCTTATCCATGTTTCTCTCTCACTGATGTTTCTAGCTCTATTGCTCTACCTTCCTCTCTATAAAATCAATAAAAAATATAATTCTAAAATCAAAAGGAAAATTCAGTATGTTTTATAATATAGTGTGCTAACAATTCCAAAATGTACCAATGAATATTGATCATTCAGTAGTGTAATGTGGAAAAATAGAATTCCTGGGGAAAGGAACAGAAATTCTGTCAGGAAATGAGTTGAATTAACGTTGATGCTGTATCTCTAGTGTAGATCAGCTTATTCTACATTGCTGTGGTTGAATTAATGGCAAGATTCCTTAGTAGGAAAAAAAAACACATTGTTGTGAGCATTTGTGTCCACATAGCTCAATTAAATCCCTCCAATAATGAAATATAGTTAATACAGTATCTTGAAAAGAACCGTAAGTGGGATTCAGGGAACCTGGATTCTAACTATGCTTCTGTGGCTGACTGATTGCATTAACTTCAAATCTATCATTAACCTCCTTGTGCCTCATTATCCTCATTTCACCAAATAATAAAAATGAAATATTTCTCCTTTCCTACCTCACTTCAATGTTGTGAATTTAAATGTGTGAGAAGTGCTTGAGATGCATAAAATTTGATGGAGTGTTTTATTCATGAATTCAAGGCATTCGAAGTAATTTGACCATGATGGAAAGTTGCTTCCTTGCACATTATTTTAGAATGACTTTTTTGTTACTGACCCACACATTTATGCAGCATATTACCTACTCCAAACTGTAAAACAAACACAAATCAGCCTTGTGTATAAGCATTACATCTATATACTTTGTATTATTTCATAATAGCCATCAGTCACCTATTTACTAATTCAATGTATTTTCATCGAACACATATAAAGCCTCAATTCTTAAGTAATAATGATAGAGCCTTCTATTTTTATATTCTGCTGGCATTTAAGATGTTCTTAAAAGCTATTATCTCCATTGCTCTCTCATTCCATGAGGGTTATATGAAAGATTTACTTTTTCCTATTTTAACTTTTATTTAATTACTTATTTTTTTCCACATTTATTGAGACACTATGGGCCCAGTGCACAAATATGTGCACCTTGAAAGGAACTGTGGTCCACGAGGCTGCAGTGGGCACAGGGACAGGTCTTGGCCCATTGAGTTAGAAACATCAATGAGAGAGAAACATGGATAAGCTGCCTCCTGCCATGGCCCCTGTTCCCCTCCCTGTCTGCCAGCAGTCCCACTCCCACTGCCACCACTCCCACTTGCTGATGGTGACAGTCCCGCTTGCATCCACTGAAGGCGCAGGGCAATTGGGGCTAGCGCCAACAGTGGGTGTGAATGAGGCTGGCACCGGCAGTGGGTGCAAGAGTTGGCTGCTGGCCCTGATCACCCTTCAGGAGCAGGGGGAGGTGAAGAAGCCCTGAGGGGCAATCAAGGCCATTTGTATATATACTTTGGATAAATGTTTATTCAGTTTTTTGTTCTTGAATAATATTATTTGCTGTTTTGCTATCAAGTTTATGAGTTGCTTATATGTTTTTTATATTACCCTTTATCACATATATAGTTTGTAAATATTTTCTTCTATTCCATAGGTTTTTTAATTGTGTTGATTATTTATTTTGCAGTGCAAAAGCTTTTCCAATTGATGTAGAATCATTTGTTGAGTTTTGATTTTGTTGCTTGTGTTTTGGCATCAGATTCAATAATTTATTGTCAAGACTGATAGAAAGACTATACTTTCTTCTAGAAGTTTTATGATTTCATGGCTTACGTTTGGGCCCTATATACATTTTGAGTTTGTTTCCTTGTTTGTTTGTTTTTGTGAATGGTGTTAAGATAACAGTTCAATTTAATTCTTTTGCATGTGAAGAGCCAGTTTTTAAAATATCATTTACTGAAAAGACTATACCTTTCTATTGACCATTCTTGGCTCCCGTATTTGTGGATTTATTTCTTAGCTCTCAATTTTGTACAATTGGTCTGTCTGTTTTAATGTTGATGTTATACTCTTTTGATTACTATAGCCTTGCAATATAGTTTGAAATCAGAAAGTGTGATGCCTCAGGTTTTCTCCTTTCTCAAGATTGTTTTGGTTCCTTGAGTTTTTTGGAGTTCCATACAAATTTTAAGATTGTTTTTACTATTTCAGTGGAAAATGATATTCTGATTTTGATAGCATTTACACTGAAACTGTACATGGATTTGCATAGTTTGGACATTTTAACTATGCTAACTCTTTGATCCAATAGCATATCTTTACATTTACTTGTATCTCCTATTGTTTCTTTCAATATCATATAATATTCAGTATGTAGGTCTTTCACTTCTATGATTAAATTTACTCCTAAGTATTTTGTTATTTTTGATGCAATAGGATTCTTTATTTTCTTTTCAGAAAGTTTCCTTTTAGTGTATATAAATGTAACAGACTTTTATATGTTCATTTTATATTCAGGAACTTTCTGAATTTGTTTAGTCTAACAGTTTTTCGTGGAGTCTCTAGGATTTTCACTGTACAAAATCTTGTCATCTGATACCCCCTGTAGGGTGCTACACTGTACAACATGGCTTTGGCTGACTTTATTATGAGCACTAGGTACTTTCTATAAGATGCATAATACCTAGATGAGAATGTGGTCTAAAACAGGAGCAGCAGAACAGAGGATTAAACGATCAATATTCATGAAATTATCTTATTTTAGAGGTTTTTTTTGTTTATATTGACCTCCTCTGATTAATAAATAATTCTAGGGACACTTGATGATATCTGTGCTTCCCAATGTGACAATCAGGTGGAGATGTGGTATGCAAAATCTCAAAAACTTCTACAATCCATTGTGATATGGACAAATTCATTTTTATTTGGTTTGGTAGTTGTAACTTCAAAGTCTGCTGGTTGCTCTATGACCTTGAACTTGTCATGTATCCTTTCTAAACATCAGTTTCCTTATCTTTAAAATAAGATAATAAGACGATTAGTACAGATTTTAAAAAGCAATTTGTTTGTTCACTCACCCATCAAATATTGATTGATAACCTTCTGTATACCAGATGTTGTTCTGGGTGATTGATTACAGTAGTGGAACATAAAGAAAAAAGTTTTTGTTCTCAAGAATATTACATTCTAATGAAGGAGATGTAAGAATGACATAATTTTTGGATGCTGGTAAGTCCTATTCAGAAAATAAAAATGGGAAATGTGGTGGAGTGTGACTGGAATATGAGTTTGGAAGTAACATTAAATAAGTCAGAAAAGGACTCTTGAGAAAGTGACATTTGAGAAGGTACCTGAACACTGAAAATAAGGGAAATATCAAATAACACACAAAGGGAACAAAATGTGTGGACCTTTATAGCAGGATTCATCTAAAGCAATTGGAGGAATAGCATGCATGGTATATGGTGACAGAGGATATGGGCTCTAGGAAATGAGGAGAAAATCTGGCAGGTACCCAATGAAGTTCAATCTTCTCAAACATGGCAAGTAGTTTGGATTTTTTTCATAAATTAAATCACAGATCATTAGGGTTTTTATTAAGAATTGTGATGTGATATGAATTTTGTGTAAATATATATTTATTTTGGATGGGGCATGACTTATGGGAATTTTTGTAAATCTAAAAGAGATTATGTAAATTGTTTAGTGTGTTACCACAGTGTTGGTAAGAGTGTTGGTGAGAATGATGGTGATTTAATTCCCTAATCTTCTTAAAATTTATATTTGAAGTGCATATTTAAAAGTGTATGTAGTAACACCCATGATCTGCTATTATTTCATCACAACTTGGTCCAGTTTGGAGTGATAGGGCAAATTGTCTCAGCCTTCAGTGTCCTCACTCCCTTGTTAGAACTCCCCACTAAGATTACAATGGCAAAGACTTCTCTGAGAACTCAAAGAGAAGAGCAAAACTAAAGCAAGAAGGGGGAGAAACAGTTCAAAAAACACTGAAAGGGTTTGGGAGCAAAAATTGTCCTTTTAAAAACTGAGGAAGAACAGATATAAGGGATGCTTTTGTGCACATTCTAACCAACCTCTGAAAAATATTGTGCTATAGGCTAATAATTCTGTCACTGCAGCCACTTGCTGATGGCTAACCTTTCAAATGGAGCAAAGCCCTTAGCTTCAAAATCAGAAGCCAAGGAAATAAACTGTAACATACTATTTCCTGTGCTAAATATCAATTTCTCACCTCAGTTTAACAGATTTAAGCTTAGATTCTGCCACAAGGCTGATTGTGGATTTCTTTATGATAAGCTTTCATTTGCTTTCAGGATATAATTGCTATTGGTGATCACAACTCTTCAATTTCACTTTTGTTATTGGTGCACTTGAATTTAAACTGAATCAATAATTATGATACCTTTCAAGTAGGGGTGGGGAGCTTATATTAGGTGGTAGGATGCTAATTTTAAACTTGAAGCATTAGGAAAATATCACTCACTTCTCTGCCTGTCAAATTGGCCATTAATATTTCCACATCTTAAGAGTTATCAAGCGTTGGCAATTATTTTGCTACTATGATTTCATTATAAAATATTATTTTATTTGGTGATTTTTAGTGTGTGTTGAATGTGTGCATGGCACTGCCTCTTTCTAGTAACCTAATCAAATAGTGTTGAAGAAACTAATTTGAGAATTGTCAGTATGTACACTTTTGTTTTCAGTGAAAAGTAAAAGATCAATTTTAACAGCTAGTTTTCTTTTCGATCACATAATATTTGTTTCACTGGATAAAGATTTCAGACTTTATCTAAACACATAGATAATGCACTATTTAAAAGGGGGAACATAAATTTTTAGTATGGGGAATATAGGAAAGAGGAGATTGCCCTGGATATCCACAGCAAAGTTGGTGAGGTGAAGGGTCTTAGGTGTGATTAGCTCTCAGAATGATTAAGATTAATATTATGTTGAGTTTCTGTTTTGTTGTTTTCTTTCAGACCCTGTGCTTGAGATTTATTATAAAGATCTGGACACTTTAAATTATTCTATCTAGTATCTTTCTAACTTGCAAGTGAAAGGATTTTACATAAAGAGAAACTACACAGGTCATAAGAAGGAACATTTTAAACCCTGAGTTCCAATTTCATTTTTTCTTTCTTAAACATATTTTCCCTGAATGATGAATGTGAGTGTTGAAAGGTGACAAATACCACCCATAGGCTTTAAAGCCTAAATGTTAACTTTGACACTCAGAGTTTAAAGGCATCATGAAAATTTCTCCAGCACTAATGTTCAAGCAATTTGGGTTTTACAGGCCACTCAGTAGTTTTGAATGATGTAGTTACTTTGAAAAAGTAACCATAAAAAGCTATGTTCAGAGAATTGGTACTTTGCATTTATCAGAAGGACATAAATGTCAATTGATTTGCTTGCTATTTGGAATATACTTTAATTTATTAAATTACATTTCAAATCATTAGTATTTAATTCATGATTTTGAGCAGCAAACAGAACCTATTAAAAAGATTGGATATTTATTTCAATTTAGAGGCGTGAAAGGAAAATATAAAATAAAATAATGTCCTCTTACAATATTTTTCTCTCAGCCCATCTTAGGTGTTTATAAGATTTTTTTTTACAAGGAGCACTGCTAAAAATTTTATAAACAAAAGTTTTATTATTAAACATTTTCTTGTTGACTAGAGTAACATTGAGCATGGCAAAGTATCTTCATAATTTTAAAAGCTAGTTTTCTTTTCAATCATACAATATTGTTTTGCAGTGAAATTAATGTTTATGGAAAATGATATCCATGTAAAAAATTGAAAGCAAATTGCCATGTAGTTACTATCCTTGTGAATTGCCTATTTTCTATGTATATTTTACATTAGATAGTAGTAATTACATAGAAAAGAAAACAGATGATCTTTGTTTTAATTGAAGGGATAGATAATGTACATAACTAGCAGTCTTGAGCAATATGCTTGTGAATATGTGTCTTTTCATTCATGGTCCAATCATCATCTTACTATAAAAGAATATAATTGACATTCCAAATAACTGTCTTTTCCCTTTGAGTAGCATATTGGGAGAGGAAGAATAATTTTAAATACTTCCAAAGGTACTTCAAATGTCAATGGTACGGTTTCTGTTTTTAGGTGACTTAACAAAGCCAATGCATTTTATTATGTGTGATCATTAAAGAAAACGTATTTATCAGAATGATGTTGAGAGCATATATATCATGAAGGATGGATTTTTAAATTAGTAAATAGAAGCTGTTGATACCATTTCTTTTTATCCAGTGTAATAGAATAGATGGATCCTATCGATAAAAATAAATTAAGCTTACATATGTAGGTGTATGTATATTGGCCAAGAAATGGGTGTGCCCTTATTAATTATTCTAGTTAGTTGAATCATCATTAAATATAAAACGGTTCATCAAAAAAGATAGATGATAAAAACAACATGACAAATGCTAACAATTATTGCATCAAAGAGAAATTTTATGGACATTCATTGTATTATCACATTTTTCTTTCAATTTTATTTTTTATTGGTTTCAAGTTTACTGGAATAGCTAAGTGATTAGATATTCATACACTTTACCTAGTGTTCCCCTTGAGATTTCCAATAACTAACTGACATTATTCATAGTTATTGTAATATTGACTATATTACCTATGTTTTGCTTTACATTCCCAAGACTATTTTGTAACTACCAATTGTACTCACATTTTTATATTTGAAAATGTTCACAATAATAGCTTGATAAAATAAAAAAGTAGGATGATAGTAAGTATAAAAAACTAAAACTATCCTGAATACAAATTAAATTCTGATTCATTATCTACCTTAAGACCCCAGAATGTTTCAAAATGATCATTAAAACCACATTGTTGAGTTTATGAGGTAGAGAACAAACAGTTAATATAAATGTCTAGCTGATAGACTGTTATAGATCAGGAAACAGTCTGCGTTTTTTGTTTTTTTAAATTAAACATATCGCCTGACAATTATGGTTCAGTGGTTGAGCATGGACCTATGAACCAGAAGGTCACAGTTTGATTCCAAGTCAGGGCACATCCCTGGGTTGCAGGCTCAATCTCCAGTAGGGGGCATTCAGGAGGCAGCCAATCAATGGTTCTCTCACATCATTGATTTTTTTCTCTCTCTCTTTCCCTCTCCCTTACTCTCTGAAATAAATTATATATCCTAATTAATAAAAGGGTAATATGCAAATTAACTATCACTTGGTCACAAAGATGGCAGCACCCAATCCTCTCAGCCCTGCCAGAGTCCCCCAGTCCTGAGGGGAGTGGTGGCACAGGGATGGCTGCTGAGAGTGGGCAGCATGACCAGCCTGGTGGAAAGCTTGCTTTATCACTGCAGTGATGAGGCAAGCGTTCCATACCTGGCTGCTAATGGGCCTCTGGGCCACGGAGAGCCTCTGGGCAGCTGGTGCAGAGCGACCAGGCCCCGCATAGAGCTACTGTGCACAGATTCGTGTGCAGGGCTACTAAACATATATATACATTTTCCTCTCTTCCCCTCTTAAGGAAGTATTCCTTAATTATGTTAACACATCAAATGAACTATTCTATTAGATGTTTAAGACCCAAGTATAAACATTTGGTTAAGGTTACATAGTTCAAAGCAATAAAACACCAGAAACTGTTTATTTTAAATCTCATGGCTGGAGGATAATTTGCAACCGAGGTTTACCTGTCAACCACACAGAATTTCTAACATTGCTCTAAAGATGGGTGTGTGGGTGTTTGAGCCTCAAGCTGAGATTGATGGTTCAAAGTGCCTTCTCTGTCAAGTTCTACAAAATCAGATTTTTCATCCTGTGTCTTAGACCATTTTACCTATTCAACATAGATTGTTAATATCATTTTTTTCCTGGCACTGCTGCCTGTCCTCTTGCAAAGCACAGAAATGGCATAATTATTGTGAGATTATTAAAAGCATGTATTGATGCTCTGTGAAGTTGAATCCAAGGGGGTCTAGATAAAATAATCTCTTCTGGTACAGAGTCCAGAACCTCACATTGCCCTTCTACCTCTCTACACAAGCAAGTAATTGCACAAAATAAAGCGGGAGTTCTCATAAATTAATATATGTCATCAGTATGGCTGAGACCCAAACCCCAAGTTTCTGATTCAGTAGATCTGGGATGGAGCCTGAATATTTGCATGTTTAACAAGTGTGTAGATGATGCTGGTGATATTGGCTCCAGGGCAACATTTTGAGAAACACTGATATAGGTAGAAGTTGGAGAATTAAACTACAGTTGTGCTTATGTTCCGGCCTCATCTCTACTTTTGAGATCTAGCACATGGACCAAACTTTCAAGTTTCTCTTCATTCTATACCATGCGTGGTTAGATTGGTTTTTCATTTTTTGAAACCCAGTATGATATGATCTTGATTCACTGCACAATGTGCCATAGAAGGATAAATATGTTCCTTCATCTTTTTCACTATTGTTTGTTCCTTGGTGATCTCATTGTGTTCTTGCTTTAAATTACTAACTTTCCTTCAAAACACGTGAAATTTACATATCTAATGCTGAACTGACCCCTGAATGCTAATCTTATATATCCATCTGCATAGTTGACATCTCCTTTGTTAAAGGTAGCTCAAATCAACAAATACCAAATTGAACTTATGAACCTTTCCTACAATCCTGATAAATAACCACTTTGCTCTATCCTAGTAAATGATACCACCAGTTGAGCAGACTAAAAGTCTGAGATTTATACTTGATTCCTCCTGAGAGTCCTTCCAAATGACATATCTGATTCATCACACAATCCTACTGGTTTAACCTCATAATCTGCAGTTTTCCTGTATGTCCATCACTATTCCAGGCCAAGCTGCCTTCATCTGTTATTGGGATGATTACAATAACCTCTGAACTGGTTGAATTAAAATGACTCTGCCCCTCCCAACCAGAGTGCTCTCTCTACAGCTAGATGGATTTTTTAATATGTTTTTATTGATTTTAGAGAAGAAGGGAGAGGGAGAGAAATATATAAACATCAATGATGAGAGAGAATCATTGATCCGCTGCTTCCTGCATATCCAAGGTGTGTGCCCTTGTCTGGAATTGAACCTGGGACACTTCAGTCCACGGGCCAATACTCTATCCACTGAGCATAACCAGCTAGGGCCAGATGGATGTTTTAAAATTATGAAACTATCCTTGGAACTTTCCTACTCTAAATGGTTTTATTACTCTTTGTCTTAACAGGGCCTTCAAGGCCCAACATGGCCTATCTTCTACATTTACAGTATTCTCTTTCACGACTTTTTTTTTTTTTGGTATTATTCTTTATACTCCAACCACATAACTTTTTTAGATCCTTCTAAACAGTGATGATCTCTTTTGACTTTGATATATTTTTGCTGTGTCAGGAATTCTTCAGGCATTCAACAGAAATTTCTCAAATTACTTAATGAAAAAAAATACCTTAAAATTTTTCTAATGGGTATCTCCAAATGAACTACCATTTGGGGCTGAATTTTATAACTTTGGACATATGTAAACTGAACCGATAGCTTTGCTCTGTTTTAAATTTTAGAAAATCATTTGATACGGAAGGGCCATTGAGAGAAAACTCTTAACTCCAGAAAGCCTTAGTTCAAGTCAAGGTTCCACCATTTCTTATCTTGTGTGGCTTTGGATAAATTTGTTTTTAAAGTTTATATTTCCTCTTCCTTAATTTAGAGATGCTGATGTGCCAACTTCTAAAGGTGTTATGACAAATATTTAAGCATAACTATAATAACCACTTTGTGTAGTTCCTGTTGCATCCTAAATGCTCAAAAATTGAAGCTATTAGGCGTTTGCAACATTTAGCACATTTTAAGGCATGTAGTAGGGCACAATAAAAAGTTGTATGTAATTGCATAGATTTCACATATGGTTTCTGTATAATGTTTTTATTACTTAAGCACCTCTAAGTATTATTTATGTATCACCTCTCAGAAGTTTCTCAGTTCTTCACCTGTGCAAATTGTATCAGATGAAAAAGAAAATAAAGTAACCAAATAGTAAAATCCACAATAATCCTTTATTGTGGATTATTTCATAAAATGTGTATCAACCTAGAGATTAAGGAGAACAGTCTGTTTTCTTTAGAATTCTTTTAATTCAACAAACATTCATTGAGTATTTACTTTATATAAGCCATGATAAATATAAAGATGAATAAACCATGCCATCATTTTACAATTTTATTTATTAATTTAATTTATTGGGGTGACATTGGTTCACAAAATCAAATAGGTTTCAAGTGTACAACTCAATAAAACATCATCCTTGCACTGCATCCTGTGCCAATTGCCCCAAGCAAAGTTTCTATCCCCGTTTCCCCACACTTTGCCTATTTCCATCAACCCTCAGCTCCTTTCTCTATAGTTATTGCCTCATTGTTGTCCGTGTGTGTGTGTGTGTGTGTGTGTGTGTGTTGTTTTTATTTTTGCTTAATCCCTTCATCTTCTTTCATCCAGTCCTCCAGATCCCCTCCCTTTAAAAAAAAATAGTTTTAAATTACAGTTCACATCCAATATTTTGTATTAGTTTCAGTGGTTAGACAATCAGATACTTTACAAAGTGTTCCCCCTGATAATTCCAGTATCCACTTGTCACCATATATAACTATTACAATATTATTAACCATATTTCCTATGCTGACTATTTTGTAACTACCAATCTGTACTTAAAACCCTTCACCCTTTTCACTCAGCTCTCCAACCTCCATTTCCTCTGGCAACCATCCAGTTTTTAAGAAGTTCACTATCTCATAAGAAAGTAGATGTACACAAATAACCATACAAGATAAAGTGATAAATGTGGCTGACCTATGAAACAAAGGGTTATAGATACGTATGAGAGGCATAATTAAGTTCACTTGGAGGACTTCAGTTACCTGAGAATTATATCCACCCCCCCTTTTTTTTAACCTGCATGTTCTCTTTCTTCAGAAACAGAGAATTCTTCTTTGTGGCGTATTCAGACCTTTTTCTTCATAGAGTGGAACAGTAAATAGCTCTTAAAGTGTGTTCCCCAGACCAACATCATCTGGGAATTCTTAGAAATGAAAATTCGTGAACCCTACCCAAGAGATACTGAATCAGGCCCAGCAATCTGTAAAGTTCTTGGGGCAATTCTGATTCACAATAAAGTTGAAGGACCACTGTAGTAAAGGACCATTTTGTAATAGAACATGTATTTCCTATTAGCATCAATTCTGATCTTACATATAGAGATGCTCACAACAAAATGCACCTAATTTTCTTTTCTTCTAACTTGTATGTATATGGTTTCCATATATAAGAAGAACACTTGTTTTTTGAGACTGTAAGACTAGGCATGTCCCATTTGAGATCCAGCGGCTGTACTCTTATTCGAGGTCAATGTGTCTTCACTGCTTTCTGAAAAGTAGGTTTTAACAAGGATTCCCTTTTTCTTTTTGTGTTTCAAAGAGCACCTGAGTGGGGGAAATTTGGTGATATGACATTAAATGTCTTGTAATGTTAAATGTGAGAAGTTTTTATTACTAGTTTGTTTCTTAAATAGCAGCAGTACAAAAATCATGGTTGAAGTTCATCAGACTGGTTTTGCCTTGTTTCTCTTGGGAAGAACAGAAATGGTTAGCATTAGGGTGTGTCACTTGCCTGACAAAGAACAGTCTATTTATTTGGAAACTCTTACAGAGGGATTATAATGTCAGTTATGTTGCAGGCACTGTGATAAGGAAAAGGAATTCCAAGATGAATAGGATAAATCTCAAGGATCTTAGACCAGTGGAGGACAGATACCTAAAATCATTCATTACAATGAAGTGAGATAAATAATCTAATAATAGCTACTACTTTTTGAAGGCCTAATATGTAAGAGACACTCCATCATTGCTTTTTACACTTGCTACTTCATCTTTGCCACAGATCTGGAATGTTTAAATTATCACCATCAATTTACAGCTGATAACACTGAGACATAAAGAGGTTAAACAACTTGCCCAAGATCACACAGATAATAAGTGGTGCAGTTATTATTTCAATTTAGCCTTTAAGCTCCATTAGGGTAGGAAATGTGTCCATTTTGTTTACCATTATATTTCCAGGGCCTCACATAGCCCCTTAAACAAAATAGATGACAGATAAATAATTACTGAATGAATGCATGAATGAGTTGGTGTCTTTCCAAAGACCTTACTTATTCAGATAGACTACCATGAACAGTGTGTTACAGCAATTGAACAGAGAGAGGGTGTACTTTGCTTGAAGGAGCTGATGAAAGCTTTTCAAAAACAAGAAGAGGAGTACAAGTTGAATAGGCAAGGAAAAAAGATTGGTGGTGAATTAAGCAGAGAAGAGCCAATAGCAGAGAGATGTGAGAGTGCATGGCATGATTATAAGGAGAGGATTAAAAGAAAGAGAGGTGAAGGAGGCAATGGAGAGAAGGCTAGACTACTACATGCTACACTTAGTGGTTTGGAAACTGTCCTCTGGCCAACATTTCTCTAAGTGCAATCTGTACATCCCCTTTCAGAATCGTCTGAGTGTCTTGATAAAACCTGTTGACTCCTTTCTTACCTTCATCTCAAACTTATTGAATCAGTGTCATTAGCTGAAGACCTGCATTCTTTATATATGGTTAGATACAGTCCTCAGCTGATGGATAGTCATACTATAAAGTTTAGGGCCTCTAGGCCAATGGTTCTCACACTTCAGCGGTATCGGAATCATCTGGAGGGTTTGTTATACCGCATACTCCTGGGCTGCACCTTCAGGGTTGCTAGTCGGGTAGGTCTGGAGTGTGGCTAGAATTTGAATTTCTAACATATCCCTGTTCCTAGGTGATTCTGATGCTGCTGGCCTTCATCTCATCTTGTGTTGAGAACCACTACTTTAGACTTAACTACACTTTGATAAGGAAATCAGCAAGTAGGCTATTCACTTTTATATTCTGGAATAGGCCAGAATTTGCAAAAGCCTTTTTCTAAAGCTTAGCCAATAGATCAGAGAAAAATAGAACAAAGACAGGAAAAGAAGATGGGAATAGTTAACACTACTCAGCTATAAAAAAAGAAGGAAATCTTACCTTTTGTGACGACATGAATGGACTTGGAGTTTATTATGCTAAATAAAATAAGCCAATCAGAGAAAGACAAGTACCATATGATCTCGCTTATATGTGGAATCTAATGAACAAAATAAACTAACAAAGTAGAAACAGCATCATAGATACATACAACAGATTGACAGCTGTCAGAGGGGAAGAGGGTTAGGGGTGCTGAAAAAAAAGGTGAATGAATTAAGAAAAAAATATGACACATAAACACAGACAATGGTGCGATGATAACCATAGAGAAAGAGGGGGTAGGTGGAGACTGGCAAAGGGGGTGGTAAGTGGGAACAGAAAGAGACTTTGCTTTGGGTGAGAAGCACATGGTGCAGTATGCAGGTGATGCTTTGAGATGTACACTTGAAACCTGTATAGTTTAATTAACCAATGTCACCCCAACATAATCAATCAAATCATTATGACTTGCAAAGGAAGGAGGCTCAAGATCTGGGTCACAGAGCAAATGCAGAACACTGGACTTTTGCTCCCTAGTCCACGATGGAATAAACTTCATTATCCTTGGTCTCTCACATCTATATTCAATTTTGAGAGATTCTAAAATTCAAGCCACTAGTTTCTTTCTGCCCTCAAATGTCCTACTGTTGCTGTGTACTCTTCAGATTTCAACAAATCTTTGCATCTCAGTTTGGTCTTTTGCTTTGGCCTATATTGGATATATGTTTTCCTTATAAACTATTCTATGCCCTCCTCTTTATACTTCTATTGAATTTTGAGTAAAACTGGAGATATATTAGCATATTTTTTGAAAATATTATTTGAAAAGGAAAGCTCATGAAGCAAACATTATTGAGCAGATTAATATAGTCTTTTGGTGGAGACCTTTTGTAATCCCCTAACTTTTGAAATTCAGTCTACCAGCATCAGAGATAATGTGGAGAAGAGCAAGAGACTTATTTCATAAGGTCAGGGGCCAGTGCCACCACCTGCAAGTGGAGACATCAGAAACAGGAAGAGGCTCACCAGCTGCAGGGAGTACACCCCACAGAGCCTGACTAAGATGAAGGGCATTTTAAATTCCAGCCCTCTCTTTCAGTTTTTGTGCTCTAAATGTGAATATTCAGGTCTGCCCTGATTAAGAACCAGCAGATAAAATGCCTCTTTGTGAATGCCACACTTCCTTGGCTTATTCATTCTGTCTCCCTTTCTCGTTATTATTTTCAAATGCATTGCACATAACTCCCATGGATGCATGTGGCCATCAGTGAAGGAATGATCATTTTGCATACACACTTGACAAAGAGAATGGACAACCCAAGCCATACGTTGTCCTGTACAAATCATTAACTTCTCACTAACATTCCTACTTCCAGGTGTGTTCTCTTCCTTGTTTGCTGGATGTATTTGTAATATTAACCTTGATCTCCAATATTAATAATGCCACAATTAGACTGCAATTTGGATCTGAGCAGCCCGAATTTCAGGAATTTGGTTTGGTTCAAAGCAGTGATAGGCCTATAAATCAGGGAAGCGAGGGTTTAGTTGCTATTAAAAGGCATTTCATGTCCATCAATCTTGTAGATGGTTGTTAACCAGCCAGGGTGGCGCATTAAGCACCTTGGAGGATCAGTGTACAATTCCAAACAACTTTGGTGATGGTAGACATTGCCAACTGAATTTGTATGAGTTTGGTAAGGTTAAGTAGAAACAAGCAGGTTAAGGCCTTGATTACAAAGTAAAATCAAGAGTGGAAGAAGTCACAAAACCCCAGGTAAATTCATTTTACATTATTTCCCTTTGTCTATATGTATGCTTACAAATGTGTTGAGATTCAAAAGATACATTTATTATAGGGTACTTTTTTCTCCTTAGAATCCATTGTTTGGTTTTCATTCATTCATTTATCAAAATTTTGTCATAAACTGTTGATAGGACCTGTGCAAAATGCTGGTGATAGATGAAAGACAGTCTTCCAGCATCTGGGAGTTGAGGGGAATCAGGCGTGTAATCAAATAATGGCAATACTGTTCTCTGAAAAGAGTGAACACAGAATTTGATGGCTACCCATGGCTACAGAATCAGTCCCAAAATGAAAAATCAGAGAAAGGACGTGAAATTCAGGAAGAAGGAACAGTTTTCATAAAAACCCATAGGTAGAACTGTGTCAGGCATGGTTAATTCAGAGAGCAAGGACCTTCTCAGCTGTTACTCCAGTGCTATCACAGGACTTTGTGAACATGGAATGAAAGTGGACATGTTCTGCATCACTGTGAATAAGGCAAAAGAGAAAGAGGTGGTATTAAAGGATGAGGGGGTCAAGGGAGATCATAATATTATGTGGACACAATGTTCAGTATTCATAATACAGGGAAATGTAGAGTCCTAGGACATTCACTCAAGGAAGTCCAGTCTGTAATCCTCAATGTTAGAGGTCATGGAACTTGTTACTACCTACTGAAATCCCTTTGGCTTTTAAGCTATAGGGGGATGTTATTAGTTAGACTGAATCAAAATTTCCTGGAGGGCTTGTTAAAACACCCAATTGCTGGGCCCTACCCTAGAGTTTCTGATAAAATAGCTGTGAGGTGAGACCAGGAAATCTGCATTTCTAAAACATTTCCAAGTGACTAATGATGCTGGCCAAGAAACCACTCTTTGAGAAGCACTCCTCTAGGGATACATAAACAGAGAAGTGTCCTAACCCAGTATTCACTGGGACCACTTACTAGAAATTTACCAAGATCCAGTGAGTTAGGTTCTATTCACTCTGTAGCCAGGCACTCCTTGCCACTTTAAAAAATATAACTAAGGAAAAAGACTGCCAGCTTAAGTGCTCTAACTACACTTTTGTATAATGGAAAAAAACAGCAACACAAAATTTGGGGGAAGCTATTGGACAAACCATCAACATAAGTAATCAGTGTTTAATAAAGTAAAACAGTAATATTTACTGTAGACATTTTATCCTATACCTATGCTTTCCAGGATAATAAAATAATAACTTTTGTTATTGAAATTGTTCCCGGGTATAATGTTGGTGGAAGTCTTTGAAAGTAAAAGTTCAGGCTTCTAAGTGGCAGAAAACTACTAGCCTAAAAGTACCACGGATAGCCGAAACCGGTTTGGCTCAGTGAATCAGAGTGTAGGCCTTCGGACTGAAAGGTCCCAGGTTCGATTCCAGCAAGGGCATGTATCCTGGTTGTGGGCACATCTCCAATGGGGGGTGTGCAGAAGGCAGCTGATCAAGGTCTCTCTCTCTCTCTCTCATCGATGTTTCTAACTCTCTATCCCTCTCCCTTCCTCTCTGTAAAAAATCAAATATATATTTTTTAAAAAGTACCATGGATAATCCAAAAATAGGCTATTTTACAAGTATAAATTCTTAAGTGAGTTTGGGGTGAGAAAATACAATGCTAGAATGGTCTTTTTGATTATCCCAAAGCTAAGGGCTCATGTATCTATGTCAAAGGTAAACCTCTGCAATGATTTTAGCTAGGTTCATCCCAGAACTCTCAAGATAAAGATAGGCATTGAGAGCTACATTTGGCATGAGCCATCCACACCTTCTGAGATTCTGTTTCCCCTAGCTTCTCTACTTGCCTGGTCTCTATATAGAAATAGGAAGTTCATAACCACCCTTTCTCGAGTAATAATCCTTACAAATCCATATGGAGGACCCCTACCCAACTATCCCACAAAGAAATTTCTAGGTTAAATATCTTCTCTGCCAAAGGCACTTTTTTGGATTTGAATTTAAAGTGGTCTACAGACAGGCTTCCACTCTGATTTGGATGAGTAAGAATTGAGATATGGGTAGATCACAGCTTGATAGATTTGAGGAAGGGACCTAATATTCACACTTTTCTTGGTATGCATTCAGGAACTTCCTACTGGATTTGCATAGAAGCCACTTGATGCCTGTTTGAAGCGTTTGAGGGGTTAAAAATACATTTGAATGGCAAAAATACATTTGAATAGCAATAAGGTGATTTATGAAGCACCTGAGGAGATCCTCACCTGAGCAGATGGTATTTTGGCAGCCAGCCACATTTGGGTAGATGTGAAGTTCAGGGAAGCTTGTCATTCTCTGAAAGGCACTGGTGAGTCCTAGACTCTGGAACCATCAGATTGGAGTAAGCAATAACCTTTACCTGCATCAAAGGAACTGCTATTTCTTTCCATGCCTGTTTATACATATTTTTATTAATCCATCCCTGAGACCTCATGCAGAGGCATATCTTCATTCCCCACCTTAATTCTCCCAACCATATAGCTTAATAATGAGATTGAATGAAGGCCATGTGGACTGTTTTTCAATGTGGAAGCTCTCTATGGTAACCTTTTAACGTTTCTAATGCCCTTACTCTTAAGAAATTCCACTCTTATCTGGCAATGGTTGTGTGATCAATAAAAAGACTAATGGAGTGAGGCTTAGAAGAATGATGAAAGTTACTCATCTTTCCCTTTATTGACATGTTCGTTTAAATTTTCAGAAAGTATTTTCCTATACCCTTTTAAGTTCAGTACTTGGGTCCTGTAAATTAAACTGACAAAAGACAGATTAGCAAGAGAAAAGACAAAATATATTTATGTATATATACTAAGAGTGCAGGGAAAATGTAACTCAAATAAGCTGTTAGAGCTTATATACAGTCTTCCTAAGGCTAGTGGGGTTAGGATTTCCAGGGCCAATAAATGGTGGAAAATTACTTAAAAATATATGGGGGTAAGTAAAGGGAGTTGAAGTCTGTTTTAGTAAGATCTGTTTATGCCAGTTCTCATTATGGTGCCAGCTTCTCATCTTTGGTGGTGGGAGTTATTCTTTTGCAGTGGTTTGTAAAGCCTCCCTCTTAAAGGGGAATCCTATATAATAAGAGAGGAATATGCTAATTATCCATTACACCCTGACGCGTAATGACCAACCACATAAAAACCTGATCATGGATCTGCAGGAGGGTGGGGCAGGGAACTACAGGTGGGCACAGAGAACTACAGGAGGAGACAGAGCAACAAGCTATCAGGCGGGGATGGGAGAGCTACAGGAGGGCGGCAGTGACCTACTAGCACACAGATTTGTGTGCAGGGCTACTAATTTATAATAAGTAGAAACCTTTTGGAAAGCTCTACTTTTAGGCAGAAAAGGGATTGCAGAGATAGCATCTTTCTGCATCTGTTGATTCTCACATGACTTCAGCTCAAAATTATTTGTATGTATGGTGCGTGGCATAATTTGGGTCTCTTCAATATATTCATTCATTCAGTATATATTTATCAAGCACATGTTATATGCCAGGTGTTTGGAATATAAGACTAAACAAAATAAAGTCCCTACCCTCATGGAACTTGCATTCTAATAGAGATCCAGATAATAAATAAGCAATATTTACTTATGACATTCATTATATACATACACATATTATTTCCAATAGTAATACATTCTCTGTGTGTGGGGAAAGCTGGTTTAGGGAATAGGGGATTCTTTTGAAGATGGACTCGTTTAGACTGTGCGGGCATATTTGACTTCTTTGAGTGGGAATATTTGAAGAGAAATAAGATTTACTTAAAGCACCAAACCAGGTGAATGTTTAGGGGAAAAAATATTGTAGGCAGAGGAAACAGCAAGGTCAAAGACCCTGAAAACAAAAGAGACTTGACTTATCCAAGAAATATCATAGATCACAATGTAAGGGGATAATGAAAAATAATGGCATGGGAGAGGGGACAAAGACCAAATTATGCAGGAACATATAGCCAATGATAAACAATTTAAATTTCTCTCTAAGTTTTATGGGACATCATTGGAGAGTTTAGAGTAAGAGATTGAAGTGATGTGATCTATGTTCTTTAAAGCATTTTCATGTTGCTGAGTGAAGATTAGACCTAAATGGGACAATAGCAAAGAAGGAGGATAGCATTGGAAGTCTACATAAAAGGTGATGGTAATTTAGACTAGGATGGAATGATGCAGTCAGTTACATAACCTGGATTCAGGATATATTTCAAAGGTATAGATGGTAGTATTTGCTGTGATGGATTTTATATGCAGTATGAGAAAAATTGAAACACTGAGTTCTCGGCTAGTGAAAACTGAGAAAAGTAGAGGAGAAACAGTAGGAAGCAAGGAGAGAGGAAGTCAAGAGTTTTATTTTGACTATGTTCATTTTCATTAGACACCCAAGTGGAGATGTTGGAAAGGAAGTTAGAGGAGTCTGAAGCTCAGGAGAAAAGTTGGGACTAAAGGTATTAATATGAGAACCATAGGCTTATAAATGGTTTTAAAGACATAGGATTGAATTAGGTCTCCTAGGAAGAGTGTTTGGAAAAGGGGGCTGACAATTGAACATATGTTTCAATGAGAGAAAAAGGGAAAGAAACATTTAAAAGAGACTAGGAAGCAATAGGTATAATATATACAGAAAACCACATATATGTGATGTCCCTGAAACCAAATGAAGAATATACTTCAAAATTTAGAGGAAATGACAGTGTCAAATGTTACTGAAAAATTCAATTATATAAACACAAAAGAATTGCCCACTGGATTTAGCAATATGGGCCTTATAGTTGACTTTGCCAAAAACATTTTCTTTGGGAGCATGTATAGAAACCGCTTTGTAGTGTGTTACAAAAGATATTGACAGGTGAGGATGTAAAGACAGTGGCTGTTGCTGTACAGATACTGTTGTTTATGTACTAATTAAATCAGTGGTTCTCAACTTCCCAAGTCTGCGACCCTTGCATACAGTTCTTCATGTGGTGGTGACCCCCAACCATGAAATTTTGCTACTGTTATGCATCGTGATGTAAATATCTGCATTTTCCGATGGTCTTAGGCGACCCTGTGAAAGGGTCCTTCGACCCCCAAAGGGGTCGCGACCCACAGGTTGAGAAACCCTGAATTAAACATTTGTTGAGTATGTATTGTTTTGTGTTTCAAATGGTACATGCTTGGGCTAGTGGGGAAGGACAACATTAAAATCATTATAATAGTTAAAGACAGATACATTAAAATCTGTGAAGGAATCAGAGAAGTCTAAAACCCAGTCTCACAGAGAAAGTAACAGATAGTTTCATCTGGGAATTGAAGTAGAAAATTGACAATACAGAGGAAGAAGATCAGAAGTGAGGACAACAGCTTGAACAACCATGAAAGAACAAAATACCATGGCCTGTTTTAGAAATAACAAGAAGTCTCACATGACTGGACACATAAGGAGAGGCATGAAGTGGATGCAATGATAAGGTCAAAGCAACATGCAGAAATGGGTAAGTTTAGAGCAAGTAAATATATATTCAAAGACCCATTTCAGAGGCATTACATAGGGTGAAACAGAGGAGAGGGAGACTAGAGACACAAAGTCCAATTAGAAGGTTCTAATAGTAATTCAGAGACATAAAAAACCCATAACTATCTGATGCAGATTATCCAGTACCCATGGATAAACAATTAAGCACATTTTCAATGGTTATGCCCATGATATTAACATATTTAATAAGTGCAATGTCTGTTGAGGCTAAAAATAAATAAAAATATTGTACTTTTTATTCTGTGTTAAAAATGTTGTGACTGAAAGTTAAATATGTTTCCTAGCTAAATAAAAATATGTCATCTGGATTAATTTCTGTTGTAATTTAACAACAGAATATTAACATCCATGCTTACAAAATAAGAAAAGAAGATGTTCTCCATTCAACATCCACATTTTCAGCAAAATTCAAGCAAGAAAATAAAATATTAGAAGCATCAACAATTTAATGAAAAATCTAATTGTCTTGGACTTAGTGAAGGAATATGTGTGGTGATTTTATAGAGGGAAAGAGGGATAGGGGAGGTAGAAGATGGTAAAGGGGGATAAATTATGATGGAAAGATACTAATTTGGGATGATAAACACACCATATACAACATAGAGATGATGTATTATAGAATTGTACTCCTGCAGCCTATATAATTAACCAATGTAACCCTAATAAATTCAATATTTTAAAACAGAAACATACATTCATGTAATAAATGTATTTGTTTGTGACTGGTAAGAATGAGGGTATGAGGTTAGAGTTTGATAATTAGCCTTAAAGCTAAAACTATGACAGGAAATTAAAATTGAATGAAGTAAATTCATAAGGATTTCCTTGTGAAATTGAGGAAAGTAAGGAAATACACATAGAAAAAGACCAACCAGCACTCTCAAGAGCCTGGTTCTTACAGTATCCTGTTATGCAGCTCAGTTCCTCTGGTTTAGAAGATGGTTTCTTAAACTGTAAGAGGCTTTATTGCCTGAAAATGGGACATGGAAAAAACTGACTCATTGCCCTGGCTGGTGTGTCCCATATACCTGTGATTACCTTTATCTTATCTAAGTTGCAACCCAGCCTACCCCTTGACTGGCCAGCATGGCTCAGTAGTTGAGCATTGATCTATGAACCAAAAAGGCATAGTTTGATTCCTGGTTAGGGCATATGCCCAGTTACAGGCTTGATCCCCAGTGTGGAATGTGCAGGAGATAAACAGATAATCAATTGATGATTCTCTCTCATCATTGTTGTTTCTATCTTTCTCTCCCTTTCCATTCCTCTCTGAAATCAATAATATATATTCAAAGACCCATACACACACAGTGGTACCTCAAGATACGAGTTTAATTCGTTCTGTAACCTTGAGGCATGGGAAACTATGAGACGCTCGAGTCACAGTAAACGGGTGGGTCGTGTGCAGCCGGGTAATCCGTGCGATTACTCCTATCTCAAATGTTGCTCGTATTTCAAAGCAAAAATTGCTCGCTTGACAGCTCGTATCTCAAAAATCTCGTATGTTAGGGCACTTGTATCTCGAGGTACCACTGTGTGTGTGTGTGTGTGTGTGTGTGTGTGTGTGTGTGTGTGTGTGTGTGTGTATCCCCTATATAATAAAAGGATAATATGCAAATAGACTGATCAGCAGAACTGAACAACCAAAGTATAATATGCTAAGGCTGCTCAACTGCTCACCATAATGTGCACTGACCACCAGGGGGCAGATGCTCTAACCAGTAGGTTAGCTTGCTGCTGGGATCTGGATGATCAGGACTGAGTGAAATGGGCCAGATACATCTTGGAGCCCTCCCATAATCCCTTCCCAGCCCCATTGTGGGGTCCCTCACGCTGGACTGCACTCTCTTGAAAACCAGGACCCATTGGGGGATGTTGAAGAGCTAGTTTCAGCCCGATCCCACAGGCCACTTCCCTTGGGAGGGCACCAAATGCAGGGCCCATGGCTGGAGAGCACTGCTGTGGCAGTATGAGCCTCTCCCAATTGGAACTGACTGGGTGTAAGCCCACAGCAGGCACAGTTGGGCAGAGATGAGGAGTGGCAGATAAGAGCTACAGGCAGCGTTGGACTGCAGGTTTTTGCACGATCCCTTTAGGCCACCCCACCTGTGCACAAATTTGTATATCAACATCATCTGGGAAATTGTTAGAAATATAAATGCTCAGGCTCCATCTCAGATCTCCTGGATCAGAAAGATTTGGAGTGGGACACAGAAGTCTGTATGTAAACAAGCCCTCTCCAGTGGTCCTAAAGTTGAAAACCACTAGTCTAGAGCATTCTTGTATAGATCACTTCAAACAATTATTGGATTTAATTAAAAGGACATGATCTCCTTGAAAGCCAAGAGCATTTCTTTGCCATCTTTCTGTCTTCAGGGCATAGTATACTATTTGGCCCATAATTAAAGCTCAGTAAATGCTTTCCATTCCAATAAGTCAGTTAATAAAATATATTGGTTCCTTCACTCAGGGGATCTAAAATTTGTTTGCAGAAGGAAAAATATAACCTTAGAGATTAATTTATTGTCATCCTGTCTAATAAAAAGGGAATATGCTAATTGACCTTCATGCCATCGCAAAGATGGCAGTGCCCACAGCCAATAAGGATGGAATATGTTAATTGACTTCCCTGCCCTCAAAGATGGCAGTATCCACAGCCACAAGATGGTGGCATCCAGTCCCCTCAGCCCTGCTGGGGTGACAGGCATGCAGCAAGGCCATGCACTTGCTTCTGAAGTCCCCCAGTCCCCTCAGCCCCCCAGTGACCCAGAGCGGGCTTGAGGTACAGGCAAGCCTTGGATGGCAGCTACCTAGCCACCCAGAGCTGGCCGAGGCTTGCAGAAGCAGAGGTGTGATAAGGTGTCACCTTCCCCTGATTGCCAGGTAGCCTCCCTCCCAACTGTGAGAGGGTGCAGGCTGGGCTGAGGGACCCCCCACACACACTCCAGTGCATAAATTTTCATGCAGTTGGCCTCTAGTTTAAAATAAAATGCTTGATTATATAATAAGTACTAAATAGTATCAATGAACAAAATTAGATTAGGGTTTCAGATAAAAGAGTATTGGTGATTATGTCACCTGGGAAAAGTTTTGTTACACAGATTGGGGAGTGGTGAAAAGCAAAATAAACCATTGTGAAGAGGTCTGAGCTGGTGGAGGCACAGGTTTGTGGAAAGTATGAGTAGTAAACAATAGATTCCAGACTACACAGATGGGACTTGATATGATAACCGAAAAGAAAGAATGTCTGGAATGATAGCAGGCTCAGCATTTAGACAATATCCTAGGCCAGTGGTCGGCAAACTGCGGCTCACAAGCCACATGTGGTTCATGAGCTGTGGTTTGCCATTCTGTTCATTAATGAGTTTGCCGACCACTGCCTTAAGGAAAAACACTTAAAAATCGTAATAATGTACTAATATCTTTAACCTGAAGTTAAAACTTCTGGGTAAGGGTAATGCCTTATGCAGTGGTCGGCAAACTCATTAGTCAACAGAGTGGCAAACCACATAACACAAGTTGTCGACCACTGTCTTACAATTATCCAAAAAAAAGAGTGGAGACCCAGGTAACTAGAGTTTGATTGAACTGAAACCTGGCATAACAAAAATAGTGATGCTATGGATAATCTATGCAGCTATCAGCTTGCCACAAAAATAATTTTGGTTTCAAACATTAGTTATTCTATACACCCAAACAAAGGCATGACTTACCTCTTTAACAAAATGGCTTATTATTCTACAATTGTCTTTACTTAAGATATTTTAGAAATATTAGTATGCTTTACCCAACTCTAAGAAGCTATAGATCTTTTATACAAATTGTTTAAAGGAACAGGCCCATTTATCTTAGAAAAGATCAAGGAGAAAAGAAAGTATTGGAACATGTGTTTCTGCCCAGATAGCAATAAAATATGGGGTGAGTTCTTATCTTTAAAGTTGTATTTTTCCCTATCCCTCTGTATATATACATGTTCCAGAATTGTTAGAAAATGGTGCATGTTTGTGTGTGGAAGTGGTGTTTTATTGGACTCGTTGATGGGTCTTTAAAATATATTTGTTAGGCCTTGGCTAGTGTATCTCAGTTAGCTGGATGAGGTCCCATGCACTGAAAGGTTGCTTATTTCATTTCTGGTTGGGGCACATGCCCAGGTTGCAAGTCCGATCCCTGCAACCTGGGTGTGGAGGAGGCAGCCAATTGATAGATGTTTTGCTCTTACATAGATGTTTCTCTTTCTCTCTGAAAACCAGTAAAGTATATTTGTTGGTTTGGTGTATATACTAGCTGTGTAACATAATTCAGCATTATTTTTCATATAAGCATGAGAAAATGAGTGTACAGTCTAAGCATTTATTTGGCTACTGTTTATAGAATGTCCATTTTATTTATTTCTGAAGTTCAGTGATTTGCCCTTGATTTTGGATACTTCCACTGGAATACTCAAAGAAATGCCCCCTTTCTTCTTCTGCATCTGACATGGTACTGTTTGCCTCCTCTTTTCTTGGCAAGAGTAATAGCAACTTTATAAATTATGATCACTTTACAGAATTATATGTGGGAAACATTCACTTCCCAAGAACCTGAAACAAAATTCTTAAAAGGAAATAGAATGTCCTTTTCGTGACTACACTAGAATTTTGGATGCAGCATTATGCTTTTTCTCCTAGGGGAATTAGCCATGTGGAACTGAAGCCATTAGTGAGTTCTTCAGTGGATAAATACTATCACCTGGGAAAAGAAGCAGAAAATGCACTGTCTTAGAGATAAAAGGAGTGAACAACTTGGGTAGTTGTATTTATCAGATATTGGTAGAACCTTTTATGACATAAACAATCACATCTTATTTGTATGATGACAGATGGAAAACTACTTCTGCTGATATAATTAGGCAGTGCATCTCTTATTCTTTTTTTTTTTTGATGTGGAAACTACTTGATTCCAGAATCAGCATTAGCCCAGACTTTCCACATTTTTGGTTTCCCATTTGCATTATCATAGGACACTTTTATGGGATAACTCTATGAAGATATTATTCTGAAACATGGTGTTTAGTTTGTCTCCCCAGAGAATGTGTGGATGACTTGAGGCTGACACCAAATAGGCAAACCTCAGCCAATCAGGAGGAGCAAAGGAAATTTTGATTGGCAAAATGATTTTTGAAAATTTGTACTAGTTAAGGTTTGTTCTCACAATAAATGGAACCACATAAGAACAAAATTGTAAAATTGAGAAAGTAGTAGCCATTGAAAAATAATTATTTTGAAATATGTTATTTTCTTAATAAACACGACTGGTTAAATTTTGAAGTTATTGGTGTTATTTGAGTGCATTTTTCAGGAATTTTTCATAGCTCTCATTTAAATCACAAATGTTTCAAGCAATATGTAAGAGTTTCTATTGCAAAAGTTAGAAACAAAATGGGCAGAAGAGCAGGACTATCAAAATATGATAGGAAAGATTACTTTGTGCAGCCTATTGGGTTAGTTGTCCTAATGTATTCCATAATTTTTCTTTCTTGGCCCTTAACACAAAACCTTATAATGAATTGCCTTTTGATTTACCTATAGTACCAACTAGACCACAAACTTCATGAGTTTAAGGTTATTGTTCACAGTATTTCGCAGTGCTTGGCACAAACTAGGCACTCAAAAGATGCGTAAAGGAATAGAAAAGGTGGGGGGAGAGACTTCTGTGAGGAATGTTTATCCATGTGACAGCAGAAAAATACATTTTTCTGTCTAATTGTTTTTTGAATCTGCAAAATGACTTTCATCCAGCTCTAATCTTCTGGGGTTTGATAATTTCCGCAATCACATTTTCTCTAATAAATTTTTCATGACATCAGCTATTTTTATACCAGATATTACCTTGTTCTAATTTCTTTCTTACTCTAGGAAATAAAAATATCAAATGAACTTCTCATTTTCATAAGTTATTGATATACATCACTGTTGGGTATCTCCATGATTAACTTTCACACTGCATATTCAACAACAGTTTAGGGAAAAGATGGCATATCAGTGCCCCCTGTTTATATAGACTTTTAGATAAAAAAGAATGTATCCCAGGATGACACTGGGTGAAGAGAGTCTCTAAATAAAAAAACATGTTGTAGCTGTTAAGTTTTCTCAGGCAAGTTGAGTTTAGAGAGGAAGAAGCCCAAAAACTGAGTAGAAGAGACCTAGGCTTTATAAGATAATATGAAACTTTAGCTAAGAAGTAAACACTACTTTTTCAGAATATGAAAATTATATTTGTTCATTATGAAAATTTTTGAAGAACATAGGATAGCATGGAAAAGAATATGCCCTTTAAAATAATTTTCCATAAAAAATCACTGATAACATTTTAGTATATTTTTATGTTGAAACATTTCCTAGTAGTCTGTTTTCCTGTTATATATATGGATTTAACCTTTCTGTTTTTATGAAAATAAAATGATAGGATACAAAGCTATTTTGTAACATGCTTTCTTTAATTTACAGCATGTTGTCTGTTCTAACATGCTGCTATGTTCTAAAAAATTAAAAACTTTAATGTTATCAAAAACTGTCTCAAAATAACTATCAATGGAGAAAAGAGATTAGGGGTAGAGAGTTTCAAGCTATCAATAAATAAAATTATATTTCTTATGTGTATTTTATTTTATTTTCTCACCAAGTAACTCCTTTTTATTTTTGGTGACTTCTCTGCCATTTATACTTTTTTAAAGATATATATTTTATTTATTTTTTACCGAGAAGAAGGGAGAGGGATAGAGAGTTAGAAACATCGATGAGAGAAAAACATTCATCAGCTGCCTCTTGCACACCCCCTACTGGGTGTGTAACCATGAACGGAATTGAACCTAGGACGTTTCAGTCTGCAGGCCAATACTCTATTCACTGAGCCAAACCGGTTAGGGCTACCATTTATACTTTTAAAGAATATATTTACTTTGAAGATTTATATTAATGGATTTTTGTTCTGTTTCGAATTCAGTGTTGTGTGAGAAAATGTGTCTTTTTTTTTAAATCACTAATGTAACTAAAAAATAAGCAAGGAAACAAAGTATTTTTATTTTTAAAATAGACATCAGTGTTAGATATCTCCATGATTAACTTTCATACTGCATATTCATTATAAAAGCTACAATAAAGATAAAAATCAAAATTTAAATATATCTTGCTTTTGTCCTAAGGCAATGGCCCTTGTTCCCACTCTATCTTATTAATCCATTTTTCTATAAATGCCATCACTTTATCACACTTATCAACTGTCACTAAGACAAGGCACATTTCTGTGTTTTCCTTTGGTCCTTTTGTTCTCTTACTTATTTTATAGGATTATAACCTGTGACTATTGGAGTTTTAGAAATTATCTTTCCTAATTAATTTTGAATTTTATTTATGACAATGTAGATCGCTTTCATTTTAGTGAATCATTCTTACCTTGTTCCACATACAAGTTATTTGCATTTTTTTTGCAATTAGAAAAATGCAGAGCCAAGATCACTAAGGTGTTAAGAATCTAAAACAAAACTAAACAACAAAAAGTTAGCTATCATTTTGCTTGGACCCCATGAGTTGCTGTTGCCTTGTTTCTGGTCACAGTTCATCCTTTATCATTTCAGTACAGAACCTGTTTTATAACTTAAGGCTGCGGGGGAGGGTATCCATTTTACCTCCAAGGTAAGTCACATGATCATTGAGTACCATGTGGGTTAGGTATTACTTGTAATGTTATAGGATCATAAACCTGGTCAGTATTGTTTCGGGAATTTGAAATATAACCATTCTCGTGATACTTGTGCTCAATTTGCACTTACTGTCACTGCTTTTGTAGTCTGTTATGACTACAATGGTTAATTTTGTTTGTCAACTCAATGGGCCAGGGAGTGCCCAGATATTTGAACAAACAAGTTTCTGGTTGTGTCTGTGAGGATGTTTGTCGATGATGTGGATACTTGAATAGGTAGACTGAGTAAGTCAGACTACCCGCCCTAATGTGGGTGGGCCTCATCCAATAATTTGAAGTTCTGAAATAGAACAAGAAGGATGACCCTCCCCTAGTATGGGAGAATTCTTTCTGCATGAAATGCCATCAAACTGGGACAATGCCTTTTTATTTTCTTTGAAACTGAACTGAAACATCTGCTCCTCCTGAGTCTTGAGTCTGCTGACCTTCAGACTGGAACAACACCATCAGCTCTCCTGGGTTTCCCAGCTTGCTGACTCACCCTCCAAATCTTGGGACTGGTCAGCCTCCAAAATTGCATGAGCCAATTCCTTATAATAAATCTCTTTCTATCCTATTGTTTATGTTTCTCTGAAGAGGCCTGACTCATGCACACCCTATATCCCTTTCTGCTGCCTTAGAGATCTCCAAAGCTAAGGGCATAACCCTACATTCCTGGTGATACCAGCTCTTTTCGCTGCCCTTTAATGATGAGATAATAGTTATTTAGGTCACCTATAAATAATTGTATTCTTAAAGCTTTACAGGCTCATCCACTGAAGAATATGAACTCTATCTCTTTAGGAACAAACCAGAAAAATATGTAAATAAATAGTTAATGCCTCATAAAATATGTTTTTTCTTTAAACCTTCAGCAGTGTCCCCAAATGGGGAAGGTGCCATTAAAACATTAGTTTCAGTAGATTTACCTGCCTCCTCAAGTATCTCTGCAGAGTTGGGGAAAGATGCCTCTTTCCTTTGCCTAAGCAAGTCCATTTTGCTGTAAGATTTGGCACAGAGGAAAAGGTATCAGCTTTGCTTAGGTCCTGAAGAAATATTTCCCTCTACTTCATGATATATTTACTGAAGTGGAGACTTGGAAGTGAAAAGTTGGAACAAAAAGAAATCCCCAAAATATGAGAAACTCTGCTGGAAAAATAGACAGATATGCAGAGAAATGGACGAGGTATTATTGGTTAGATATATTAGATAGCATAAAAATTATTCATCATTAAGATGAAAATATAATTTTACTTTAAAACATTTGATGTTTCTAGCCTTCAAAAAGTCAACATTTAATCACATCTAAAATTTTCAGGATAAAATTTTGAAAGCCTTCAATTATTAATATTATCTCTTGGGGAAAAAGTCACTTTGCCACCGACGTTACATTTTTCTCTCATGAATTGAGTCTGATTCAGAATATTCATTATAGTGAAGTTTAAACATAATAGAGTCTAGCTACTTACATGAAAATACTATTCAATGAGTTTCGGCTTTGACACTGAACTGACCTTGTAATTAATGTTGTACACTATCCTTTCATTATATGCCAGATTATAAAATATGATTTATTGGCAGCATAAAGGCATAAAGTTCTGAACTGCAATTTATAACCATAAAAAGGACTGAGCTTTGAGTGACAGCTAAATTTGAATAGATGGGGTTAGTGTTTTATATTATGAAATATGAATAATGAAGCATTTTAAACTCAAGCTTTTGGTTAAATCATTAATATGCTTGTTTTAGAAGAAAGTCCTCATCTATCATGTAGCCAATAAGATGCGTATGAATGCAAACATTTGTATTGTGTAAAATAATTAAAGTGAAAACTAGTTTTCTACATTAATTCTTACATTTTTAAAAGGATTTAAATCACTTAATGTGTCAGAAACAGGCTTGTTAATTTTAAACTGTAGGTTGCAGTTGTATTTAGGCTCATAATATAAGCCTTTTTAGAGCAATTCTATTTAAACGTTAAATTTTCATTATCTAATGTTAGTTACCATTTATTGAGTGCTTATTGTGTACAAATATGCTGCACTGAGATCTTTATATATATTTTCTTATTTACTCTTAAAATTCTCAGCTGAGATCATTCTGTTTACTGTTTGAATCAGATGTATGCCCATTCTCTCTGACTTGAACCAGGCAGGAATTTTTGGTTGTTGTATTGAGAGATGGACACTAACTACTTAGAACCTATGGCTGTGCATTAAGGGCTAGTCTGTGAGATTCATAATCAGTCTCTACCAATGCTCTTGGACTTTCAAATAGGTGGAAACAATATTTATGGTTAAATGTACCTAAAACCATTTTTACATATAAACACAAAGTAGGTTTTGTATGAGTGGGTGTTTCTTTCATGACGGAGAGGAAACAGTTTCATAGTTGCGGAATTTTTCAGAACTTCATTAGGAGCTGTTTTTTATGTTAGAAAACTAATTCTTGCAGAGCAGTGCCACCTCTGGTTCTTGAGTGTTCCACACAAATCATCTGCATTCAGTTGGCATTTAGAAATGTCCAAAGTCGAGGGGATTCTATACATTGGTACAAATATCTGGACTTCTTCAACTAGTCTTCTAGTGTGGCCATGACAATGTTTACTCACTCAAAAGTATTTTAAAATTCAATAATATTGTATTAGAAATGATTATAGTTCTCCCTTATATTATAATTAGAACACTCTACAAGTTAGGTTATGTGATCTACCCATTCCATTTCAGAGTAGTAAATGTAGGTGTTACCAAATATTTGTCCTTAAAAGATAGGCATTATGTCTTTACAGTTCTGAACAACAGCTCTATGTCTTATGTACTTTTATTTATTATTAGAGGACACAGCCAGACAACTCTGACTTCCAATGCAGGCTGTTACTTAATTATATATTTGACATTGGGCAAGTTGCTTTACCTCTTCAGATTTCAGTTTCTTCATCTGTACGATGAGCCTACTAATAGTGCATTTATCATGGAGTTATTGTGGAGGTAATAAAGCACGTAACACGACTACAGCAAATAAAATGATCAGTGAATATTACATATCAGTAAAATGTTGTATTATATCCCCAAGAGATCAAAAGTGGATTTTCTACATCAAAAAGTAGTACGAAAAACATGCCTAAATTAACAGAACTGCAGTAGGCCAAAGAGAATAGACAATTTTTAATTTCTCCTCCATTTTTGCTAAAAAGGCCTTTGACTTGCTTGGCTGGTTGAATATCAACCTAAGAACCAGGAGGGTCATGGTTCAATTCCCAGGCAGAGCACATGCTGGGGTTGTGGGCTTGATCCCCAGTAGGGATCATGCAAGAGGTAGCCAATCACTGATTGTCTCCCATGTTTTTATAACTCTCTCTCTCCCTTCCTCTCTGAAATCAATAGAAAAACTTATAAAAAAAAAAAAAAAAAAAAGTCTCTAGCTTTTCCTCCTCAGTTTGGCTCATCCCATCCCTGAACATGGAGGAGAGTTCTGCTTGTCCAGTTCTGTCCTAACTCCTCTTCAAAGATGAAAATACTTTAAGGGAATACTATGCCTGCCATCTTAACTTCCTTCTTCCTGTTGGTTATATAAATGACACTAAATCCTATTCTTTTGTTTTAAAGGGTAACCTAAATGAACAGGCACCAGAAAAAAATTAATGGTTATACAAGATTGTGAACAGAGAAAAATTGATACAGGCAGATCCACTAGCTGAGTTTCTTTTAACCATTTACTGGTACCTAGAAACAAGTTTCTCCACTTTACTGTATAATGTATAATGGGTCGTTTAAAAAAGTAATGTCTATCTTAATCCAATCTAAGTCAGGAGCAGTAGTTGCATGATAAATATTTTGAAAAATTGTTTTTCTATTTAATCAAAATATTGAGAGTGTGTTTAATTTTTTAAAGCAAAATATTTATAAACCCTAGTTTTTAGAGATACTTCACATTGCAGCTATCAATCAGTAAAACCTCGGAAATCTATTGCTTTCTAGAGCTTCACATTATAATGGAAACACCATCAGAAGGGGTGTAAGACAAACCTTCAAGAGAGCTTCTTGTATGCTTTTGTTTTCAGCTAATCTATAGAGTCATCATAAGAAGAAAGATCAATCTCTTACTAAAAATCACTTAATGGTTGTTTGACACATGATATGTAATCTCTTCACTCATTCTACTTTCTACCCACATTTATTCAAGTGCTAATTAGTATGAGACAACTATGAAACACTTTGCTCCTACATTATAGTTCTCATAATATCTGCCATTGTTAATTCCCATTTATTAGCATACACACACCCACACACACACACACACACACAAATTCAATACTGAATTTTAAGAGTGCAATGTAATTTGATGGAATAGTAATTACTTCTTAATTAGTTGAATGCTGTCAAGAAATTACTGGACACGTCCAACCAGATAAGCCTTATGCAATATTGTCCCCAAATACTATTGCTACCATTGAGGAATGGTACCAAGTTCAACACTAATCATAAGAATTAACCTAAATGAGGTTTAGTTGGGCTAAAAATAGTTTCTCTAAATTATGTGTTCCATGATTTTGAGATCAATTTATACCGGGTATAATATGCTTTTGTAAGAGATCAGTGATAAATCATGTGTTTAATGACCCCGGTATTTTCTAAAGACATTTTTAGACATTTACTAGTATATTTGTAATTGAAATAAGGAAATTTAGTCTTACACATCTGAGAATAACTAGAATAACTACTTTTTCAGAAAAAAAAACTAAACCCATGCTCAGTGCATGGGAAGATTTGTATATGTTAAAACCATTTTGTATTTCTATTAATGCCTTTATCAGTTCCATCTGAAATGGGTTGTTTTTTCTTTCTTATCCTCATAGAAGTACATAATGTTACACATAAGATTTCTCAGTTTTAAGAAGTACCAAAACATGTTTTAATATTCTTTTTTTAAATATATTTTATTAATTTTTCACAGAGAGGAAGGGAAAGGGATAGAAAGCCAGAAACATCGATGAGAGAGAGACATTGATCAGCCGCCTCCTGCACGCCCCTACTGGGGATGTGCCCGCAACCAATGTACATGCCCTTGACCGGAATCGAACCTGAGACCTTTCAGTCCCCAGGCCGACGCTCTATCCACTGAGCCAATCCGGTTTCGGCATGTTTTAATATTCTATACTTTATATCAACCATACTTTTAAAAATATTTAAAACAATCTTTTATTCAATCAATAGACCTTTCTTCTCTTTTTGAGGTTTATCTTTATTTTTGAAAGTATCACAGATGTCCCCTTTTTGCCTATTAACTCTCTCCATCACAGATTGCTCATTTAAATAAATAAGGAAAAGTCCTCATTTAAATTCTAATTTTTTGTCATGTTCCATTTCATAGGTAGCCTCGGTACTTATTGCTTTTAAAATATTATATATATATACTATTCTAAAGTAAGCTAAACTATGTTATAAAATGGAATTCCAATGCATTTTTTTATTTATTGAAGTTATTGTGGTGACATTGGTTAATAAAAGCACATAAGTTTCAGGTGAACAATTCTATAATACTTCGTCTATATATTGTATTGTGCTCACCACTCCAAGTCATCTCCTTCCATCACCATTTATCCCCCCTTTACCCTATCCTACCATCACATATTTCCCTTTCCCTCTTTTAATCACCATACTGTTGTCTGTGTCTATGAGTGCTGTTGTTGTTTCTCTTTTCTTGGGTGCTGGGTGAAAGAAGTAAAGGTATGTTACACATTTAAATTCATGGCTTTTAGTGGTATAGGCATCTACATTTTCCTGTCTGCCCCTCATCCATCTGATTTTTAAAAGAGGAACATTTATGAGGCTAATACAAACTTAATTTAATAAACAGAAACATAATCATCCTATTATTCATTCGACTTACTATGTGCCAATATAATCATATACTTTGAAATAATTACAGTAAAATATTATATGAAAGCAGTATTTTCACTGATAATTATGCCTGTAAAAGTGTTAATTACTCTAAATATGAGAATGAAATGTCAGCTTATCAAAATAGCTTTAACCTCCTAATTCCATATGGAAGAGTAATTTTCAATAGATATTTTTAGTAACAGGAAAATTGGAAACATTGAGAAAAATAATTTAATAAATATTAAGTACAAACTTGGTTCAAAGTTTATGTGAAGATCAAAGAACCAATTGCAAGGGGAGAAAACAGTAACAATGACAATGGTGAAGTTTAAAACAAGAATAACAGTGAGCATGGATTGAGGGCATGTTATGTTCCTTGCCCTGTGCTGAGCTTGCTACATGCTATTCTCATGTTTGAGATTTGCAAGGTCCCTCATAGTAATATCTCTACCCTGAGGTTTAAAGAGGTTAAATAAGTTTCCCAATGTCACATAATCATTGAGTATTAAAACCTAGATTTGAATTCAGTATGGTCTTTTAATGACCACCGCCTTGCCAATATAAAGCTCAAAATCTATATAGAAAGGAGATAAAAAGACAAAATGTTATACAACAGATTACAACAGATTATAACAAAATATAAAAGTCTGTAAACACTTATACGTGATATCTTTATATCTTTACCATAAAAAGACTCTGATATAAACATTTTACATAATTCATGGAGAAAAGTGTTAATTATATTATCTATGGTGAGCTGTGCATATGTTTGATAAACTCTGGCAACCAAGCTTTGAGTTGCAGGGTATATATAAAGAAAACTAAATTTTGCCTCAAGAAACTTGAAAACTAAAGACAAAAGGATGAATAGAAACAGGGAACTGGGTACAATGTAAAGTCTTGGTAAAGCAATTCCGGCACTTGTGGCTGGGTTATTGTTCTAGGCTAAAGGAGCTTGGTGCAGGGATACATAAAGTCAGAAACAACTCTTAGAAGGAGATGATAGCCAGAGGGAAGCAAAGACAGATTCAAGTTCCCCAAAGGCAAGACTAAAACAAACAACACAGAAGGGCTAAAACTTTGAAGGCTGCACAAGAGGTAAGCAACTTTAGTCAGGAAAGAGGAGACAAAGAAAAAGCCTCAAAAGAAAAGATAAAAAATATTTTAACAAGCAAATTAACAAATGGCAAAAGGTATGCACTATGCCATGTTTCCTCATTACAGCAGAAGACAAGGTAGTGCAATTTATGCTAAAAAGCATAAATCTAAAAAGCAATTGTAGAGGAAGGAGCGATGGAAATATGCATTAATACAGGAAAGAGGGTCCTGAGATTTTTAGCTTCCTTGTAAGATAAAAACAACCAACCAAAGGACTTATATGCATGCATAGAAGCCTAACCAATGGACACAGACAACAGGGAGGTGGGGGCATGAGTGGGGGGGGGGTTGGGGAGGTAATGGATGGATAAGGACACATATGTAATATCTTAATCAATAAAGAAATTAAAAAACAAGCAAACAAACACAAAACCCCAACCACATAACATTTAACTTTCATTTGTAGTCAAAGAAGGATGTCTGGGAAAATATGATTTTCTCTTTTTCATATATTCGGTTGAAAAGAAGTTAGGCTATCTAATAGGAGCTTTTCAAATAAATGAGGAAGTTAGGTAATCTTATAAATAACTGCATATTGCAGGTAGTGTATGTACCCTGTGCAGTTTTTAAAACATGCCTTTAATAGTATTTTCTCCTGGAGGGAGTATTTTAAAGATGCTATTTTTGTTCTTTCTTATTTCTCATTTCCAGACTGGAATTAACTCACAAATTTGATTAGGAATAGATCCTAGAGACCAGAAAATGCATTGAATTTAGCAGTAACATAAAATTAGATTATATTTAGTTATACATGAGGTCAGATAGTGATAAAATGAAGATAAACTGAAATCATTTATTAGTCAGTTTTGGTTCTTTTATGCAAATTCTAGTAAAAGGCACTTACTGTAGGATATATTCTCAATGTCAATTTATTCCTAAAAGCCATTTTCATAGGGCACACTGCAGGCCCCAGACGTGCCTCAGAAATTCAAAAGCCTAAACCTTCTACATGCCCAGCAATAAACTCAGAGAATAATTGTAAAGATGATGATTCTGGAACTTTTTAATGGCCCAAATCATTAGCACAGATTAAAATATTATATTAAACATTCTATATTTACCAAGGCAATAAAGTGCACTAATCTATTTTAAAGGGGTTTTATAATGCAGAGATGAAACAAACAAAATTATTTTTATTTAAATTTCATAAAAACATAAGTTAATCAAATGATTCTATTGTATGGGTGTTTTTATTGAGATGATTATATTTAGCCCAGGGAGAATAGAAGATGAAGTATGAGTATGGCCCAAAATTTATTGAAAGTATTATATTGTTTGGTTTAACATCCTTGAATTTGGGAACTACTATGTGTCAAATATTGTGCTGTGAGCAAATGATGCTAAAAGTGTATGGTGAATACTTTCCATGTGGTCAAAAGAGAACATGAATAGATCTAGAGTGAGTTAAAAAAAACTCAGTGTTCTTTAATGTAGATACTTGATATCATTTGAAAATACTCTGAATCAAACAAGGTAGTTTAGGTAGGTTTATTGATCAATGGATTATTATTAGATTAGATTATTATTGGACCATTATTATTAGAACTAAAGGCCCGGTGCATGAAAATTTATACACTGGAGGGGGGTCCCTCAGCCCAGCCTGCCCCCATTAACAGTCTGGGAGGCCTAAGGGACAGGAGGCGACTGGCAATCAGGGTAATGCTGCTGCCACTGCTGGCAGTGCAAGCCTTCGTCAGACCTGGTTATCTGAGTCCTGGGCGGCTGGGCAGTTGCCATCCAAAGCTTTCCTGCATCTCAGGCTGGTCCTGGTGGGGGGAGCTGGGAGACTGAGGGGACTGGGTACCTGCATCTTGTGGCTGTGGATACCACCATATTTGAGGGTAGGGCAGTCAATTACCATATTCCCTCCTTATTGGCTGTGGGCACTGCCATCTTTGAGGGCAGGGCAATAAATTAGCATATCCCCTTCTTATTGGCTGTGGATACCACCATCTTTGCAATGATGTGAGAGTTGATTAGCATATTCCCTCTTTATTAGATAGGATGGCCATGCCATCAATGTACTACTTGGCATAAAACTAGTAATTTCTATCATTTGTGCTTTCATTATAAAATCAGTACAATATAAGGTAGAATAAATGAATAAATGTTCTGTATAATGACTGACATTTGAATTATAGCTAACTTTGATTTTTATCAGTAATTAACCTTTATTATTTCCCTAGAAAAGTACCATGTGTACACATACCTACACACATGTATATATCACAAACACACAATCTTTAGGGCTTCCTTTAGATTTTTTCCTTAATGATCATATTATCTAAATATTTGTGTTTTTTCAATTTTTAATTGTGGACCCATTGATAATAGTGTGAGGAAGAGGTAGCAAACATGAATCCAAAGTGACTTTTATTGGCTAATAATAAGGGGTTGAAAATATGACATGGCTCGTGTTGAACATGAGTGTAAGACAGATGTTGGAACGCCAGCTCCATCACTTTCTAATTCAGATTTACTTGGAAAAAATTATTTTCTGAACTGCAATACACACAAAATGCCTATTTCACAGGATTTGTTAACATGACTAAATTATATGATATAGGGCACACATATGTGCCCTAGCCGGTTTAGCTCAATGAATAGAACCTTGGCCTGCAGGAATGAAGGGTCCCAGGTTTGATTCCAGTCAAAGGCACATGCCCAGGTTGCAGGCTCAATCCCTAGTAGGAGGCATGCAGAAGGCAGCTGATCAATAATTCTGTCTCAACATTGAAGTTTCTATCTCTCTCTCCCTCTCCCTTTCTCTCTAAAATCAGTAAAAATATATTTTAACAGAGAAGATTTTTGCAGTTTCAACTATTAGGTCAACATTTGTAATTTAGTTATTGTAGTATTTCCATATAATTTATATCTATATCTACCTATATAAAATACTCTTTAATTTTCAACTCAGAGTTTACACATTGTTTAAACCAGTGGTTCTCAACCTGTGGGTTGCGACCCCTTTGGGGGTCGAACGACCCTTTCACAGGGGTCACCTAAGACTATTGGAAAACACCTATTTCCCATCGTCTTAGGAACCAACACACTGCTCCTCGGTGTAGCAAAATGTAGCAATGTATTTTACTGTTGTTATATTAAGACGGTTACCCATGTGACACCACGATTCAAGACAAAATTTCATTTATTTGTAATTAGAAATAAATATTTCATAATATATAATTACATATTGTTTTTGTGATTAATCACTATGATTTAATTATGTTCAATTTGTAACAATGAAAATACATCCTGCATATCAGATATTTACATTACAGTTCATAACAGTAGCAAAATTACAGTTATGAAGTAGCAACGGAAGTAATTTTATGGATGGGGGTCACCACCACATGAGGAGCTGTCTTAAAGGGTCTCGTCATTAGGAAAGTTGAGAACCACTGTTTTAAACCATTTTATATTTTTATCTCATTATAGAGAGATCTAATTGTCTGTAGGATATGAAAATTTGATCTATATAAATATTTGTTAGTAGAGGTTAACTGGTTATTTCTAAGTGAACAAGTGAACTATAATTGAATAGCTTTTCGATACTTTTTTTTTGCTATGAAAGAAAACTGAATTCCATTAAAGCTATCAGTAGTTTAGCAGATTTTAAATAATAATGCTTGAATATATTAGAAATATTAAAAGATATATTATGTATGGCATTTAGAGACCAGGACAACATGAGTCATCTGGACACTTGTTAAAATCTTGGAAAAAGCTGCCTGTTTAATGATTGACTGGCTTATGATATGGGCATAAAATTTTGCTTTAAGTGATTGAATAAAGTGCCTAATAACCTTTCTAGTAGATGTAATTACTATCTAACTAACATGAAAATTTCCTCTTCAAGGAAACATCTATAACTTTATTTTTTTTTCTTATGTGGTAACAAATTTTAGACTGTGTTATGCTCTGGCCATTCACTGTTAATAAAATATTTGAAATGGATTATTTTTCTGTATCTTTAATAGTGCCCTAGCAATGTTCTTTAATATTTATGAGAGCTTTCCACTGTTATCAATGTCTCATAACCTTGGCCTCCCTTTTTTTCTTGGTAATTATAATTTCTGAATTATCCAAATAATAAAAAATAGATTTCTCCTGGTTCTAGCCAGGGGAAACTATTATGGAAAACATTGAGCATAATTTAGTGGAGTTTTCATTTAGGGACTATCTCAAAGCAGCACAGTTGTATTATATTGAAGAAGCTCTAAAGTTAGAGACATGACTTCAAATCCCAATTCCACCACTTTCTAGCTATGTGACATTAAGCATGTTATATTTTTGAACCTTTAGATTCTTTATCTATAAAATGAGTTGTTGGGATGATGACATTAGAAAATGCATGTGAAACATTTGGATAAATTTAAAGGATTTACTTTTAAATTTTGATTACACATGACACATATCAGGGATCATGCTATACACTTGGGATACAAAGATGATTCCTGACTATATATGATCCCTGACTTTAAGAAAGTTATAATCTAGCATAGCATATAGACATGTAAACTGTTTGTCATTTTGCAAGGCACATAGTACAGTCATGTGCCACATAAACTACATTTTGGTCAACAAGGACCTCATGTATGATGGTGTCCCATAAGGTTATAATGGAGCTGGATATTTCTTATGGACTAGTAGCATGTATCACAACACATTACACACGTTTTTGTGGTGATGCTGGTGTAACCAAACCTACTGCCCTGCCAATTGTATAAAAGTATAGCACATACATTTATGTGTAATATGTAATACTTGATAATGATCAAGTATTTTCTATACTGTTTACTAGTATTGTTATTATAGAGTGTACTCTTAATAGTTTAAAAAACAGTATGCCAGAAATCAACTATAATAAAAACATTGAAAAAAAATCGAACACTTGGAAGCTAAATAGCATGCTATTAAACAGTGATTGGAAAAGATAAATATCACATGATCTCACTCATTTGTAGAATATAATGAACAACATAAACTGATGAATTAAAACAGATCCAGAGACAGGGAATCATCAAACTTCAGAGGGAAGAGTAAGGGTAAGGGGGGGAGATCAACCAAAGGACTTGTATGCATGCATATAAGCCTAACCAGTGGACACAGACAACAGGGGTTGAGGGCATGAGTGGGGGGTGTTGGGGAGGTAATGGGTGGATAAGGACACATATGTAATATCTTTGTTTTTCTGGTTGCTTTCAGTAGTATTTACACAAGTGACTGCTGACATGGGCTCTAGGTGGCATTATTGCTGTATTAGTTTCTGGAACCAGGAACCAAATGGTCCCTCAACCCAATCCCCGAGGGCTCCTTAGGGGTATTCAGATCCTTCTTTCCCTGCGGAACTCAAGGCTAGGTGTAGCTGTGCTGCTAGGAGGAGCCTGGTCTTCGAGAGAAAAATGTCTATTCAGGGTTGGAAGGACTGAACTGCCCCAGAGCTAGCTTCCTGGTCACCTCTCCCTATTTTGCTCCCCAGCTTCTACAAAACTACTTTTCCCTGCACCACAGCCTCAGTGAGTGTTTGTAATGGAAAGATCCTATATACTGGGTTTAGTGAGTAAAAGAAAGGAAAATACAAAGACAGAGCAACCCTGTCTCTCTATGCCTGGCACTGTGCAGCCAGAGCAGAACTTCAGGCTGCCTTTCTGGGCACAGCCTCCAATGGCTGTGGTCTTAGATCTAGAGTCCCCAGAAGCCCTGTGTGACCCCTTCCACAGTCCTGTGCTACACATTTCCCCAAGAGACATGGACTTGATACAGCACAGTTTCCTTCTGACCCTGTAGTTCTGGTTGTGCACGTCTCTCTCTCCAGCCCATATCCCCATATCCCTACCATTCTCCAGGCATCCCCCATCCTTTATGGCCATGAATTGTCTCAGCAGCTGTGTTTAATTCACCACTTCTGGATGGATGTTATTCAATTCAGCTCTTTCTTCTACCTGCTGTGTGAGAAGGCACAGGATATATCTGCCTATTAAGCTGCCATTTTGTCTCCCTCCTGACAAAACTTTTAGGAACCCATGATAGGAGGGCTGGAGTCTTGGTGTTCATGGGTTTCCAGCTTAAGCAACATGTCTCTGGTGTGGTTGTAGGGTCCCAGATGGTGTCCGAGGTCTCTCTGGGTGGAGGTAAGGCTATTTATTAATTCTATCCTGTATTTCACAATAACACTGTACATAGTGATAGAATGTTTTTTAGGCAAGGAGTTCCTACACTAGATAATATTGTATATTTCTTCATGCTGTTGAAGGAAGATCTGTCTAGCTAAGATAAACTGACTCTAAGTAACATTTGTTTATATTCTCCTTATCATATATTTGTATACTGACATATTTCACACAAAAATAATTAAACATTTTGGTTATTAACAATATTACATTTTAGTATAAATATCCTATATAATAAAAGCCTAATATGCTAAGTGTCCGGTTAACTGGTTGACTGTTCAACCAAAGAATGATATGCTAATGAGATGTTAATGATGGTCAACTGTTTGCTACAATGTGCACTGACCACAAGGGGGAATGACTGGTCAACCAGTTGGTGCACTGACCACCAGGGGGCAGACATTCTGACCAGTAGGTTAGTTTGCTGCTGGAGTGCAGCTGATCAGGACTGAATGAGATGGACCAGACACACCTTGGAGCCCTCCTGCACTCCCTCCCAGGCAGCCAATTTCCCGTGTTCCCTCCTGGCTTTGATCATGCACAGGTGGGGTCCCTTGGCCTGGCCTGCAATCCTCTCTCATTCCAGGACCCCTTGGGGATGTTGGAGAGCCAATTTCAGTCTGATCCCTCAGGCCAGGCTGAGGAATGCCACTGGTGCACAAATTTGTGCCCCAGGCCTCTAGGTATAAATAAAGAAATATACAGAGTAACAATTTTTATCTTACAAAATTCTTCAATTTTGCAATGTTGACGAAACTCTAGTACACACACACACACACACACACACACACACACACACACATATATATATATATATATATTGCCCAGAAATAGTATATTTACAAATGTTTTACTTACTATAACCACTAAGTTTTTTTTTAAATATATTTTATTGATTTTTTACAGAGAGGAAGGGAGAGAGATAGAAAGTCAGAAACATCGATGAGAAAGAGACATTGATCAGCCGCCTCCTGCATGCCCCACAGTGGAGATGTGCCTGCAAGCAAGGTACATGCCCCCAACTGGAATCGAACCTGGGACCTTTCAGTCCGCAAGCCGATGCTCTATCCACTGAGCCAAACAGGTCTCAGCTATAACCACTAAGTTTTATGCCATTTCAAGAACCATTTATAAGTTGCTCTGAAAACAATTGAAAGTATGTTTGGCCATAATCACTGCTAACCCCTTCAGTAAAGGCAAAGTGCATAAAGATTTTTAATCTGTTACCAAACAGGGTTTTATTTTTTACCTGCTAAATATCAGTGGGACTTCTGAAATGATTCCTTAAGAAAGTAAATATTGTACTTGTAAGGCATGATTATCCTCCTCAGCTCTAGTTATGCAGTGTTATGTTAATGAGCACAAAACCCTTGCGGTTCCTTTCTCATATTTCATGAATTAAATTCTTCACAACCTCAGTGATATCTCCAATAAATGTATAAATGTATGTATGTATGTATAATCATTGTATATTGCATATTTCAGAGAGGAAGATATATCCATGATGAGAGAGAATCATTTATTGGCTACTTCCTGCTTGTCCCCTACTGGGGATCGAGCCAGCAACCCAGGCATGGTGTCTTAACTGGGAAGCAAACCTTGATCTCCTGGTTCAAAGGTTGATGCTCATTCACTGAGCCACATGGGCTGAGCAATAATATATATATATATATATATATATATATATATATATATATATATATATATATATATTTTAGAGAGGGAGGGAGAGGGAGAGATAGAGAGATAGAGATAGATTGAAAGAGAAAGAGAAAGAGAAGAGAGAGAGAGAGAAAGAGAAAGAGATCAATTTGTTGTCCTCCTTTTTTATTCATTTACTAAAGGCCAGATTCCTGCCATGGTGGGGTTCCTTTGCCTGGCCTGTGGGGATTGGGCCTAAACTGTCTCTCTGACATCCCCTAAGTGGTCCCAAATTGTGAGAGGGTGGTTCTGGGGTGATGTACCCAATAATCAGGTTCCCTCCTCTCCGTTTCCTAGTGCATTACCTGAGAACCACCACTGCAAAGTGACCACAGCTCAGCAGCTACTGCATTGAGTGCCCCGGTGGTCAGGGCACATCAGAGCTTAGCTGGTTGCTTAGGCTTTTATATATATAGATTGATTCTTATATGTGCTCTGACTGGGGACTGAACCCCCAATCTTGGTATATCAGAACAACACTCTAACCAACTGAGCTACCCAACAGGGCTATCTCCAATGCATTTAGATGCATTGTTTTGAAAAGTAGGGTTAAAAATGACATTTTAAAACACTTTTGTGTTTTTCTAAATATCTATAAAATAATAATGTGTTCTTTTTATGTTAAATATAAAGATAATTTCATATAACATCATATTCATCATACTATAAGTCATTGTCTTTATCCTAATAACAAAACTATTTTATTCCCACTGATAAAGAGGAATAGAACTATGTACCTTACTCAAAGTACAAATGTGATGTACTATATAACATGCCTGTTGCTAACTCATAAATTCCATGTTGTAAATTGCATCCCAAAGATTTCAGTGTTTCATAACTTTAATAGTTTAATTATAATTTCTAATTTGCCATTTGTTGGTCTGTCTTAATTTTTTCACTTTAATTGTTGATGAAACAATTTACATAGTGTTTCTAACATTCTAATAGATTTTTAAATGGCATTGTATAAAGCTAGTTGAATGTTCTTAAGCATTTGCATTATAAATGCTTTCTTACTAAAAACAAAATTGGTGCTTTATAGTAAATACACTCATTATTCTCAGCTGTTAAATATTGAGTTACAGAATTAAATAATTCTATTGTGAAGACTAAAGGGCATATTAACATAAGAAATTATTATATTTAACTTCATATATTTTATAGTTCTCACCAATGAACTGAAATGCAAAAGGTGGTACAGCATATAAAGAAAAAGTTCCTTCTAAAAAGGAATAAAAAATGCCCTATCTGGTTTTGCTCAATGGCTAGGGCATTGGCTTACAAACTGAAGGGTACCAGGTTTGATTCTGGCCAATGGCACATGCTTGGGTTGCAGGCTCAATCCCAGGTAGGGGGCATGCAGGAGGCAGCCAATCAATGCTTCTCCCTCATCATTGATGTTTCTATATCTTTATCCCTTCCACTCTGAAATCAACAAAAAATAAATATTAAAAAAATAAAAAGGAATAAAAACGGCGAGCAGCAGAAACACAGTAAATAAGCACAAGGTGCCTTAATATTAAAAACCAAAATATGGTAAAATGAATGGTTCTGTTGTTTTTGTTATTACTTTGCTATTTATATAATTAGACCTTGATTTTGTATTTTTTAATTTTTTATTTGTTTAATTTCTTTATTGGTTAAGGTGTTACATATGTGTCCTATTCCCCCATTACCCCCCATCCCCTCACTCATATCTTCACCACCCTGTTGTCTGTGTCCACTGGTTAGGCTTACATGCATGCATACAAATCCTTTGGTTGATCTCTCTCCCTCACCTCCACCCTCCCCTACCTTCCCTCTGAGGTTTAATGGTCTGATCGATTTTTCTCTGTCTCTGGATCTATTTTTGTACATCAGTTTATGTTGTTAATTATATTCCATGAATGAGTGAGGTCATGTGATATTTATCTTTCTCTGACTGGCTTATTTCAGACCTTGATTTTTAAGTTGTTAAAAGAATTAGCCAGGAAGCCTTCCTAAAGAGCAAAGGGACTCTCCTTAATTAATTCTAAAGCCAGTTCCATTCTCCTTAAAAAAATAGACTGAGCCCAAACCTGTTTGGCTCAGTGGATAGAGCACTGGCCTGTGGACTCAAGGGTCCCAGGTTTGATTCTGGTCAAGGGCATGTACCTTGGATGCAAGCACATACCCAGTAGGGAATGTGCAGGAGGCAACTGATTGATGTTTCTCTCTCATCAATGTTTCTAGCTATCTCTCTCCCTTCCTCTCTGTAAAAATCAACAAAATATATTAATAAAAAGAAAATAGACTGAAAAGAGTATGATGAATATTTTGAGAAAATATAAAGACAAAAGACTACATAGGAAACAAAATCACATAGCTAGTTCTATAACAATTTTATTGATAGTATAATAATATGAATATATATTAGAATATGTTAATATGATATATAAGCTATTATATAATTGAAATGTTATAGTTTAGTTTTCAGCTTTGTAGTCTCTACATTAGTCTAATGTTACATCATTGTTCTAAATTAAACACACAAAAATATAGGAAATAAATGTAATAGCATGTATAAAGCTCACAGGCTAGCTTTTTCAACTATTTAACACAAATAAACCAAAGGAAGTATATTTCTAATCATAAAGCTATTTAGTGATGATGAAAACACAAACCCATTCATTGATTTTGCTGCTATTGTATCTTTTCTATATGGAACTGAAGGTAACAGAGATCTCGAACAGGCCCTCTGAAGTGTCCCTCATTTATGCTGTTGCAGCTTGAGTAGAAGGTAAAGAATGTAATAGGGGTTTCAAAAAGGTGGGATGAACTAATAGATTACCATGTGAGTACTTTCAAATATTAGCTAGGAGCCCTGCTGGCATGCTGGGAATTACCCATGCTTCATCTCTAGACTGAGGCATATTATTATGCATAATCTAATCCTAAAAATATTTAAACCACTGGAAAGTGAATCCAGAGCATATCTCTATGCCAGCCATTTCATCTTGACACCAAAGTATAGCAGAAGGCAGTCTTTCAAGGATGCATCTCCCTGGGCCAAGTATAGATGATGAAATTATGACTAATATTTTCCTGAAAGTTATGTATCCAGAGGAGAGTTAGTCATTTTATGTAACTGAAAGCCTGGTGCATGAAAATTCATGCATGGAGTGGGGGGCGTCCCTCAGCCTTTCCTGCCTCCTCTCACAATCCGGGAGCCCTCAGGGGCAGGAGGCAACCCGGCTATCAGGGGAAAGCGATGCCCCATCACACCTCTAATGCTGCCACTGCCAGCAGCGCAAGCCTCAGGCGGCCCTGGTTGGCTGGGCAGTCACCATCAGAGGCTTGCCTGTGCCTTGGGCCGGCCCTGGGTGGCTGGGTGGCTGAGGGGACTGGGCACGTCATTTTGTGGCTGTGGGTTCTGCCATCTTTTCGACCATGTGAGGGTCAATTACCATGTTCCCTCTTTATTAGATAGGATGATATTAATAATTTCTCAGAGAATCTGATAAATTATATGATTTAAATTTTGCCTCTTTTGAAGTGTCACTATTCTGAATTATTAACTAAACCTAAGCCCTTATACTCATCAATATGTTCAGTACTATCTATCAGAAATTCTTAAAAAGTTTATGCGATCATTTTCTTTTCTTTCATTTTCTTTAATCAATTCATATCCTCAATATATGGACTGTATTTTTTTTAATTCTATGGTATCTCTTTTAATAATGAGTAATTGTCACTTTTTACATCTGTGGCTAAGACCATTTTGAAATGTTTTAAAGTTGGGATGTCTGATGGCTTTAGGTTTAGCTCAGGCTATACATCACTTGTGGAGATTATAACTGTCAAAAATAAATAGCTTAAGCAGCCCATTGAGTATTCTAAAATAGGGACATTTTCCAGAGTATTGGTTTCTTAAGCTCCCATTATTTCTTTATGTTGAGCTTTTAGGATTTAGCTACAATATTTACTCAACATTTAAGCCATGTTTTTTATCAGCCATATTTTATACCTTTCATAATTAAACTGCTTATCATTGAAAAATATGTTTTCCTGCTCCTGGAAGAATTCTCCTTGATGCTACTTTGGTGTGGTTTTTGATATGTAGAATATGAATTCAATTCAAGAATAACAGAGATGTTGCAAAAAAAAAAAGCTAAGTAAATCAGCTTTTACTTAATAGTCTGTCAAAGCCTTTGGCTAGAAGTTAATCAGTGCTGTTTTGCCAAAGATGTCTTCTTTCTCTGAATAAAAGAAAAGCACATTTTTGCTGTTAGGCCACAGGTGGGTTCCTGTTGTGCCTTGGAAGATGTGTGGCATGAGGAAAGGGCATGGGCTTTGATTAGAAGAGTAATTTTTAAGCCAAAGTTAGGCTACTTTTTTTGGTGTTTCAATATAAGAAAATAACAGAATGTTTCACTCTTGTAATAGCTACTGCTGAAAATGAAGCCTATGAGCAGAGCAATCAGACAGGGCGATTGGCTGGTCTTGTTAGACTGGCTTCTTTTACTTAGTAATATGAACTTAACTTCCTTCTATGTCTTTTCATATTTGATAGAACATTTCTTTTTAGTGATCAATAATATTCTAATGTCTGGATATACCACAGTTTATTTATTCATTTACTTACTGAAGGGCATCTTGTTTTCTTCTGACTTTTGGCAAGTATGAATAAAGCTGCTATAAACATCCACATACAGGTATTTGTCTGGACATGTTTCCGTCTCCTCTGGTTAAATACCAAAGAGCATGATTGTTGGATCATATTGTAAGAATATGTTGAGTTTTGAAAGCTGCCGAACCGTCTTGCAAAGTGGCTAAAACGTTTGCATTCCCACCAGCAATGAATGAGGAGAGTTCCTGTTGTTCCACGCCAACATTTTTTAACATCCAGATCATATGTGTACTTTTATGTATCCCTTTCTTCTATTTATACTAAAATGGTGCTTCTGTTTGGGTCCTTTAATAATGCTACAAAACCTTCAGTTATTAGCTAATAACTTATTTAATAATTTGCAGAAATAAATGTTATTGCTGAGTAACATTATTAAAAATGTAAGTCAGAGGTTCATCTCAGGAAAAAGACCTTGAAATAATGACTCGGTGATAGCTTTGCTAATTTAACTTGCACATTTTTAAGTTTTTTTTGGAAATGCTGTCAATATCATTTTACTCTTTTTCTCAAAAAAACTATATGTACTTAAAAATTATATGTACTTTCCTATGTCTGTGAAACAATTAAGAGGGAGGACTATGTAATGATAATTGCTTTTTTGTTGTTGTTAATCCTCACCCAATGATATTTTTCCATTGATTTTTAGAGAAAGTGGAAGGGAGAGGAAGGGTCAGAAAGAAACATCATTGTGGGAGAGATACATTGATTGGTTCCCTCCTGCATGTACCCCACCAGGGCCAGGGAACCTGTAACCAAGGTATGTGGCCTTGATCAGGGCCCTTCAGTCTGCAGGCCTCTATCCACTGAGCCAAACTGGCTAGGACTATGGTCACAGATTTTTAAACATTTTTAAAAATTTTATGTTATAGTTTTTCCTGGTCAGTAGGAAGTGAGTGGTGGTCATTATAGGCAATAGTGCTTTAGAATGATATTCTTAAAAATGAAAATCTTAAAAGCAAATAATCTATGAAATAAAATATCTAGGAAACCAAGAGAATTGTAATGGGATTTGGAGGATTGTTGGTAGATAATCTCTGATATGTACAAAGTATTCTTTGTCAACTAACTATGATTGGAACTGCAGGCTACCTAATTTTTTTTCTGAAGCCACTTTTTGTTTGGTTTAGTAGAAGGCTGTCTTGTTTGGCACTATGAAGTAAAATAAGACCAATCTACTATGCAGGAAAAAAATTAGACTGTTGACTGATAAATAAGCATGTAAATTGGAGTATACTGCCACTATTCACATGCCTCTTTAGACTGCTTCTAGGAAGAATGCACTCAAGTGAGAACATTTCTTCTACACTCCTAAAGAATCAAGGAAACTAGGGTACTATTTATATTAATAAATTCACATTTTTTGGTACTCATATTTCCCCCACAAAGTATGGATACCAATGAATGTATTCAGTTTCTATGAAAGCTCCAATTACCTACACAATGGGGATGAGTGGTGATGACTGGTAACTGTGAGATACCTGACTCACAATGTATTTCATAGCAACACTGATTTTCACAAACCAAACATAGTTTATGTAAACAGAACCTATTTTAATGGGGGCAAGGGGAGAAGCACTCCAGAAACCTCATACTTTACCCATCAAGTAATTCCCACCGCCAAAAATAAACACTAATCTTATTTATTGCAGAATAGAGTTGTTTTCCCTACTGTTTGTTTTGCTGAATCAGGCCATATGTGATATTTTGCGTCTGGTTTCTAGCTCATTGTATTTGTGTGATTCATCCATTCTCTTGTGTGTAGTTGTTGAAAATTCACTTTATTTTTTTAAAATTCTCATCTAATGATATTTTCTATTGATTTTAGAGAGTGAAGGAGAGAGAGAAGAAGGGAGAGGGGGCATCATTATGTGAGAGATCAAACTTGCCACTATTTTTATGTAGGGGAAGATGCCCTCAACTGCCCTCCCTTATAGTCCTGCTCCCTCACAACTACCTTTCCCTACTGGCCTGATCACCCAAAACTGCCCTCCCCTGCTGGCCATCTTGTGGCAGCCATCTTGTGTCCACATGGGGACAGCCATCTTGTGTGTTGGAGTGACAGTCAATTTGCATATTATTCTTTTATTAGATAGGATAAGGTGGAGGTTGCAGCCCTATTTGTGAAAGAGTAGAAGGAGAACTTTGGAAAGAGAAAAGGCAAAGTTTTGCGAGTCTGACAAAGTATAACTAAATAATTATGCATACATTCCATATGTTAAAATTTTTAGGTACATAAACTTAAAAATGTAGCTGCCATGAAGACTAGAATGAAAATAAAGGCAGAAGTTATGGATAAAATGTTGGCTTTAAATGTCTTGTCTCCTGAGTATTGGGAATTTGAGACCCCTTCAAGGGTGTAGTTGAAAGAACACAGCCAATTATTGAAATGTTTTGTGAAATGTCCCTGCTATTTTGTTTTGTAAACTTCCCCAGTCTACAAGAAAGCTCTGGGCCCTGTTCTACAATACTGTTGGGTTTCCCTTATCTACATAAAAGCCTTATGATTCAGCTGACCATTGGATTCATTAAATAGGATCTTTTGTTTAAATTCAAAGGATGATAGAAGCTGCCATGGATTATGTTCATATGATAATGGAAAAGAAATTATGCAGAGTTTATAAAATGTTATAAAAACCAAAAGAGGCCTTCCAGGATGTTTTTGAGATCAAATAGATAGAGTGGTTTCTGTACATTTCATCCAGGGTGGTAGCTTACACAATAGGAAGTGCCTAATAAACATTAGACTGACTAAATTAAAAAGCCACCAGGAACATATGAATAAAATGGAGCTTGCTTCTGATCTGATATTGGCTCCCATGCCTAGATCCTTCTGGAGAGCTCCTTTATTTCCCCTACTATAAAGAGCTTGTATTAATTAAATATATCATTCAAGAAACCATCTAGCACACTTGAAACTTTCATCATATAAGTGGGGGAGACATGACTATGAGAGATCTTTCTTTCCTTGATCTTCAAGTCTTATAGGGATTTTGAAAAGTAAAGTAGCCTAAAAACAGCTAATTTCAAGACTCATTGTAATTGAGAATGTTTTTCCACGAGGTAGAAATAGCTAGTTGGGTGAAAAGTATGGAGAATGAGATACATATTAATATCCATAATTATATTATACAAAAGAGATTAAAACATTTCAAAACATTTTATGCTCAGAAAAAGAGAAGTGAATGAGTATAAATAGTCAAGGGGCAGATTTCTTAGATTTCACACAATAAAGTATTTCCATACCTGGTAGACTGCTGGAATTGTTTTGGAAGAGGCAGAATGATCTGACAGAGATCACCTACGTGCCTACTCAGCAATCACCTACTAAAGCATTTAAAAGCATGCATTATACAATTTCAAAGGGAGATAATGTATATGAAATAACTCCATGAGCTCTTAAGCTAAAGAAATAAACACAACTTCTCCTGGCAGCCAAACAAAAGGAGAAATACAACATGAAATTGTTCTCCTGGCTTTCTTTGAAATTCTGGGTAGGTGTGACAGGTTGGATTCCCTGGGAATCAGATTCTTAGATAGAGCTTGGTGTGCACGGTACTTATTAGAACAGTTTTATAGCCTGTGAATGATGATACCCTGGAAAGTTGTGTGTCTTACTATAACTAGAGAGGCAGATGAGAAACTGTCATATGTAGGTCTTCCCTCAAAAAAGGTACCCCTTTTTGGCAAGATTACATATCTCCCAATATTTTATGTAGATCAAAAATCTGAAATTGAGCCTTGTCTTTGTGGCTGGCCTCTGTGGAGACTTGCGATGTCACTGGGCACTTCCACGGAGTTCTCTGCCAATAGTTATCTGCCAAACATGTGAGATTCTCTGGAAATAGAATGGCCCTTTAGAGTAATCCTGATCAGTGTTTCTCTGTCTCGGGATCATTTTTTGTTCATCAGTTAATGTTGTCATTATATACAGACCATCAAACTTTAGAGGGAAGGTAGGGGATAAAGGAGGGTGGGGGTAAAGGGAAGAGATCAACCAAAGGACTTGTATGCATGTGTATAAGCCCATCCAATGGACACAGACAACAGGGGAGGTGAGGTCATGAGTAGGGGGGTAATGAGGTATAAGAACATATATGTAACACCTTAATAAATAATTTTAAAAAAGAAAAATAAATAATTAAAAAATAAATAAGGCAATCCTGAGTTCAGCTGAGATTATTGGATCTTTATACTCTTGCGTTAATCATTCCTCCTCAGAAAGGGTCATGATCTTGGGCAAGGGGACTCTCTAAAGATGAGGCAACCCCTAAAGGGACTGACATCTGAAAGCAGTCTGCCAGCAATAATCCCAGTGTTGAGGCAACAAGATTTTTGTTGAAGGAGAACCATAATAGTTCAGTGTCCACTACAATAGTTAAGCCATTGTTCCTCCTTGTGAGTTATATTTATCTGTAAGTAATCATGTTCCATAACTTTTTAGGTCAATTTTTTAAAAAAATGAATTAATTGGAGTGAAAGTGGTTAATAAAATTATATAGGTTTCAAATGTACAATTCTATAATACATCATCTGTATGTTGTGTATCTTGACCCCACGTCAAATCTCCTTCTGTCACCATTTATTTACCCTCTTCTACCCCGCTCCGTTTCCCTCCAGTAATCACCATACTGTTGTCTGTGTCTCTGAGGTAGTGTGTGTTTTGATTTTGCTAAATCCCTTCACCTTTTTTACCCAGCCCTCATGCTAAGTGAAATACGCCAATCAGAGAAAGACTGATGCCATATGAATTTACTTATCTAATGAACAAAATAAACTGCTAAACAAGATAGAATCAGGTCAAGTTTTAAAAAGTATGCATGCCAGTAGAAATTTTAAATATTGAAAAGAAACATGAACTTTAATTGTTACAAAAATGCACACACTGGAAGGGCTGGCTTCTTCTAAGTATTTACATAATTTTATAAAAAAGTATCAATCCATTTTTACTAACTGGTTTTAATAGGCAGTTAAGCTAAGATATTATAAGTAATATATTAAGCTAATGGACATTTAACAGCTGAGTTAAGTTCTTTTAATGGAAATGCTGACAAACCTTTATCTGTAATTATAACAACGCTGTAATTACAGAAAGAGGTATTTTCCTTGTTGTTTGCAACCTTATAATTCCATATGCCTATAAGGAAAAATAAGTTCATCATTAGCCAAAGAGAAGTTACCCTTGGCACTAGGGATTACTCATCTCATCACTAGATTTGAGTCATATTCTTAAAAACCATAGTGATAGCCATTACTAACAATAAATTCCTCTTATATTGTAAGATTAGAAGGAAGAGTTCTCTAGTTTGTGGTGGCCTCTAGAGCCACTAACAAGTCTTGATCATAGTGAATTAGGTAAATAATTCTGAATGGAAAATATTCTTTTTCCTTAAACCCAGTAGTTTTTTTATTTATGATGTCAGGTCAGCTGTTAAAAGGATTACAATTTAACATTCAACAGGGATTGCAAGACACACACTATTTGGGGCACTGGGCATGCAAAACACTTAACAGTCCAGATAATGTTTGTAGTGTCATGGAGATTATGTTCTCTTTTGGAAGATAAAAATCTGAAAGGACATGTGCACCCCTATGTACATAGCAGCACAATTTATAATAGCTAAGATTTGGAAACAGCCCAAATTCCCATAAGCCAATGAGTAAATTAAAAAGTTGTGATACATCTACACAATGTAATACTACACTGCTGTGAAAAAGAAAGAACTCTAACCATTCACAACAGCATAGATGGACCTGGAGAGCATGATGCTAAGCGAAATAAGCCAATTGGAAAAAAAAGATAAATATCACATGATCTCACTCATTTGTGGAATATAATGCACATCATAAACTGATGAACAAAAATAGATACATAGACAAGCATTGAAAAGACTGTCAAACTTCAGTGGGAAGGCAGGCAAGGGGTGAGGAGGTAAGAGATCAATCAAAGGACTTGCATGTATGCGTATAAGCATAACCAATGGACACAAAACACTAGGGGAGTGAGGGCATGTGCCTGGGGATGGCTGGGGGGAGGACAATGGGAAGAAAGGAGTCATATGTAATACTATGTATAATGCTTTAAACAATAAAATTAAAAAAAACAATAAAAATAGAAAGCAAACAAAAACTTGAAAAATACAAAGAGACTTGAAAATTGGGTAAAATCATAGTTGGTGACTGGGTGGCTACTTTGATTTGGATTGGCAAAGAAATGTTTTTCAAATATAATATTTAAACTGAGATTTGAATAATAAGAAGGGATCAGCTATGTGACTATCAAAAGAAGCAGCATGCTTGGTAGGGAAGACACTAGTATAAAGTATCTTGGGTGAGGATGAATTGGCATATTCGTGGAACAATAACAGCAATAAAAAGCCATTATCACTAAAGCATAGTGGGTGAAGGGGTTGGAGAAATGTGCAGTGGCCATTTCATATCAAGCCTCATTAGTTGTGGTACATTATTTCGATTTTATTGTATTTGTGGTATCAAGTGATTGGAGTATTGACATCATTTTTACCGGTTTATAGAAAATAGAATGTAGGGGGTGAGGATGAAGTAAAATAACCAAAAATTAAATTAAATGCAGCCCATGGGAGAGATAATGGTGGCTTGGACAAGCTTGGTCATAGTGGAGAGTCTGAAGTGACAGATTTCAGATTCAAAATCAGCAATGCTTAATTGGTAAAGGAACGAGAGAAATCAAGGACAACACTAAGATGCTTAACCTAAACAATTATGGTGATGATAATGCTGTTTTTTGAATGGGCAGTTTTTGAGTAGGAGCATATTTGGAAAAATATCAAGAATTTTCATTTGTTAATGTCTAAATATCAGGAATTTTCATTTGGACATTAAGCTAATGGGCATTTAACAGCTGAGTTAATTTATTTATTGATTAATGTGTTATATATGTAGTTAATTTCTTTTAATGGAACTTAATTTGGGAATGTTTATTAGACAACCTAGAATAGATATTGAATGGATAATTGAATATAAATTTGGATTTTAGGGGAGAACTTGGGAATGAAGATAAATACTAGGACCTGTTTAAAGTAATAGAAGTAGAGATCTTTAAGAATAAGTATAGATTAAAAAAAAAGACAAATGATCTTAAAGTCCTGAGGACTCTAATATTTATAAATGGAATAGAAGAGGATCATCCAGCCCACTGGTATTGTTCAGTGGTTGAGTGTCGATCTATAAACTAGGAGTTTATGGTTTGATTCCTGATCAGAGCACATGCCCAAGTTGCAGGCTCAATTCCCAGTGGAGGGCCTGCAGGAGGCAGTTGATCAATGATCATGCCTTATCATTGATGTTTCTAACTTTCTCCCTCTCCCTTCCTTTCTGAAAATATATATATTTAAAAAAAGAGTAGCATCCAATATAGAATACTGAGAATTAGGAAAATCAGGGGAGTGTGATAATATGGAAGATATAAAATTTAGGGGAAGAGGAAGTGACTAACAGCATGAAATCTTATGATGGGCTCACATAATGTATAATTCCACTTATATGTGGAGACTAAAGAACAATAAATCAGAAACAGAATCTAGATAAAGAAAACAGACTGATGGTTGTCAGAGGGGAGGGGTTTAGAGGCTGGGTGAAAAAGGTGAATGGATTCAGAAGCACAGATTGGTATCACTAAATAGTCATAAGGATATAAAGTACAGCATAGGTAATGTAGTCAATAATATTGTGATAACTCTGGTGCCAGATGGGTACTGTAATTATCAGGGAGAATACTTTGTAAATTATATGCTTATCTAATCATTATGCAGTACACTTGAAATACAAAATTATATTAAGTGTAAAGTATAATTGAAAAAAATAAAATATAAACAATCTTCCCCACCAAAAAAATAAAAATGTAAGTAATTACTGGATTTGACAATATACAGTTTTTGTTGATCTGGACAAAGAGTAGTATCAGGGGAATGGTAGGATTGCAGGCCCAGGGAGCAGTTTAAGTAGATATTATGAGGTGTGGGATAGATACAAAGATTATAGACAACTCTTTCAAGTTTTACTGTAAGGAGGCACAGCAGCATGAGACTGATAAATAATAGAGCTTAGAATGATGAATCTCCATCTGATGACTTTTAAATGTTAGCAGGGAAACTTCAAGCATTTATTTTCCCCACTCAAATGATCTGAAAATATTTTTGAATATTACTATTTTATGTTCCATTGTATTAAATTTATATTGCTTTAAGGTAATTGAAAGAGATATCATTATTAAAATTTTATGAGATTAATAAACTCGTTCCAGGATGGTTTCTTTAGTTGAAATATACACACTGAGAAGTATAGTATACTTCAATAGAAAAACATGTACAATGGAAAGGTACAGCTTCATAAGTTTTTATAAACTGATTACACACTTATAACCAGCACTTAGGTTAAAAGCAGAACCTTAAGAAAACTCCAGAGACTTCATCATGCCCCTATCCATTCATTCATGGAAAAGTATCATCACGATTTCTAACAGCATAGATTCATTTTGTCTAGTTTTTGAACTTTAAATAAATGGAATCCATTTAACCTGATTTTAAATAGATAGAATTGACATGGTAAGACACTCATAGTCTTACACTGAGATTTACACTGCCTCTTTGCTTCCCCCCTCATCACACAAACTTTAACTTGCCTTTTTACTTTATTATCATAAAACCAATGGTTTTCATACTATACCTCATGACTGCTCTTCCCTACATTTTTAAAATAACTACCCCATATTGCTCTTAAATCAAGTTTGCAGACCTCCTACCACAGAATTGCCTATGGAGCTTGCTAATAATGCAGGTCCCTGAACTCCTACTATGGTATATGTACCTGGTGAGGCAGATAACACCTACTCTTTCATGCCTCTGTAATTTCGTAATGTCTTTCTAGAATGTTCTGTGCTGGACCTCTTCTTAAGGAAGTTTTATGTTTCCTTGAGGGCCAGAGCCCTAAATTTCATGAAGCCATCTGAAATTTCTCACCAGAGATAATCTCTCTCCCCCCTGTCTAGCTCTATTAAAGCATTTGTCTCCATCTGCTTTGAATCATAGTTACTTGCACACCTGCCTGTCTTCCTACCCAGGTTATGATCCTCCGGAGGGCCATCACTTTTCATCCTTTTGTATTTCCCTTATCACCTAGCACAGTGCCTTGCATATAGTGAGTGCTAAATAACTATATGTTGAGTGGAATCCTGGAACACTCAGAAGACATTATTTCCTTGGAATAATTGAAAGATTAAATGTAGAATCCCAAAGGATACATTTTTTCCTGTTGAAATGTTACAGTGGCTAGAGGGATAGGAAAACTATGGCTTTAAAATTAAATATCTGTAAGAGCCTGGAAGATGAATAACAGTTTCCAAAAGAAAGAACTTGTACGAATTTTATTTTTTAGACAAATTTTAACACATAAATAAGCCTTTGCCAAAAAAAAAAGGATTTGTATGTTTTGTTTGCCCACCAATGCACTGAAGTGATATTATTTGTTCACAGGGATGATTTTAGGGACAGCATGGAAGTGTGTGTGTGTGTGTGTGTGTGTGGTGTGTGTGTGTGTGTGTGTGTGTGTGTGTGAGAGAGAGAGAGAGAGAGAGAGAGAGAGAGAGAGAGAGAGGCGGGGGAGGGAGGGAGGGAGAGAGAATGCATGTGTTTTAATTGTGACTATTTCTATTCCATTCTTAGTGTAGAAATTCTGCAAGTACACTTTAAGCTTGAGTGGTTTCTTCAACTGAAAAAGCCTATACATGGAAAAATGATTCTTACAGTCCAAGTTGAATTTTATACTAGTAGGAGGTCTTTCTCCATCTTTTTTTATTTTGGAGTGAGAGGGAATAAATGTTTACTTACCATTAAAACTTATTCATGCTTAGAGTTTAAAGAAATGGGTCAGAACAATGAAGTGACATTAACTTCTCTATATTTCCAATATTAGAGTTTTCTCTGAGCAGTTTTATTCCCCTACTTTCCCCTTTATCTTCACTGCTTTTTCCCTCTCCATTCTGTTAAAAAATTCTCTGAATGCAAAAATTTCCCCTTTCTGTCATTTGATAACAACATGAGGGTATAAATATGAATTCTGTGACCAAATTTTCAGTCTTTTCCACTTAACTCTCCCTCTCTTCTCTTCCCTACCCCTTTACTTTCCATAATTGAACTTAAAATCTTTCTGTTTTATATCCTTGTTCATGCTTTCTCCTAAAGCAGAGTCAATAAACTTTTCTCTAAAGAACCAGATAGTAGATATTTTATATTTTGCAGGCCATCTGGTCTCTGCTGCAACTAATCAACTGTGCTATTGTAGTATGAAAGCAGTCATAATCAATACATGTGCTTTTTTCCTATGAAATTTTGTTTTTAAACACTGACATTTGAATTTCATATGATGTTCACATGTAATAAAATACTCTTGATAGTTGCCAACCATTAAAAAGGGGAAAACCATTCTTAATTTGTCTACCATACCAACAGAAGTGGTAATGAGAATTGCTCCTCAGTCTGTAGTTTGCTGACTCTATGTCTTACATGACATACCAGTAATCATTCTCTTTTTAAAATATTCCACTAATATAGTTTTTATCCATACCTTAGGTAGTGAAGGCAATTTCTTCCTTGTCCCACATTTTTTTGAGAATATATTACGTATCGTTCTATATGAGATGCTGAGGTGTGCAGAGGGCTTAGACCTAAATTTTCTTGATTTTAAAACTGCATTGGAGATGCAGGAAGGACATGTATGTGAACAGATAAATAGCATCATTAAGTAATAATGCATTTTGTGACGGTTGTTTAGATATATTTTATATGATAGAGTAAATCATAATTTTTCTGATTTATAAAAAGGAAGAGTTTTCAAATGTTTCATATGCTTAACTATTAATATGCTTGAGGGGAAAAATAGGTACTTGCTATATAGCTTTTATCTTAAAATTTCCTTTATCTATTCTATGGAGTATAACTAATCAATTATTTTATGTAACAAATTCCCAAAAATAGTTATAAATTGTTCTCATATTTTGTAACTTTGTATTATAAAATCAATTAATAATTATGCCAATCAGTGGTTAGAAAGGATTCTTATAGATAATGCTATACTCTTCCTCTGAAGATATGAAAATATGTCTAAATCAGAATTTTATATAAGTATCAACTCAAAATATTAGTTCACCATTTCAATTTGCATAATTTTTCAACCTATTCTATTATTCTAAGTTACAAACGAAAATATTGGTGTTGTGTTCTTATAATACTTTTGATTATCATTATTGAGAAAATTAAAGGAGTGTTCAGTAAGTAGGATGATTGAGTTTATTTTGTAGTCCTTTACAAATTTTAGCCAAATTTTGAAAAACAAATACATACCATATATGCCTAGCCAAACTTTCAAAAAGTTTGGACTGTGAAATACTAATAGTTTATCCATGAAAAATTTTGTAATCATGATGTTTAGAATATGAATATGCATCCACTTTTTGTCAAATGTAATAAGTTTCTAATTTACCAGAAGTCAAAAGAATAAAGCTTGAAAATTACTCAGTGCATCTTCCAACCCTGTGATTTATTATTCACATAGAATAATTTGGCAAATGATACCCTAGTGAACCAAAAGAATTAATGTCTCCTCCTAAGTAACTTTCAATGAAGGGCTGAAAATCTCTGCAGCATTTTGTCAATTAAGAAAGAAAATAATCTACAGCTCAGAGTCACAAATACGTACTAGAGAAAGGAGCTAAGAGGGTTGCTTTTTTTATTCTTAGTTCAAAAATCTCTATAGGTCCCGGATCTTTGTTTAGGACATATTAAGTGAAATCATGAGAATATTTTTTGTACTATATGAATTTAGAAGACTGGTCTTGTGATATTTTTCTCTCATCACCATCATATTCAGTACCAACCATGTCATTTATTTGATGGTTGATTTTGGTATAATTTTGAAACTTTTTTTGGCCATAACATTAATTAATAATTGCGGCCTACCTCAAAGACTATTGTTTTGGAATTATTGATAAGAATATAAAATACTAAAAATATAATTTAACAAAACTATAAGATGATAAAGCTACATGTTTTTAAGAAAGGAAAAACTAAGAATGTAAGATAAATCTGGAGATATTTTTTTTCTCCATGCTACATAAAAATTTCCCCCCAAAAATGGCTTAATTGCTCCTTGGTTTCTAGTGAGCAATTACTGGAGTATCCAACATACTGGAAGACTTCATCAGAGGATAGCTTGTCCCAAGCAACATTTTCTTAATGTATACATGGTAATTAGTGACCATATCCCAGATCATTTTATGGAGAATAAAATATATTTTAAATGCTATTTAGAAAAAAATGGGTAAGAAATTAAGAGTTACTTAGAACTTTACTTGAAATAACAGTCAAGAAAATTATTTGTCAAGAAAGAATATGGTCCCCTCTGGGATTTGAAAATTCTGCTCTAAAACGTATTTTCTAATTAGAAGGCATTATTGAGGAGTGAAATACAAAAATTCTTGTTCACTAGACAATTGCCTCTTTTTTTTAATTTAAATTCTTTATTGTTTAAAGTATTACATGAGTCTTTTTCCCCCACTGACCTCTCCCCAGCTGCTCTCAGCCTCCAGCACATCCCTTAACAACCCTACAGTCTGTGTCTATTGGTTATGCTCATATGCATACAAGTCTTTTGGTTGATCTCTTCCCCTTTCACCTCCAGCCTTCCCTTATGTGTTAGACAGCCTGTTCAATGCTTCTATGTCTCTGGATCTAATTTTTGTTCATCAGTTTATGTTGTTCATTATATTCCACAAATGAGTGAGATCATGTGATATTTACCTTTTTCTGATTGGCTTATTTCACTTAGCATAATGCTCTCCAGTTCCATCCATGCTGTTGCAAATGGTAGGAATTCCTTCTTTTATACAGCAGCATAGTTTTCCAGTGTAGATATATCACAGTTTTCTAATCCACAAATCTGCTAATGGGCACTTTCTAGTAAGCTGTTTCCAAATCTTAGCTATTGTAACTTGTTAGGGTATGAGTGTAGGGGTGCATATATGCTTTCTGATTGGTGTTTCTAGTTTCTTGGGATATATTCCTAGAAGTGAGGTTACTGCTCAAATGGAAGTTCCATTGTGTGTGTGTGTGTGTGTGTGTGTGTGTGTGTGTTTAGGAAACCCCGTACTGTTTTCCACAGAGGCTGCATGAGTATGCATTCCCAACAAAAGAGCCTGAGAATTCCTTTTTCTCTGCATCCTTGCCAGCACTTGTCCTTTATTGATTTATTGATGATAGCTGTTCTGACAAGTGTCAGATGGTACCTCATTGTCGTTTTGATTTGCATCTCTCAGATGATTAGTGACTTTGAGCATGTTTTCATATGACTCTTGGCCTTCTGCATGTCGTCTTTCAAAAAGTACCTATTTAGGTCCTTTGCCTAGATTTTGATTGGGTTGTTTATCTTCTTTTTTTTAAGTTGTATGAGTTCCCTGTAAATGTTGAAGATTAAACCCTTCTTGGAGATAACATTGGAAAATATGTTCTCCCATGCAGTGGGCTTTCTTGTTTTGTTAATGGTTTCATTTGCTGGAAAGAAGCTTTTTATTTTTTTTTATTTTTTTACATTTTTTTTATGAATGTGTTATATGTATACATATCTTCCCATTACCCCCCTCCCAGGCATACCCTAACCCCCCAGTGTCTTGTGTTTATTAGTTATGCTTATATGCATGCATACAAGTCCTTTGGTTGATCTCTTATCTACCCCACTTCTTCTTAACCTTCCTGCTATATTTTGACAGTCTGTTTGATGCTTTACTGCCTCTGTATTTATCTTTTTGTTCATCAGTTTATAATGTTCTTTATTATCCACAAATGAGTGAGATCATGTGTAAGAAGCTTTTTATTTTGATGTAGTCCCATTTATTTATTTTCTCCTTAGTTTCCCTTGTCCTGTGAGCTGTATTGATAAAGATATTGCTATGACAAATTTCTACTATTTTCTGCCTATAGCTTCTTCTAAGATTTTTCTGGTTTCCCATCTTACTTTCAAGTCTTTTATCTATTTTGAGTTTAATTTTGTGTATGGTGTAAGTTGGTGGTCTAGTTATATTTTTTCCATTCATCTGTCCAGTTTTCCCAATACCATTTATTGAAGAGACTGTCTTGACGCCATTGTATGTTCTTGCCTCCTTTGTCAAATATTAATTGAGCATAATGTCTCTGGTTGATTTCTGGGTTCTCTGTTCTGTTCCATTGGTCTATGTGTCTGTTCTTGTGCCAATACCAGGCAGTTTTGAGAACAGTGGCTTTGTAATATAGCTTGATATCTGGTATTGTGATCCCTCTAACTTTGTTCTTGTTTCTCAAGATTGCTGGAACTATTTGGGGTATTTTTTATTCTAGATGACTTTTTGAAGAGTTTGTTCTAGGTCTTTGAAATATTCCATTTGTATTTTTTGAATTGTTTTTTTTCTTTATTGATTAAGGTATTACTTATGTAATTGCCTCCTCACCCTCCCACATATGCCCTCACCCCTATGGGGTCTTTGTCCATTGGTTAGGCTTATATGCATGCATACAAGTCCTTTGCCATTGGTATTTTAATGGGGATTGCATTGAATCTATGTATTGATTTGTGTAGAATGGACATTTTAATGATGTTGAGTCTACCAATCCATGAACATGGTATATTCTTCCATTTGTTTATGTCTTTATATCTTTTCAGCATTCATGTTCTTTACATCCTTGGTTAAGTTTATTTCTAGATAGCTTATTTTTTGTTGTTGCAATGGTACATGAGATTGTTTTATCTTTGTTTGTTTGTTTGTTTTTTAGTTTCTCCATATGTGAGTTCATTACTGGTGTATAAAAAAGCCATAGATTTCTGGGTGTTAATTTTGTGTCCTGCTACATTGCCTAATTCATTTATTAAGTCTGGTAGTTTTTTGATGGAGTCTTTAGGGTTTTCTATGTACAATATCATGTCATCTGAGAATAATGACAATTTTAGTTCTTCTTTTACAATTTAGATGCCTTTTATTTCTTCTTCTTGTTTGATCACTATGGCTAGCACTTCCAGTACTATATCTAACAAGAGTGGTGAAAGTGGGTGTCACAGTCTTGTTCATATTGTTAGGGGAAATGGTTTTAGTTTTCATCCATTGAGTATGATATTGGTTATAGATTTGTCATATAAGTATTTTATTATGTTGAGGTATTATCCCTCTATTCCCACTTTGCTGAGAGTTTTTATCAGGGAAGGGTGTTGGATTTTATCAAATATCTTTTCTGCACCAGTTGATATGATTATGTGATTTTTATTTCTCAATTTGTTTTGTGATGTATAATGTTAATTGCTTGATGGATATTGTATCATCCTTGCATGCCTAGAATAAATCCCACTTGGTCATAGTGTGTGATCTTTCTAATGCAATGGTGGATCTTATTTGTTAAAATTTTGTTGAGGATTTTAGCATTTATGTTCATCAGGAATATTGGGCTGTGGTTCTCTTTATTTGTAGTGTCTTTATCTGGTTTTAGGATTAGGGTAATGCTGGTTTCATAGAAAGAGCTTGGAAGATGGCCTTCCTTTTGAATTTTTTGGAATAATTTGAGGAGGATAAGTTTTAGTTCTTCTTGAATATTTGGTAAAACTCCCCTGTGAAGCTATCCAGTCCAGGGCTTTTGTTTACTGGAAGTTTTTTGATTACTGTTTCAATTTCATCAATAGTTATTTGCCTATTCAGTTTCTTTTTTTTATTCATTCTGAATGAGTTTTGGAAGCTTGTGTTTTTCTAGGAATATGTCGATTTCATCAAGGTTGTCCAGTTTGTTGAAATAGAGTTGTTTATAGTATTTTATTTTACAATCCTTTGGGATTGGTTGTTACTTCACCTCTTTTGTTTCTGATACTGTTTATTTGGGTCCTCTCTCTTTGTTTTGTGGTGAGCCTGGCTACAGGTTCATCACTCTTGTTTATCCTTTTACAGAACCAGCTCTTGCTTTTATTGATCTTTTGTAATGTGGTTTTTTGGAGGGTTCTCTATGTTGTTTATTTCTGCTCTGATCCTTATTATTTACTTCTTCTGATTACTCTGGGTTATTCTTGTTGCTTTCTTATCCTTTAAGTTGCAGGGTTAGATAATTTATTGTTTTTTTTCTTTTTTTTTCTTTTTTTTTTTTTTGAGGTAGGCCTGTAGAGCTATGAACTTCCCTTTCAGGACTGCTTTCACTGTGTCTCATAGATTTTTTGTGTTTTCATTGTCATTTCTTTCCAGGATGCTTTTTATTTCTTCTTTTATTTATTTGGTAACCCAATCATTATTTAATAGTATGCTATTTAGCTGCCAAGTGTTTAATGTTTTTCATTGTTTTTTATTGTAGTTGATTTCTAATTTTATGCCATTGTGATCTGCGAAGATGCTTGATATTATTTCTGTCTTCTTGAATTTCAAGAAATTTTCCTTGTATCCCAATATGTGGTATATCTTTGAAAATGTGTCATGTGCACTTGAGAAGAATATATATTCTATAGCTTTGGAGTGAAATGTTCTGAATATGTCAATTAAGTCCATCTGATCTAGTGAGTCATTTAGGATTGCTATTTCCTTGCTGATTTTTTGTTTAGAGTATTTATCCAGTCATGTAAATGATATATTAAAGTCCCCTACTATGATCATATTGCTATTGTTTTCTCCCTAGACCATTGCCTCTTAAAGAGGAAATTAATCTATATGAAATACTGCTAAATGGAATACTAATTTTAAAATCTCAAATAAAAGAGTAGAATTTTAAAGTATTATGAAAATATGTTAACTAATTGAAATTAAAAATAATAAGAAAAATATATCATTGAGAAACAAAGGAGTTTTAATATTATATATCATGTCACATATACCAGAACTCAAACTCTTAAGATACATAATAATTTGTAAAACTCAAGTAGGGGGAAAATAACATGTCATGTTGTCCATAAACAATATTTAATAGCAAGCAAGGCAAATATAGCCACTTGCACAAATAATGAGCAAGCCCATGGTAATAAAATGTATTTACAATGTGATTTATCTCATCTAGTTCTTAGATTGTGCTGTGAAATTTAAATAACTCTAGTAAATGCCAAGAGAATAAGAAATCAATTTAAGAGCAACCACTAACAAGTTCTGGATTATCTTTCTAACTTTAAATATTTCTCTTCATACTTATCATTGAAGTGAAAATGGAGACAGAAAGTGAAAAGAACAGGTAATATATTTGCTTCCTCATATCAGATTTTTATAGTCTTCAAGGTTACCAAGAGATATTCTTGGGAAGCAAAATACAAATGGCAGATGTTTATATTTTTTAGACTGCACTAATTCATTTATTCACAAAAATAAGCCCTAGGCTGCCCAAGTCCTTACCACTTTAGTGTTACATGGTTAAAAACTGTGAGTAGTTTAGAATCTATTATTTCTACTGAGATTTTCACAGAGGCTACAATAATATTTGTGATAGCCTGAATCTGTTTGCTTTGATGAGTCCTTGATGACCTAATTATATACTAACTTGCTGACCCCACTTCATGGCCTCCTAAGAAACTGTATGATTCACTTTATTCAACAGTTTTGGGGGCAGTCTGTCTCCTAGACATCTTTAAACATGTCAAATCTGTGGCTGACGGGCCGAATGCCTCAAGTTCGACATGCTTGGCCAAGAATCTAGGCCCTAGATCATCATAATTGCTTTCATTAAATAAATTCTGTTCCCAATCACACCCATTACATCACAGTACCATGTTTGACTTTGGGTCTGTTTTCAGTCTTCCTTATGCCTTCCTTGTTTATACTCCTGTGGTTACCTACCGTTCCATTGTTAACTAAAGCACTAAACAAATAGCTCCTAATTGACATACCGGCTTACATATTTTTTCCTGTCTTGACATATGACATTGCAGCAACATTTTACTGATGGTTTAATATATGAAATCCAGGTAATTAATGTTTTTTTTTCTTATTAAAGACATCCCATCAGATGTCAAATTCGGAATCACAGGTTTTAGAGGTCTTAAAATTAAGTTGCAGTGAAAAATTAATAGCCCCTATGGGACACACACAAAATGTACCCTAACAGGTCATCTGGATTTTCAGAAATGATCTATAGGAGTTAAAAGGCTAATAGGATGAAATAAAATTAAATGAATGAAGTTGTATGCAGTCAATAATTCCCTATACCATTACTTAAAATGCTTCTTTAATTTGTTTTTATTGTTTTAAATGAAAAATGATAAAAATATATAGAAAAGAATTTATAACCCATATATAACATAGATAAAACCCAGTTGGATAGTTCTAGAATTTTCTCTGCTTCTTTTAGAAAATAGGTTGCCTGCCTTGACCATGTATGTGAGAAAAAGCTCTTTAAATATAAAATTATCATCGTTGCCTTTAAAAGAATCCAGTATGCTCCCTTTAAAGCAATCATATTAAAATTAAATAAATACAATTTTAAAATATAAGATTTGATGGTACCATAAACCATAATAATGTCCACCCAACTTCTAACATTTCAGGTACTGTACTCTATCCAATTATTTCCTGGTAAATATTAGGCAGTGACTCATGTAGATGGACCAAATTATTAAAATTGTTCTAAAGAGCACTGATTATAAATATTCTGTCTTAGGTTCTTAGGTCAATGTGTTCCAATTTGGGGTTTGTAAAATTGTAACGCCATGCCTACTCTACCCAGTCTCATCTACTTCGCTTCCATATAACAGTGGCTAATCTTAAACAATATTTAAGCTATGATGACTTTTATTTTTTTATTATATATTTTATTGATTTTTTTATAGAAAGGAAAGGAGAAGGGTAGAGTGTTAGAAACATCAGTGAACTGCCTCCCACACACCCCCTACTGGGGATGTGCCTGCAACCAAAGTACATGCCCTTGACTGGAATCGAACCTAGGACCCTTCAGTCCACAGGCTGGTGCTCTATCTACTGAGCCAAACCAATTAGGGCTAATGATGACTTTTAAGTTAGATAGGAAGTTTGGCTTAACTTTTCAAATTTATGCTGAGCTTATGCTGCTAACTATAGAATCATTGGCAGTCTCCCAATTTTAGACTTAGTGATTTTTTTCAAATCTCTTAAATTCTATTCATTGATTTATTATAGAGAGAGAGGAAGGAGAGAGAGAGAGAGAAAGAGAGAGAGAGAGAGAGAGAGAGAGAGAGAGAGAGAGAGAAATGTGTGCGCCACTTAATTAATGCATTCACTGGATGATTCTTGTATGTGACCAGCAATGGAATCTGCAACCTTAGCACCTTGGTGTATCAGGCCAATTCTCTAATTAAATGAGCTAACCAGACTGGGCCTTAAAACTTATATTTTATTAGGTCATTGAACAGGTTTAAAATCTTACCAAGATGTCATGTGAATACTTACAATTATTAAAAGTATCAAGTATAATATAGATAAAGATAAAAACTGAGTGAGAAGGTTATTCTTTGTATCAAGTCATGTCAGATATTCTTTCCTTTTCAATCACAATGTTAATTCTTTTTCATTTTTGTGACTTGAATTAAATAACTAGTTCAAGTCACTTCTGTATTTATTGAACTAATAATTATATATTCAGATAATATGTCATAAAGATGAAAACATTCCTGCTGAATTCTCCATTTATCTGAAAAAAGAATTCACCTGTTTCTGTTTTCAGTGAGCAAAGCATGCTAATACTGATAATTGTTAAGTAATGGAGTATAAAAATGTATCCTGATCCATGGGGTATATTTAATTATCTTATTGAATTTAAAACTTTATTTTAAAGATACATGCCCCAATTTCCATCATAGGCAATTTATATGAACTCAGGAACTTTCCTTCTATCATCCATTTGTGACGTTAAGTTCTAACTTTCTAAAGATTATGTCGCTAACCATCCACCATTGGTGTGAATGTGTTATAGATCAAACACAGAGGTTAGTGTAAAGCATAGGGAATATAGTACTAATAGTATAATAACTGTGTATGGTGCCAGGTGCCAGGTGCCAGGTGGATACTGGAAATACTTTGGGAAACACTTTGTAAAGTATATGATTGTCTAACCACTATGCTGTATACCTGAAACCTACACAAAGTAATATTGAATGTGTATTATAATTAAAGAGTGAAATTTAAAAAATAGAACTTAGCATTACCTTGTACTCACAAAAATAATTCCTATTACCATATCATAAGCTAATGTTATCATTCCATAAATATATTAATTATTATTGGGTATCTTTTAAGCACCAAGATATAGAGGGGCCTTATGGTGATATGCACAATGGAAATAGAAGAGAAGAATAGCATGCTCACAACTACAGAAATTAATATTTCTGCAGTGAGACTCTGTTAACAGTTATGAACGTATGGATGAGATGAGGATAGGCTTGTCTTGTCAGTATAACAGAATACAATTAGTGTGACAACATGTAACACAGATGGTGCAAATCAACATGTACACCTGAGCTACAGGCAGGTAACAGAAAAGCATAAAGTACTGAACGATTAAGCAATAGATGCTAAGCTGGCATGTACTGACATATTTAATACTGTGCAAGGGAAATAGACCAGTTTGATGGCCCGGCTGGTGTGGATAAGGAGTCATTATTCCATTCCTGGTTAAGGTACATGCCTGAGTCATGGGCTCGATCACCAGTGCGGGGCACACAGGAGGCAGCCTATCAATGATTTTCTCTCATCATTGATGTTTCAGTGTCTCTCTTTCTCTCTTCATACCTCTCTGAAATCAATAAAATTATATTTTAAAAATAGATAAGTAACTAAAAATAGTTTGATGGTCAATTTGACTTCTGTTGTTCCTCCTTCTCTTTGAACATATCCTCAGTCATAATAATCTGTATTTATTTATTATAATATATTTATTTGTAAGCCTATACCCCCCATGACGGTAGTTCTATAGAAATGCTGAGTTGGAAAGGATGGGTTCTCAGGGAATACATTTTACAGTGATGATTTTCCTAGGTTCAGAATCCTATACAAAATATAAATGCATGAAACAAGTAGTGAACAATGAAAAAAAGTCATTGAAGATATTTCCATTAGTCTGATTCAAGCTCCACATATAAAGGACAACAAAATAAGGAAATATTAAAGTGGGGATTAAAGGGATTTCTTCATGGACATTTGACATGTATATGCCATATTTGGGGAAATTCTTCTTTGACATAGTTTAAAAACAAAGAGAATTCATTCTGTTGCAGAGAAAAACGGTACCATGACAATTATGGAAGATAATTTTTGTGAGGGTCAGTATTATTTTTCTACCTAATTCATTGCTAATTTTATTACCATTTTGAAATATCAATGTTTATTTCTGTGCCCAAAGAATTTTAGTTTTTTTCGTGGTCATACTTTTGGATATTCCATAGTGCAAGTCCTTAATTTAGACACACACCCCACATGCACAGTACTTAGTTTTCCATCAAGAAAAGGAAGTGTCTGTGTTGATCAAATTAAACTTTAGTTTCAAACATTAGCAGACGTTGGTAATAGAATATTATACCTAATTTTATTTCCTAATTTAAGCAAATTAACTTAAAATGAAGAAAATAATTGTAGCAAATTTTTTAAATTCACATCGCATTCAATTATTAGAACAAACCCTTTTTTTTTTTTTAAGACTAGAACCAGTTTCAGTCACGGTCTCCTGGAATTATAATTTGACAAATTCTGAACACAGAGAAATAGAATTTAATAACAGTGGGTCTTTGGCTGTAGCTGCTTCTAGAAAAAGAAAGCAATTATATACATTCACAAGCACTGACAAGGAGAAACACAACTTTGGATGGCAAAGAACTTGCATTAGTCTTTCTGACGTGTTCCTGTGGTGTGATTTATTATGTAGACAATCAGCTCAACTTCTCAAGTTTGATAATCTTGGAATCATTTGAATTTTAAATTTTAATGAAAATTCATTAATTCCAAGGCCAAAAGAAGTGATTCTAATTGCTTTTGAGAATCAGACTATAAAAGAATTCTTTGGCAAATTTGTACTGTCTTTTCTCTCATTTATTATTGGTTGCTTTGTAGGTACTTAATTGAAGGTCCTCTGATTATCAGCATGGGTTGACATCAGTGCACTCCATGCATTTTAAATAGTAGGCCAGATGTTTAAAGAATCAGCCAAAGCATCAATAGCATGCCAGTGTGAATAATAAAAGTTTAATTATCTACAAGAAGCAAATAAAAAGCATAAGCTTATCCCCCTTTTCACCCGAAAGAGAAGATGAATTCCTAAGTGGCATTTTAAAAATGGTTGACTGTGAACTGTTGGAGAATTTGGTAGAAAACTTGAAGTTAGTTAATATTAATTCTATTTGTCTCCTTAGCTCACCATACACTCATATACACACATATAAACAAACAGATACACACAAGAATATGGGATTTGAGATCATCTGAAGAGATTTATTTGAGGAATCCTATCTAATAAAATGGTAATATACAAATTAACCATCACTCTTCACTCTGTCACAAAGATGGCGGTTCCCATAGCCATAAAATGGTAGCAGCCAGTCCTTTCAGACCTGCCAGAGTCCTCCAATCTCAGGGGGCAGGGGGGGGGCAGCTGCTGAGAGCGCAGGGTGAATGGCTTGGCAGAATGCTTTCTTTGTTTCCATGACAACACGACAAGTGTTCCATGCCTGGCCACTGGTGGGCCTCTGGGCCATGGAGAGCCTCTGGACAGCGGACGTGGAGTGGTCAGACCCCGCAGAGAGCTGATGCACGGATTCATGCACAGGGCTACTAGTAACTACATAAAAATTCATCAAGATGCTGAGAAAAAACTAGAAGAGAGGCAGGATGTGATAGTCTATGCTTAAGTGATTTACTGATTTTATATTTGCCAAGGCTTAAGGTAACATAGGTGCTCTTGTGGCCAGAATTAATGATTCAAAATTTTGGAGTTATTTGAAGATTTTTTTTAAAGTATTCTGGCCTGCCTACCTGGCATGGCTCAGTGGTTGAGCATCAATCTATGAACCAGGAGGTCAGAGTTCAATTCCTGGTCAGGTTACATGCTGGGGTTGTGGGCTCAATCCCCAGTGTGGGATGTACAGGAAGAAGTCAATCAATGATTCTCTTTCATAATTCATGTTTCTATCTCTGTCTCCCCTCTCCCTTCTTCTCTGAAATAAATACAAATATATTTTTTAAAAGTATTCTGATTCTAGAAATTACAGTGACTCACAGCACATAAAAATTCTGGCATGTGTGCATTTTACATTCTTGTAAAAGAGAAATGACAAATAGTCAGTTGGATAAAGGAATGAGTCTTCCCTTATGCATAAACATTTTTCGGTAATATTTCTTTAAAATGTAGCAAATGTACACATAATTGATCTAAAATTTTTTTTGTTTAGTATAATAAGTAAATAAATTGATCTTTTCTAACCTAAATGTTTTTATAATTTTAAAATAATGTATACTTCATATCAAAGAATGAATTGGTATCATTCTGATAGAAAGAAAAATGTTTATCTCTATATATTGACATGTTAGATGATTAATCTATATAATAAAAGCCTAAGAGGAAAAGGAGGTGCAGCAGGAGGAGGATATATATCAGTGTATATATTGTATTGGACATACTTAAAGCAGATGTTTACTACATTTGATGGAGGTGATCACATTGTAAGATATAAAAACTCAAATCTCTATATTGTGCAAGTGAAAGTAATACAACTAATATACTATCTCTCATGCCAAATATAATTAAATTAAAAACCACAGTATTTAAAATTGCTTCACACAAGTTAAATAGAAAAATATACCTGGTTGAAAGATCAAAGTTAAATTGTTTTAATTGGGTGTTGAATACTATCTAGTGTGTGTGTGTGTGTGTGTGTGTGTGTGTGTGTGTGTGTATATATATTATATATATATATATATATATATAATATTTTTTTTTCTAGCTTTTTGTCAGTAATAATTCAGAGGGTGTATTCCTGGGTTAAAACCTATATTCATATATCATATAGTGACTCTTCACCACCTCCTTCCTCTATTCCAACTTGTGTTTAGCATTTCTTCATACAATAAGTTGTAATTTGGTCTTCACTCTTTGAGAGTGCATAATGTTCATCTTCTTTGGCTCTCTACAGTTTAAATGAGTGTTTGATGCTAAGTCAGTCTTTATAAACACCAGCAAAGCAAGGGCAATGCAATTAGCTATCAGGTACAGTTGAGCCAATTCACCCAGAAAAAGTGTATATATTTTTCTAGGAGTTTTTAAAATTAAAATCTCAAATTTGTGAAACTTTGAGAAACACTGGTATATATCATTTAGCAGAATAATTTTATTAAACACCTAATAAAGCATCATCCTTATATGGACCCTTTTTTATTAGGATAAAGGGTTAATATGTTTCTGAAGTATTTCAGGTACTCTCTTGGCCTGCATATGTTAGCTTGGCTTCTGACCTGAGGGAAGTTCAAGCAAGTTTTCCTTATGAATTTTCTTCCTTTCTAGCTCATCATTTTACTGACAAAATCCTCTTTGGGTGGTTCTGGGCTACAGAGTTGTTTCAAATGCCATAATTCACTCAATCAAATGTGGCAAATACAACAGGCCCAACAAAGGGGAAAGAACCCCTCTAAAAATCATTGCAAACAGGCACCTCTACATTCCCTAATTCCAGCATTTATACAGTGGTCTGGACAATTCTCATTTCCATATGCTTATTTGTCTTATGATTTCAAATGCATGTACTAAGAACTATTTGCCACTATTGAAATAATGAAACAGATCCCACCAGGCATAACCAGTATGCTTGTAGCTAAAGCACAATGATGGAAAGGAAATAATATTTTAATTTATAGAGGCATGATAATGGGTATTTCACACTGTTTGCATAGCTATGAATTGGCATGTTCAGTACTTTCTTACCATTATACTGAGCACTTTATTTTTTTACCAGCTGATGTGAGTAATAGGAACCTGGTGTACTGGTGAAATTGCTAAACAGGATTCATTACAGTTTAGAATAAGTTCTAGAGATCTGCTGTACAACTTAGTGCTTATAGTTAACAATGCAGTACTGGGTATTAAAACATGCTAAGAGGATAGATCTCATGTTAAGTGTGTGTAACACACACACAACAACAACAAAACACAAAGGAACATAAGAACATTTTTGAACCTGATATATATCTTTAGTACCTTGATTCTGGTAATGTTATGGGTGCATGCATATGTCGAAACTGAACAAAATGTATACACTAAATAGGTACTATTTTGTATGTAAATTATACCTCAATAAAGCTTTCAAAATTTTATAAGAGTTAGGATAGCATTAGTCAAAATACTTACCATGTAGAAATAAACAAGTCCTTACCTGATCCACCAGTCTCTTTTTTTTAGATATCTTGATAATATGATATTCACTTTGAGTTGTCAGTAAACAACCAAATTGATCTTAAGAAATCTATACTAATAAAAGGGTCATATGCTAATTGTGTCTTCCAGAAGTCATTCCAGAAGTCCTTTCTGAGAAAGCCGGGGCCTGGCCAGCCCAGATGGCGCTGCCCAGGGTCCTGGGTGCCTGTGACCAGCCAGAGGAGGGAAGCCCAGGTCCCAGTTGCCTATAGCCAGCTGGAGGAGGGAAGCCTGGGTCCCAGGTTGTAGGGGCCAAGGCAGAGGTGTTTAGGGGCAATTGGGCAAGCAGGCAAGTGGTTAGGGGCAATCAGGCAGGCAGGCAGAGGGATTAGTGGCAATCAGGCAGGCAGGCAGGTGAGCAGTTAAGAGCCAGTGGTCCCCTATTGTGAGAGGGTGCAGGCCGGGCTGGAGGGACCCCCCCCCTCCCGCCATGCATGAATTTTGTGCATCAGGCCTCTAATATATTATATAACTTGCCTTACTCTTCCTCTGGCCTGGAGTTATGTTCTCTAGTAGTTCCAGACCTTTTGGGGAAAAATAGAGAGAAGTGTATAGAAATGCTAAGACTTTCTTCATAAAAAGAATACTGACTTTTTATTGAGGGCTTCCTATATACTTCTTAAGCTGGGTTTATTATTGTCCTCATTATATAGGTAAAGAAACCGGAGCACAGAGAGACAAAGTCATTTGTCCAGGCTGTCTGAGCTAATACGTGCTATAGTTGGGATTTGTGCCCAGACCAACTTCCTTTAACCTCTATTCAACCCTGTTTTTCTCTACTCAAAATGTGTTTCAGCTCCAAATATAAAACTCTAAAGGAAAGGAAATCCTGATTGGAGAGACAAAGTTTCAGTCCCTTACAAATTATCTTCCTTCTCCTGGTATTTGTCTCTTTCACAAATACTCCATGCTTTGATTAAAGCCATCTTTCACTCTGAACTCTGCAGACTTGCTAAGATAGGATTGTTAAAAGAACGAAATTTCAATTAACTTTCCCATTGATTACTGTGTGACTCCGGAGGGGTCTTCCTTTTTTTCAGGTTAATTGGGACTTTATAGTGTATCTCAAATATTAAGGATAACACTGAAGGCAGTAAGTAGCAAACTGGGATTCCTCTCACAATTTCTCCTTTGCCCTTGTGTGCTACAAATTACGATAAGCAATGGCTCTGGTAAGCTTATAGTTTCCCGTAAACTGGTCACTAAATGTTCAATAGCCTTAGAATGTACTGGTTTTCCAATAAAATCTACAGGTTGAAAATTTACTCAGCAGTTTTTCTAGGTCTTTTACTAGAAAGTTATTACTAAAAAGCATAGAGTAACTTCCCAAAGTTGAATATATTTTTTAGTTAAACATTTCAATTTCTTAAAGGAGCGTTATAATTTTACAAAGCATTTACATTCCTGTGTCACAACTGAATGTTCTAGGGTCATCAATGAATCTAAAGAAAATAAATTAACCCATGAATGTAATTGACCCTCAAATTATATCCCCATACAAGTAATCACTGGGTCTGATGGACATAGCTTCTAAACAGGCAGTTCAACTCTTTCAAAAAAATAATATAGGACAATTTGAAGACAAATTCCTAACTAGTTATTTCCCCCTTCTCTGGCATCACCCTAGGAGTCGTGTATAAATTTATGATGTAATACAATCATGAGTTCTTTGTTTCTCTACTTTGGGATATAACTGCTTAGGTTTTCTTTGGAATCTTTGAATATTAAAAAAGAATGGAATGCCTTTGAAAAATTAAACATCAGGTTTATAGAGTCCCTTATCATCCTATTTCAACTTATCTAACCAGTCATATCACCCATCCTTCCTCTAAATGAACCCTGGGCTCTGTGCTCTTCTTATTTTGTCTTTCCACATGCTGGGCTCTTTCTTGCCTCTGTTTTCTTTTTTTTTCCTTGAATTACAATTGTATCTTAAGTGGCCTCGTTATTCTCCTTTTACTTTTCATATCTGTTGATATTTCAAGCCTAGCATAATCTACCTTAGTCCAAGAGATATGCTAGAATATTTTAGTTCACAATTATCATATTCCACTTTTGATACATAGTATTTAACATCAACTTACTATATATTGCAATTAATTGCAAGGTGACTTGTACCATCTCGTATGTTGTTGCCCTGGATTTTTATTATTTCTTTGTGTATGTATTTCTGGTGTTTCTATCCTCAGTGGAAGCTGTGAACATCATCTAGCTTCTTCACAGACTTCTATGGTATCACACATATTACCTCTTACATAGTTAGCATTCAAAATCTCATTAACAAAGAATTGGCTATGTTGAAAAGATATAATTTTTCTTGTTAATTATGTATTTCTTTTTAATATGGTAAAAACACATAACATGATAACTACCTTCCTAACTAATTTTTACATGCATAGCATTGTTAACTATCAAGACTGTTGTACAAATCACTAGAACTTTATCTTGCAAAACTGAAAATCTATACCTGTTGGATAGAAATTCCTTATTTTCTCCTTCCCTATAACCCCTGAAAACTATCATTCTTCTTTCTGTTTCTATAAGTTTGACCACTTTAGGCATATCATATAAGTGAGATCATGTGGTATTTGCCTTGTAACTGGTTTATTTCCCTCAACATGGTATCCTCAAGGTCCATCCATAATGTAGAATATACAGATTTGCTTCTAAAATGATTGAATAGTATTTCATTGTATATATACTATATTTTCTTTGCCATTCATCTCTCTGTGGACATTTATGTTGTTTTCACATCTTAGCTTTTGTGAATAATGCTACAATGAATATAGAAGTTTAAATATTTCTTTGAGATCCTGAATACAAGTGGGATATCAGATGTTATGGTAGTTCTATTTTTAATTTTTGAGGAATTTCTATACTGTTTTTCATAACTGCTACCAATTTACATTCCTGCCAACAGTGTACAAGAGTTTCCTTTTTCCACATTCTCACTAATAGTTGCTATCTTCTGTTATTTTGAAAACTAGAGGCCCGGTGCACAAAATTCGTGCACATGTAGGGTCCCTAGGCCCAGCCAGCAATCAGGGCCAGTCTGTGGGACTACCAGCAGGGTGATTGCTCCCCCCTCCCCCCACTGGCACCCACATTGGCTGGCCTGAGGCCTGTGGGCTGGGGGCAGCTCCTGCACTGAGTATCTGCCCTCTGGTTGTCAGTACACATTATAGTGACCAGTAATTCCTCCATTTGGTCAATTTCCATATTAGGCTATTATTATATAGGATAGCCATGTTTACATTTGTGCAGTGCAATCTCATTATCGTTTTGATTTGCATTTCTTTGATGTTTAGTGATGTTGAGAACTTTGATATACACATTTATTGTTTGTTTGTATATCTTCCTTGGAGAAATATCTGTTCAGTTTACTTATTTTTCAGTCAGGTTTTATGTGTTGTTTTAGAGGATACTGAGTTATATTACCTCCTTATATATTTTAGGTATTAGCCCTTTATTATATATATACTTCACAATTGCACTCTCCCATCTGTGGGTTACCTTTTTAGTTCATTAATGTATTTCCTTTTCTATGCAAAAAAAAAAATTTAGTTTGACGTACTCCCACTTGTCTGATTTGTTTAAGAATATAGAATGTGTTCTTTCTTTTTTTTACAGGTAAACTTTTTAAATGAGATATAATTGACATATTACAACATATTAGTTTCAGGTATATTTTTCTACTCTGCAATTCTTCCTTTACTATTTTCACCATATTTAGCTTCTTCCACAGTTCTTCCTTAATTATATACACAAGGCAACTAGGTTTAAAAACCAAAACAGGAACTATCTTCCTGTCTTTGGATTATATTCTTTGTCCCTTGGTTTCTCCATGTGTCTCTCTCTTTCTCCCTCTCTTTCTCACTCCCTCTGTTGATGACACTGCAGAGAATAGGCTATTAGAGCATACATTACACTGTTGCATTCCCTTTACATAGGGAAAGGAATGGCAAAGTGAAAAATGTCCCTCACCAAATGTCCAACCTTCCATGGGCCATTTCAGCAATGTCCTATATAGGGCCTCAGGGATCTGTAAGCAAATCAGTGAGTAATCAGCAATTCTAGCTTTAGCAAATACATTTTATTAAGTCTTTAAGGAATTATCACTTACCCAAAGTGAAGAAAACTTTACAAAGGCAACTAGATCATTTAAGTAGAAATGCAGAATATCTCCTTGTGCCTCTAAATTATTTTCTTTGTCCCCCATAGTAGTGTAGTTTCTTCTCTCATATTGTTCCTTGTTCTCTCCCTCTCTCTCTCTCTCTCTCTCTCTCTCTCTCTCTCTCTCTCTCTCTCTTCCCTTCATTATGCAAATATATAATATTAGCCCTTATTTTAAAAAGAAGAAAAATGATTAGATGAAAATAAGATATAGATCTTGCCTTCAAAGAGTTTACAGGGGACCCTTCTCCCCCTTCCCACATTGAGTCCTTTCTATGGGACTCCACCCTCCCTACATGGGTGTCATACTTGTTCTTCAATAAATCTCCACCTTTGCTATACCAAAAAAAAAAAAAGTTTACATAACTCAGAAGAAGGATTTGAACAAAGATGTAAACAATTAACTATTTTAGGCAGAATAAAATGCAGCTTATGAAGGAAGCATGAGATATTTGTATATGTTAACGAAGATACAATTCAGGAGGATTTCACTGGGGAGACACCATTGGAACTATGCCTTAAAAGATGAGAAGGTTTTAAAGAAGTTTCAAATGGTTTCAAATGTGGGGTTCTTTGGCAGAAGGAGCAATGGCACAGAGACAAAAGTTAAGGTCATGTTTAGGACTGGAGATTGATTTTTATGGTGTGATAGAAGGCAAGAACCACAATGCCTTAGTAATGGGACAATAGACTAGGGCAGTGGTCGGCAAAGTGTGGCTCTTGAGACACATGTGGCTCATGAGCCGCAGTTTGCCACCCTGTTGAATAATGAGTTCATTGACTACTGGGATAGGGGCTTAATCACAACAAACAACAACAGCCTGTAATTATTGGAATTGAGAGTCTAAGTCAGTGGTCAGCAAGCTCATTAGTTGACAGAGCGGCAAACCGTGACTACCGAGCCACTAGTGACTCACAAGCCACAGTTTGCCGACCACTGGACTAGGGCATGCCAAAGGAAGATGAAATGTACATCTTCTTATGTATTTCTTTCTTTTACATACGTTTGAGAAGGAATTTATTCAGTATTGATCTAATAAACTCCATTATGCACAAATGATAAGATTTATAAGCAATCACGTTTCAGCATAGTTCATGCAATAACTTCCTTTATTCTCAGTATTTTGAGCTTTAAAAAGCAGTGAGCTGAATCCCCCCCAAGACAAAACTGGCTTTCCATCTGTCAAGGTTGCCTAGATTGGATTCCTACATTTGATAACTTGGCGAGATTCATTAACTGCTTTCTTCCATTCTAACTCATGGATATATGAATCCATGATTCTAACTATTATGCTTTCTTGCAGTTTCATTCTCCATTTCTTCTTTTCAATTAAGCAAGTGTCTAAGAATTTTATGAAGATAACTCTGGCAATGGTATGGAGATGGGTAAGACAGAAGGGGGAAGAATCCAGGAAGCTAAACTCACAATTTATGACTCTTCCTTATTGCCTAAGTCTTCCCAGAGTCTTTCATCAAGGAAGAAGCATTTAAACTCTTCTTTGGGGGGTTGTTTTTATTCCGGAGCAATAATGTGTTGGTGGAACATGCTTCTGTGCATAATTAAAGAATCCATTTCAATTACAGTTTATCCACTGCTGCTCGCGGTACTGCAGATATTTGGGTCTCTGCTGTCATCAATTCCCAATTAATGTCTGCCTTAGATTTATTTCAGTGTGCTATGTTATAAAATTTGATTGTTCTTAATCCCAACTTCCCAGTTAATTTTAACCAAGTTTCTCAATGACCTGGTTAAATCAATAACAAGTTAAATGAAAATACCTCTAGACAGGAGCATAATGCTATAGATTTTTTGTTACTCAAGTCATATTGCTACTATATTTTTATACAGGACCATAATGGACATTCTTCTTTTGGCCTGATTCTTTGATTCTAAATATCTAAATGAGAAGAACCGTAGAATAGGCTGAGTAATAAAAGGAAAACATAGGTGACAAGTCAAGGTTTGGAGCACAAACCAGTAAATGTTGTATTATGGAGTAGTAAGGTGATTTGAAAGGTGGATGCTGATATGGGGTACAAACTATAGTTTTTGAAGTGTCCCATCCATTTATTGGGATTGAATTAGGATCAAGAACTGTAGTGAACCCCTTTCACATCCCCTGTGATTCAGGGTTCAGGTTCAGGATTGATCTTTGGAGGAGGCCGCACGCAAATGAAAGAGACTAGAAAATATTAATTTGGAAACATTAGGTGCCAGGTGAAAGCCCAATTCAAGGGGAAGGACTTCACCTTGCTCTTGCCTAGCTATCCCTTTTATTCAGGTTTTGGGAAACACCCCTAGCCTTTAGGCAGGCAATTCCAGTAATAGCTCCATGATAGCCCATCAGCAAGCATTTACATAAGACTAAAAGGGGGATGTTGCTTTAGTTACCATTGTCTCAACTAAATGGTGGGGGGTTGGCTCTGACCTTTCAGAGCTTCAAGGTTGACCAGCCTTCCAGGTTCCTTGTCCACACCTCTCTGCTAGTGAAAACAATGTGCGGCTTCCAAAAAGAACCTAAATTTTGTACTCTGGGGACAGGTATTCTATTTAACAATATGCATATTATAGACTTTGGTTTATTCACCTACCCTGTTTCCCCCAAAATAAGACAGTGTCTTATATTAATTTTTGTTCCCAAAGATGTGCTAGGTCTTATTTTCAGGGGATGTCTTATTTTTCCATGAAGAAGGATACGGTACACATTTATTGTTGAACAAAAAAAAAAAAAGGAAATATATTACCTGTATACAGTACGGTAGTAGTTGTCATCACAAACTAGCTTACTGATTGGCCGCAGTGCAGCTGGAGCTGTTCAGGCAGTGTGAGGTCTCTTTAAATCAGGAGTCAGATGCCTTAGGCTAGCTTCGGGGGCCTTATTATCTGGGAGGTTTTATTTTCAAGGGGATGCCTTATATTACAGCGAGAGGCAAAACTGGAAGCAGGTCTTATTTTCGGGATATGTCTTACTTTCGGGGAAGCAGGGTAAGTGCTATATGGAGAAGAGTATTTCCTTCTGTTGTTTAATGTTTGTGAGTAAAAGGTACCTTATGATTAGTAATTGGGGGAATTTAATTACTCACAATTTATATCTAAGTCAGAAAGCTACCTAAGAAAGACAGCTTATTTTGCTGGTATTCCAGCCTGTATTTCATACTATTTTTCAGGAAAAAAAAATATTGCTGCATGTGACTAAAAGTCTCAGGAAATATTTTTTAACATATTCAACCCATTTAAAAATACGTAGATTATTTCATGACTCCCATAATAATGGACAGATAGACACATTGGATTTTTTTTCTGTGAATACAAAGTCCCAGAGTTCAAAGAGCTTGCACATTTTATTTTTTTAAAATATAATTTATTGATTTTTCACAGAGAGGAAGGGAGAGGGATAGAGAGTTAGAAACGTCAATGAGAAGAGACATTGGTCAGCTGCCTCCTGCACACCTCCCACTGGGGATGTGCCCGCAACCAAGGTACATGCCCCCGACCAAAATCGAACATGGGACCTTTCAGTCCACAGGCCAACGCTCTATCCACTGAGCTAAACCGGTATCAGCAAGCTTGCACCTTTTACCTTGGGTTCCCTGGTGGCAGAGGGAGATCTGATTGCTTGGGAAGAAGATTACAGTCTGGTGCCCCAGATATTAGATATCAATAAGATTTTTATACTCGCCTTTCTTAACTTTTTCATGGGTGCCCAAGACATGAACTCCCTAGTTTTTATCAATTGATCATGTAAATAAGGATGTGAGAATATTTTAAATACATTTTAATGATCCTAGTTCACTTGCAATATAGGACTTAAGTAGATTCTAAATATCAATATTGACCAGCTTGGCTCATTTTTTAAAATCATTCTTTTAAAAAAATAAAATATATTTTTATTAATTTCAGGAAAGAAGGGGGAGAGAGAGAGAGAGATAGAGAGGCATCAATGATGAGAATCACTAATCAACTGCCTCTTGCACGCCCCCTACTGAGTATCAAGCCCGTAATCTGGGTATGTGCCCTTGACTGGAATCAAACCTGGGACCCTCCAGTCTGCAGGCTAATGCTCCATCCACTGAGCCAAAGAAGGTAGTACTATGTGTTCATTCATTTCCAACCATTCTTGTGTATTTATTATGTGCCAAGAAATAATTACTCTCTAAATTTAATACTCATGGACCTGATGTAATTAAGAATAGACCATTTCTTTTGTTTTGCTAAAAAATTTATTTAAAAATTTCTTTAATATCATTAAATAAAATGATATCATTACCCCTGTAATTAAATCCTACAAGAAGTTTCTATTTTATTACTGTTTCTTATCCTATCTAATAAAAGAGTAATATGCAAATTGACTGTCACTTCAAGACACAAGACGGCCACCCCCTCGTGGCCAAAGATGGCTACCCCATATGGATACAAGATGGCCACCACAAGATGGCTGGCAGGGAGGGCAGTTGTGGGCAGTAAGGGGTGACCACGCCAGCAGAGGAGGGCAGTTGGGGGAGACCAGGCCAGCAAGGGAAGGCAGTTGTGGGTGATCAGGGAAGCAGGGAGGGAAGTTAGGGGTGACTGGGCCGGCAGAAGACAAAAGTTGGGGAGGAGCAGGCCTGCAGGGGAGGACAGTTTGGGGGACCAGGCCTGCAGTGGAGGGCAGTTGGGGGGGGCCAGGCCTGCAGTGGAGCACAGTTTGGGGGGACCTAGGCCTGCAGGGAAGGACAGTTGGGGGGATAAGGCCTTCAGGGGAGGGAAGTTGGCAGGGACAGACCTGCAGTGGAGGGCAGTTGAGGGGGAGCAAGACATCAAGGGAGGGAAGTTGTGGGCAATCAGGCGAGAAGGGAAGGGCAGTTGGGGGCAACCAGACCTGTAGGGGAGGACAGTTAGAGGTGACCAGACTGGCAGGGAGGGCAGTTAGGGGTGACCACGCTGGCAGGTGAGGGCAGTTAGGGGCAATCGGGCCATCCTGGGAGCAGTTAGGCATCGATCAGGCTGTCAGTGGAGTGGTTAAGGGGTGTCAGGCTGGCAGGCAGAAGCAGTTAGGGGCAATCAGGCCGAGGCAGCTGAGCAGTTGGGAACCAGTAGTCTTGGATTGTGAAAGGGATGCCTGACCACCCATTTAGGCCAAATCCCAGGATCGTGCCTAAACAGTTGGTCAGACATCTCTCAAGGGGTCCCAAATTGGAGAGGGTGCAGGCTGGGCTGAGGGACTGAGGGACACCCCTCCCCCAGTGCACGAATTTCATAAAATATACTAGAGGCCCAGTGTACAAAATTTGTGCCAGTGTAAGCCCTCACAGCTCCAGCTGTCTTGCATCTCACAGCTTCCCTTGTTGATGTCTTGGCCCTTGCAGCCCTGGCTTTGTCCAGAAGGTCGTCTGGGCAGTCATTCTGCTGTTCCGTCTAATTAGCATATTAACTCTTCATTATATAGGATAATTGAAAGAAAAATTACATCTAAGTTCCAAGAAGGCATTTTTTTTCTATAGGATTGCCCATACATCAGTTATGGGGTTGCAATAGTCTCCCTGTTATCTGCAGTGTTGTTTTCTGCCATTCTAGTTACCTTCAGCTAATCTCAGTCTGAAAATATTAAATAGAAAATTCCAGAAATAAACAATTCATAAGTTTTAAATGGCACATCATTTTGAGTAGTGTGATGAAATATTGCACTGTTCTCTCTCCTGCCAAAGCATGAATCATCCCTTTGTCTATCATCTCCTGCAGTTAGTCATTTGGTGGTCATCTACATTATCAGATCGACCCTCATGTAATCACAGTGCTTGTGTTCAACTAAGCATTATTTTACTTTTTCATGGCTCCAAAATATAAGAGTAGTGATGCTGGCAACGCAGACATGCCAAAGAGAAGCCATAAAATGTGTGCATATAGGAAAAAGCATAGTATATATAGGATTCAGAACTATCCTCAGTTTCAGGCGTCCATTGTGGGTCTTAGAATATATACCCCATGGATAAGACAGGATTACTACATTTGTTTCATCATCAGCTTTCATATTATCAAGATTGTGTATCTTCATGATGAAAAAGATGCATAATAATCATAGAAGGAAATTTAAACTACCACTTTAAGTTGTTTCATTATATGTACATGTGTCTGAGGTACACTTTTCTTTTAGAAATATTTATTGATTTGAAAAGAGGTATCAGTTATTGTGTAATCAAGAAGGCAGCCCAAGGCAAAGTAGACAAAAGCTGTAAATATGATTCATGTTATTTATATGAAGGCATGTCAGAGAAGACTATCGACATGGTCTATTACACTATTTTGCCAGGATACCAAGAAATTCAGTGTGTTTTTATATAAGCTAATTTAGAAAATTTACCTGGTTTATACTTCTAATGGACACAAGGATTTTAAGAAACTGTTTAGGGGGTGGTGGGATAAATGGTGATGAAGGAGATTTGACTTGGGTTGTGAATATATATTATAAGGTATTGATGGTGTATTATAGAATTATATACCTGAAAACTGTTATAATTTTACTAACCAGTATCACACAAATAAGTTCAATAAAAAACTGGGCACTTCCTCTTGCTGGTTTGGCTCAGTGGATAAAGCTTTGGCCTGTGGGACTGAAGGGCCCCAGGTTCAGTTACGGTCAAGGGCATATGCCTGGGTTGTGGGCTCAATCCCAGTAGGAGGCATGCAGGAGGCAACCAATGATTCTCTCTCATCATTGATGTTTCTATCTCTTTCTCCATCTCCCTTCCTCTCTGAAATCAATAAAAATATATTTAAAAGAAACTGGACATGATATAAGTTTATGTATTGTGTGCCTGAAACCTATATAGTTTTATTAACCAATGTCACCCCCAAAAATTCAGTTTTTAAAATCCTACAAAAAAAGTTTGAAAAATTCCAAGTGGTGAAGCATTTTACAGTGGGTTAAAAACATCTAATTTATATTTGTGATACATTTTTTAAATTGATTAAGGTATTACAAATGTGTCCTTATTACCCTATTGTCCCCCCACCCCCCAGTCCTGCCCTCACCCTCACCCCCTGGTGTCTGCCTTCATCACTTATGCTCTATGCATGCATACAAGTCCTTTGGTTGTTCTCTCCCCTTACCCCCTCCCTCCCCTGCTTTCCCTCTGAGGTTTGAGCTTCTGATCAATGCTTCTCTGTCTCTAAATCTGTTTTTCTTCATCAGTTTATGTTGCTCATTATAATCCACAAATGAGTGAGATCATATGATATTTTACTTTTCTGACTGACTTATTTCACTTAGCATAATGCTCTCCACCTCCATCCTTGCTGTTGCAAATTATAGTGGTTCCTTCCTTTTTACAGCAGCATAGTATTCCATTGTGTAGATGTGCTAAAGTTTTTTAATCCACTCATCTGCTGATGGGCACTTAGTCTTTTCCACATCTTAGCTATTGTAAATTGTGCTTCTATTAACATAGGGGTGAATGTATTCTTTTTGATTGATGCTTCTGATTTCTTGGGATATATTCCTAGAAGTGGAATCACTGGGTCAAATGGGAGTTCCATTTTTAGTTTTTGAGGAAACTCCATACTGTTCTCCACAGTGGCTGCACCAATCTGCATTCCCACCAGCAGTGCATGAGGGTTCCTTTTTCTTACATTCTTATCAGCACTTGTTGATTTGTTGGTGATAGCCATTCTGACAGGTGTGAGATGGTACATCACTGTCATTTTGATTTGCATCTCTCTGATGATTAGTGACTTTGAGCATGGTTTCATGTCTCCTAGCCTTCCTTACATCCTCTTTCAAAAAGTATCTTTTTAGGTCCATTGGCCATTTTTTGATTGGGTTGTTTGTCTTCCTTTTGTTAAATTGTATGAGTTCCCTGTAAATGTTGGAGAATAAAACTTTATCAGAGATATCCTTGGCAAATATGTTCTCCCATGCAGTGGGTTTTCTTGTTGTTTTATTGATGGTTTCTTTTGCTGTGTCAAAGCTTTTTATTTTGATGTAGTCCCATTTGTTTATTTTCTCTTTAGTTTCCATTGATCTAGGAGCTGTGTCAGTGAAGACATTGCTTCGGCATACATCTGAAATTTTGCTGCCTGTGGATTCCTCTAATAGCTTTATGGTTTCTCATCTTATATTTAAGTCCTTTGTACATTTTGAGTTTATATTTGTGTATGGTGTAAGTTGGTGGTCTAGTTTCATTTTTTTTGCATGTGTCTGACCAAATTTCCCAGCACCATTTATTGAAGAGACTCTCTGGACTCCATTCTGTGTTCTTGCCTCCTTTGTCAAATAATAGAGTTTGGTAGTTTCAGTTGATTTCTGGGTTCTCTGTTCTATTTCATTGGTCTATATTTCTGTTCTTGTGCCAATACCAGGCAGTTTTGAGAATAGTGGCTTTGTAATACATCTTCATATCTGGTATTGAGATCCCACCTACTTTGTTTATCTTTCTCACGATCACTGCAGCTATTCGGGGTCTTTTTTTTTTTAATCCAGGTGAATTTTTGAAGAGTTCTTTCTAAAAATATGCTGTTGGTATTTTAAAGGAGAGTGCATTGAATCTATAGATTTCTTTGGGTAATATGGACATTTTAATTATGTTGATTCTACCAATCCATGAACACGGTATGTTCTTCCATCTGCTTATGTCTTCCTCTATCTCTTTTTTTCAACATCCTGTAATTTTCTTAGTAGAGATCTTTTACCTCCTTAGTTAAGTATATTCCTAGGTATCTTAATTTTTTGTGCAATGGTAAATGGGATAATTTTTTTAAAAAATCTCTCTTTCTGTAAGTTCACTATTGGTGTATAAAAATGCCATAGATTTCTTGGCATTAATTTTGTATCCTGCTACATTGCTGAATTAATTTATTAAGTCTAATAATTTTTCATGGAGGCTTTAGTGTTTTCTATGTACAGTATCATGTCATCTGCCGATAATGACAATTTTACTTCTTTTCCAATTTGAATGTCTTTTATTTCTTCTTAACTGATCACTTTGGCTACTCCTTCCATTACTGTGTTAAACAGGAGTGGTGAAAGCAGGCATCCCTGTCTTGTTCCTGCTCACTGGGGTACCCACAAGTGTGTTTGCTCACAGGATGTACTGAGGCACTGAAGGGCCTTGGCACTGAAGCCAATCAATCTAGGTGTCTGCGGGCAGGTATCCAGGATGAGTGAATTCAGAATTTCTACTGCTGGGAGAGTGTGTCCCTGTTTGTACATGATTGTACCCAACAGGGGCTCACAGTAGCTCCCAAATGCACTGTGGAGATCAATGGTCTCAGGGGGCCTGTGAGCTGTGAATGCTTGCCTGTCAAAATGCCTTTGCAGGTGCAGAGCTCTGACACACTCTGAGGGAACCCAGAGCTGGTGCTGAAGTTCTGCAGCTGGGGTTTCTGTGGCAGTTATTCAGGAAGGGAAGATTCAGAATTTCTACTGTGGGGCAACACACCTAACATTGGCTCACAGCAGCATCCAAAGCTGCAGGTGGAGTAGTGCGCCCAGAAGGCCCACACTCTGGAAATGTGCACCTCTGGTGTCTGGAGGTCTGTCACTGGGGAGTGGGGGAGTTGCACTTACTGCTGCCTGAGTGGTGCACCTTCGGAGGTGGAGGTCCCAAGGTCTGGGGGTCTGCAGGTAGGGAAGCAGGATTTTGACTGGAGTGACTGCCAGGTCACAGGCAGTGTTCAAGGCCTGTCTGAGTGGTGGTGCTAATGAGTTCCTAGAAGAGGCCACTCTCCTCTTCAAGATGGTGTGTGCTCCCTGCCTGAGCCACTCAGTCCTGGGAGTGTCTGCAATGGTGGTGGCTTCTCCCTGTCCAAGAGAGCCTGGTCTTCCAGCCCCTGCTCCTCCTGCTGGATTTAATTGTCCCTCCCTCACTCACACACACACCACACACATCCACACACTCTCCTTTTATCTCCTCACATTCTCCTCCTCACCTCTGTCCTGCCAACTGCCATCTTTTCTCCTCCTCTAATTTATTTGTATTAATGTTTTCAAAGAATCAGCTCTTTGTTTCACTAATTTTTGTATAATCTTTTTGTTCTCCATTTAATTTAATTCTGTTCTAATATTTATTATATGCCTTTTTCTGCTGACTTTGGTCTGCTTTTGTTCTTTTCTAGTTCTTTCAGATGTAATGTTAGGTTGTTTACTTGGGATTTTTCTTGTTTCTTTTTTTTAAATATTTTTTATTGTTGAAAGTATTACATATATTAGTACATATATCTCCTTTTTCCCCATTGACTTTCCCCTAGCCTTCCCTACCAGCTGTCATATGCCCTCATCCCACCCACCCAGTGTCTTGTGTCCATTGGTGTGCTTATATGCATGCATACAAATCCTTCGGTTGATCTCTTCCCGCCCTCCCCAACATTCCCCAGCCTTCCCGCTGTAATTTGACAGTCTGTTCGGTGCTTTACTGCCTCTGTATCTACCTTTTTATTCATCAGGTTGTAATATTTCTTGTTTCTTGAGATAGGCCTGTAATAATATAATCTTCTATTTTACAGCATCTCAAAAGTTTTGATATTGTTTTAAAACTTTGTGACATTGATTCTAACAGAATATCTCTTTAAGAAATTATTTGCTATAAAATATAGGATTTATACTATAAGTCAATAATTTTTATTCTTACTATACCATTCACTTACGAGTGATACAGCTGTACACTTAATAGGTTGAATTGTACATTTTAATATGACAGACAATTCAAAGTTCTAATTTATTAACACTGTAAATATTATTTGCTGGGGTTCCTAATATGGGGCACCATCTTGCTGGGGCTGACCAGCAGCCCCTGAGTTACTGATGAGCAGATTGCTCCAACAGTTTCACTATGAAAGAGAAAGCTAAGGGATGACCTGGCTGATAGCAACCAGTCAGTCTCAATTGCCTGCCTCTTTAGGCTTTTATTTTGAATTTTTATCTTTAGATACTGTCGTTAGGGTGAGTAATCTTGGGAGGACACATGTGTTTACATTGTCCTCTAGGTAAAGGCATCCAGGGATTAAGAATAAGGATTCCAGTAAATACCCGAGGGGTCTGTACCTGCACAGACTTGTTTGAGAAGGTCAAGGAATAATTAGGGCATGCCTTTGACACTCCCCTAAGTTAGAATTCCGATAAACAGGGCAGATGGCCTTCCACATACTTCCCTTTTCTCAGAATGTCCTCCTTGCAACTTTCCAACAAAGTTTCTTGTGTCTCCCAACAATTATTTTAAATTAAACATATGTAACTTTGATTTAGTATACATAACATGCATGGTGGTTGAATTTTTCTTTTAATTCTGTAGTAATTCTGGAACTTTGCCACTATAGTTTGTACAGTTTGTATTTTTTTCTTTTTATTTACTTTAATTAAATTTCTTAGGGTAGCATTGATTGATAACATTATATGAATTTCAGGTGTACAACTTTATAATACAACATCTGTATACTCTAACCACACCCCAAAATGTAGTCTCCTTTAGTCACTTTATATTTGACCTCCTTTACCTACTTTATCCTTGCTTACCCACCCCATCATTCATGATTAACCATCATTCTGTTGTCTAATAATGAGCTTTTTGTTTGTTTATTTTTTATGTTCATTTGTTGTTTTTTGTTTTATATTCCACATGAGTGAAATCACGCAGTTCTTGAAATCTGACTTATTTTGCTTGACACAATACTCTCAAGATCATCCACACTGTTGCAAGTGGCAATGTTTATTTTTTATGGCTGAGTAGTATTCCATTGTATATATGTACCTCTTTTTCTTTATCCAATTATCCATCAAAGGACATTTGGGTTGTTTCCTATCTTCACTATTATAAATAGGGCTTCAATGAACATACAAGTACAAATATCTTTACAAATAAGTGATTTAAAATTTGGGGGTTAGCTATCCAAAAGAGGAATTGCTGGGTCATATGTAAGCTTTATTCTTAATTTTTTGAAGAATTATCACATGTTTTCCATAGAGGCTGCACCAATCTATATTCCCACAGCAGTATAGGAGGGCTCCCTTTACTTCACATGCTCTCTAATACTTGTTTAGTTTTTGTATTGCTGGTAGCCATTCTAAAGGGTGTGAGTTGGTATCCTATTGCCATTTTTATTTGCATTTTCCTTATAGCTAGTGATGTTGAGTATTTTTTCATGTATCTGTTGGCAATCTATATGACTTCTTTGGAAAAGTACATGTTTAGATCCTCATCCCTTTTTTTAATCAGATTGGTTGGTGTGGTTTTTTTTTTGTTGTTGTTGTTGTGGTAGTGGTTGAGTTGTATGAGTTCTTTATATATTTTGTATATTAGCCTCTTATTAGAGGTATCATTTGTAAATATTTTCTCCCATTCATCTGGTTTCCTTTTTGTTGATACTTTCTTTATATGGCTGCATAATATTCCATTGTGTACATGCACATCTTCTTTAGCCATTCATCTATATATGGACACCTAGGTTGCTTCTATATCTTGCTGCAGTGAACCTGAGGTGCATTTATCTTTTCTAATTATTGTTTTCATTTTCTTCTGATAAATACCCAGAAGTAGAATTGATGGGCCATATAATAGTTCTATTTTTAATTTTTTGAGGAAGCTCCACACTGTTTTCCATAGTGGCTGCACTAATTTCCATTCCATCAACAGGACACATCCTTGCCAATACTTGTTATTTATCATCTGTTTGATAATAGCCATTCTAACAGATGTGAGGTAATATCTCATTGTGATTTTGATATGAATTTTCCTAACGACTAGTGATGTGGGGCATAATTTCATGTGTCTGTTGGCCATCCTAAGTTTTCCATGGAGAAATGTTTATTTAAGTCATATTTCGATTTGTTAATTGGATTGCTTGTGTGTATGTGTTTTATGTTCAATTGTGTGAGGTTCTTTATGTATTTTGAATATTGACCCCCTATTGGATATATCATTTGCAAATATATTTCCTCATTCAATTGTTTGCCTGTTTGTCTTTTTCTATGTTTTATTTTTCTGTGTAAATTAATTAGAGGAAATATTTTAATATTGCTGTTTGCCCTTTCTCTATAATAGAAGTGTCAGAGATGAAAGAAAATTAGTAAAATGTATATGAAAATCTCCCTTCTGTCAGTCTGGGGTGCGCTGTGGGACCCAGAGTCAAGTCCTCACCCACTCCCAGGCACCTTGAAATCATGTGAGATCCAGACCCAGCGGCCCCACCCCTGCAGGGCAGGAGGCACAACTTCAGTTCCTCTGGTCCACTGCTAAGCAGGGGGTGCAGCCTCCAGTCCCCCATCAAGCCCTGCCAGGCTAGGGGTGCATGACCATAGGTCCCCTGGCACCAGGCAGGGGTATGACCTTAGGTCCCCTGGCACAGCCTCAGGACCCCTGGTCTGTCAACAGGGCAGTGGGTGTGGCCTCAAGGCCTCTGGCCCCGGCATGAGGACATGAGGGCTTGAGAGTGTGATGCCCATTTGCATATTAGCTCTTTATTATATAGGATAGATTTCTTCCCACTTGGCAGAGAGAGAAAATAGAAATTTTATAGACTGAAATATTTTCTGAGAAGCCTATTTTAGAGTCATAATATTTGGTTTAAGTAGATTAAAAATACACATAATGTTCAAATCTGAAAATGATTAGTCACATTTGGTATTTAAGGTAAATATAACCAAATTCTAAATACCTTTATAGACCTGCACATTCACTTTATTAAAATGTATAATTTTTGTGATGTGCTTGTTTTTATAGTAGTTTAATTAAAAATAGAAGTGCTTCTATTTTATTAAGAAACTAGCAAAATTTGATGTGGAAAAATTCACTTAACTTGGAAAGTAATTATTTATTTAAGGGAGATAATTTGTAAAGAAATGTGGTATGTTGTTATGTCATGTCATTGTACTAAGTACAACTCACAGTGAATAAATGGCCTTTTATTAGTAATTTGATATATTTTAAAGAATTCCCCAATGTGAAAAAAATAGTAAAAACAATTTCTTTCTAAAACCCTGAGTGCTGTCCAAATTCAGCACCTCACCCAATGAATTATCAGCAGTCACTAAAGCCCAACACCTTCCATTTTCCAGTTCATTCAAGCAACATTTTTGAATCTTTGGAGTGAAAGATGTAAAAACTCTTAATGGTCTCTGATGTGAATGAACTGTGAATTGCTTTCACCCACTATTTCTACTTCTAGATATTATATATATATTTTCCCACTGCTCTGGTGCATTGTGTATGTTTAAAGTGTGCATTTGTGGAGTAGTATCACTTATAGTAAATGGAGAATCCAAAGAAATAATGAATTAATATATCACTCAGGTCTTTTTTATTTTGACCTGGGATATTCAAAAAAAGCCATTTCTTGTCAAGCTTGTCAAACCATTTCCATTTAGCAATTATACATGTACTAGCATTTAGTTTACTTATCTCATCTATTTATGCCCATTTTCTTGAAATCATGCTTGTGCATGAATAATTTATTTCACCCTTTGCCAATAATAGAAAGAAAACTTCAGTTCAAAAAGCTTTGTATACTTATTTCCAACAGCAATAAGAATTTCAAAATAAGTGCGTTAGACGTGGTAGTTTCTTGAACATATTTCTCTCTGAGAATTCAAAGTGGGTGCCTGCTGTTTGTCTCAGATCTCATGTAAACCTGTCTTAGAGACCCCTTCATTGCCAGTTATCTGTTCTCCTCACCCAAACTTGAGCATACCTCTCTATATAGTTAGCACATTTTCCCAAATTTATAGTTTAAGCAACATCAGTACCTTTCATTCTCATCCTTCTTTTTCTTGTCCCCAAATATCCCATAGATTACTCTTTCTTTTCTCCATAAGTCTTCCCTTCCAGAGTTTTAGAATGCAGCTCAGGTAGTTTTTACAAAATGTCTACTCTTCACCAAAATATATATATATATATATATATATACTACATTGCTTGAGACCATGTTGCTCTTTGCCCACATGGTTTCACTACATTCATAGACTACTTTTATATATCTACTAGAGGCCCGATGTATAAAATTTGTGCAAGAGGCTGAGCCTAACCCTTCATCTAGAAGGTCATCTAGAAGGTCGTCTGGATGATCATTCCAGTGTTCAGTTGTTCAGTTGATTTGCATGTTATGCTTTTATTATTATAGAAGAGTTTGAAATATTTAGGGTACTTCTCAATGGTCATTCATTTTGCTGTCATTAAACCAATAATTGTTTAACCAGCTCTATTTTTATTTGTATGTACCAGGCATATAGCTATAAGCAAAACAATGTCCTTTTCTTGTGGAATTTACATTTTAGCAGAGGAGGCCAATAATAAACAAGTAAGTATAAGATAAAATATCAGATAATAAGTTCTATAAAAATAATCAAGGTAAAGGAGGAAAGGAAATAGTATTTTAGACAAAGTGTTTAGGGAATGAGGCTGAAGATGTGACATCTAATCAGAGATATGAAGTAAAGTAAGGAAACATACTACTACTATCTGGAAGAAGCAAGGTAGAGTTAGGGGCCAGCTGGCATGGCTTAGTGGTTGAGCATTGACCTATGAACCAGGAGGTCACAGTTCAATTCTAGGTCCGGGCACATGCCCAGATTGTGAGTCTAATCTCCATTGTTGTGGGGGGTGCAGAAAGCAGCCAATCAATTATTCTTTCTCAGCATCATCATTTCTCTCTCTCTCTCTCTCTCTCTCTCTCTCTCTCTCTCTCTCTCTCTCTCTCTCTCTCTCCTCCCTTCCTCTCTGAAATCAATAAAAAAAATGTATCTTTAAAAAATGGTAGAGTTAAGGACCAATAAGTGCCAAGGCCCTGAGATGGGAATATGCTGTTCTAGAACTAGCAAGGAAACTGGTTGGTGTGATATGATAAATTAGAAGGAACTTTATGACAATATTATGATGATAAAAGTATCTGTCACAAGAAAAGAAAAGCCTGCATGAGAGCAAATGCCTCAGTATGGAAAGACATGGTTCAGATCCTTACTCATAGATTCAGTTAACTGTGTGATCTTGAATAAGATGTTAAAATTTTCCAAGCCTTATATTCCTGATATGGAAAAAGAGCATCGTCACAACTGCCTCATAGATTTGTTGTGAGGAATAAATAAGCTAATAAATGTAAGATGGCTGGCAGGATATCACACACTTAATATAGCTACATCAACTTATTCATTCTTCTTTTTATTATATACATGCATGGATGTGTTTAGAAGATAGAAAACATTAATGGCAGAAAGTTAAGTTGTTATGAATGATCAGAAATTGGGACCACTCAGTTCAACGTATTTGTTTTAATACAATCAGCAAATGTGTGAGGATACCAGTGATTAAGTTTTGATAAATTCTTTTATTTTACTAGTTTTAATAACCTGACTATAGGCCCAGCACACAAAATTGTGCACAGGTACGGTTCCTAGTCCTAGCCTGCAATCAAAGCCATCTTCTGCCTGCTTGCCAGTTCCCAGTCCTGCCCCGCCACTGCCCTCTCAGTTCCCCGTGAGTCCCCATTTGTCAGGCTGTGATCTGAGCCTGTGGGCTGGGGGGAGGGACCCAGAGGCAGTCAATGCACCTCATAGCGACTGGCTGAGCAGTCGTTCTGGTTGTTATGCCATTATGGTCACTGGGCTTTTATTATACAGGATAAACTGCCAGAATAAAAATGAGATCATTGCATACTCTGTCTTATACGCAGATATGTAAAATTAGCCCTTGGCATTCCAATTTGTTGTTTTCATAATACATGGAAGTATATAAATGTGTAAAATTTTGTTGTAAAGGTATGCAGAACTGCTTAATATAGGGTTTTGGTAACTACCTCATATTTATTCTCCAGAGAAAGTGAATAAAAGTGTCAATAGATGAACAATCTATATTCATTAACTACACACAAGGGACAAAGAACAGAGTGGACTACAAAATTCCACAAAACTAAAGCACATTCCAAATTAAATATATTCATTTTTTATTCCAGATAATGTTTGCTAGACTATTTCTAAGTATCTGTAAAGATTTTAGGAATTTCTTAGTACTTATACCTCTGTATATTTTAAACTCAATCACACACCATTTCCAAGCCTAAATTTTTTCATTTCTAATTCTAAGATATAAATTTATTTTGCAAAGTGATGGTTAGGATGTGAGAGATGATTTATTTCACTCAAAGTAAATATTTATTTATCCAACCATCCATCTAGGTAGATTATAGATTACAATTCAACAAATTATAAAAGATCTTAGTAGAAGAATTATTAACAATATCAAAAGGAAAGAATATTTAGAAAGAAAAATTTCCTAAAGCATAAGGTCAGATATTTCTCTCAATTTTTTTGGCATCTGAAACCTAAAATCTCTCTTCCAATAAAGTGATAGTAAAGATTGTGATTACTAAAGGTTTTATATTTGTATTAGTCTTAAAAATATATTAACTTTTTCTTTTAGCATTTCAATGAAGCAAGCACTACTACCCACATTATCTTGGGACTCATTTTTCTCAATATTTAAAAAGCAACGATTTGAGTTACTATGAAAATTTTAGTAGATGGGTACTAGAGAATGATGCAAAATAATTTTTAAATTTAATATGAAACCAAAACATCTCTTCCAGTCAGTTTCCTACAGATAAAGTGGCAGAGATTAAAAGTTTCAGACTGAAGAAAGGAAAAAGTTCTTTTTCCATAGGGAAACATATTGGATGTAATTAACATAATTTTTCTTCCTCATCTAAACATTATATATAAGGAAAATTTCTGCCCTTAAATGTATATTTCTTCTCTTAACTATATCTCACCTCTTGTATCAAATTTTAAGCATTGGGATTTGGGGTTCCTTGTACTAATAAAACTGATATAGAACTATCATAAATATGAAACTTCAAAATATTTAGCAGCATTTTTTCTTTATTTGCTTTTGAAAATGTAGATTTAAAATTTAAACACCAAAAATTCATAATGCAACTATATTCTGCCATCTCTTTATTCTCATCGATACATTTGATAAAATATAACTGAAATTTTAATGCAAAATAGAAAAGCCCTCCACAAAACGAGTTTTCAATGTTTAACTTTCTGTGTGAAAATAAGTGTACCAAGGTAAGAACATTAATGGAATCTAAGGTGAGGGAAATGATTACTTTCTATTCATAATTTCCTTATATTAGTCCTAAATGGCCAACTAATAGCATATCTGATGCTAGTTTCCAGGGAAAAAATCTAGATAAACATTCTCCTAGATATGCAATCATTTATCAGAAATAGAATCTATTCATTTCATTTCCTTTTAGGTAAATTATTCTGTCTCTAGCGGAAAAAATGACCCATGGGCCAACAGGTCTACTATTACCCACCCTCCAGTATTGTTCGTGAATAGCTTCCATTTATTTTCCTTGTGTCTTTTGTGGCAGGAACAGAGACAAGTTAAGATACATGCATTTATGCCAAAACCGGTTTGGCTCAGTGGATAGAGCATGGGTCTGGGGACTTAAAGGTTCCAAGCTCAGTTCCGGCACATCCCCAGTAGGGGGCGTGCAAGAGGCAGCTGGTGGATGTCTTTCTCTCATTGATGTTTCTAACTCTATCCCTCTCCCTTCCTCACGGTAAAAAAATCAATAAAATATATTTTAAAAAAAGATACATGCATGTGTGAGGAGGAGCTATGAGTGAATGAATGAATTATAGGAATTAGTTGTCAGTCAATTCATCCAAGTATTCAGTCAATTGCCTATAATTTTATTACTCCTGTAGGAATAAGCACAGGTTACAATTTAGAAATTACATTTTAGAAAGTATTTACATACTGATGTATTTAGTTACATCAGTCTGGTAAATAAGGAAAAATCATATTATTTTCTTATATCTGGTCTGATTTTATTTACTTTTTTTCATTTAAATTAATATTGAACACTTCTATCAAAGAGCTTACTGAACTGTAATTTAAATTTTTGAAGCAAAAATCATTTTTTTTCTTAACATCAAAGTAAAACAGAGTAGATGCAGTAGGAATAAAACACTTAAAGAAGCACGAATATCAAAACTAGATGGGGAGAGCTGGCCCATTTTCAATTTTATATCTATCTATATGCTTATATGCAGAATATCATGTTCAAATCACTGCCTTTTCATATCATTCATACTTTTTTTTTATTAACTATCAGTACAGGAGAATTAAAGATCATTTCTAATTTAAGGCCAGTGGATAACCTATTAAAATTGGAACAGTAGTAGTAATGTAATGATAACACCAACAATAATCATAAAATAAGTCCAAGTTTTTATTTGTTTTTTGTTTTGTTTTTTGAGTAGGCTGATAATTTGCTGTATGACCTCAGACAAATTATTGATTGTCCCAATCCTTAGCCATATTCCTGTTGAAGAGGAAAAGCTTAAATTCAACTTCTCAGGACCAAATTTCTTATTGTATATGCAATAGAAACCTGAGTGTTTGTTGACCTGAAAATCCTTATCTAACTTTGGAACTATATGCATAATTTTTAACTTAATTTTTTATTATTGACACTATTACAGATACTCCCTTTCTCCCACATTTTAAAAATTATTTATTTTTATTAATGTATTACATGTGGCCATATCTTCTCATTGCCTCCCCCTACTCCCATGCATTCCCTAATCCCCCAGTGTCTTGTGTCCATCAGTTATGCTTATATACATGAATACAAGTCCTTTGGTTGATCTCTTATCTATCCCACCTCTCCTTAAGCTTCCCACTGTAATTTGACAGTCTGTTTGTTGCTTTACTGCCTCTGTATCTGTTTTTCTATTCATCAGTTTATAATGTTCTTTATTATCCAAAAATGGTATTTTCTTTCATTGGCTGGCTTATTTCACTTAGCATAATGTCCTCCAGTTCCATTACTAGGTTGCTAGTAAATGTAAGATGGAATTCAAATGGTAAGAATTCCTTCTTTTTTATGGCAGCATAGAATTCCATTGTGTAGATGTACCATAGTTTTCTGATCCAGTCATCTGCTGACGGGCACCTAGGCTGTTTCCAGATCTTAGCTATTGTAAATTGTGCTGCTATGAACATAGGGGTGCATATATCCTTTCTGATTGGTGTTTCTAGTTTCTTAGAATATATTCCTAGGAGTGGGATTACTGGGTCCAATGGGAGTTCCATTTTTAGTTTTTTGAGGAAAATTCATACTGTTCTCCACAGTGGCTGCACCAGTCTGCATTCCCACCAGCAGTGCACGAGGATTACTTTTTCTCCACATCCTCGCCAATACTTGTCACCATTCTCCCACTTCCCTCTGACCCTCACCCCGCCCCCTCTTCCCTCTGGCCATCACCACACTGTTGTCTATGTCTGAGGGTTATGTATATACAGTATGTTCTTTGGCTAAACACTTTGCCCTCTCATCCAAACTTCCCCTCCCCTCCCCTCTGACAGCTTTCAGTCTGTAACATGTATACATGCCTGTTTCTGTTTGGTTCATCAGTTTATTTTGTTCACTAGATTCTACATATAAGTGAGATCATATGTTATTTATCTTTCTCTGACCGGCTTATTTCACTTAGCTTAATACTCTGTAGGTCCATCCATGCTCTCTCAAAGGGTTCTCTTTTTTCCACATCCTTGGCCAACACTTGTTCAGTGATTTATTGATGCTAGCCATTCTAGTAGGTATGAGGTGGCACCTCATTGTAGTGTTAATTTGAATCTCTCTGATAATTAGTGACTTTGATTATTTTTTGTTGTTGCTTGGCCATTTGTATGTCCTCTTTGGAGATATGTTTATTTAGGTCTTCTGCTCATTTTTTATTTTTTTAAATATTTTTATTGCTTTCAGAGAGGAATGGAGGAGATGATAGATAGATAGTAAATAGATAGATAGATGATAGATAGATAGATAGATAGATAGATAGATAGAAACATCAATAATTGAAAGAGAATCATTGGCTGGCTGCCTCCTGCATGTCCCCTACTGGGCATCAAACCCCCACCCCCCAACCTGAGCATCTGCCCTTAACTGGAATTGAACCTGGGACCCTTTAGTCCACAGACCAATACTCTATCCACTGAGCCAAATTGGCTAGGGCTCATTTTTTTTAATTGGATTGTTTGTCTTCCTGATGTTGAGTTCTTTATATATTTTGGAAATTAAATGTAGCATTAAAAAATATGTTCTCCCAAACAGTGGATTCCCTTTTCATATTGATTGTTTCTTTTGCTCTACAGAAACTTGTTAGTTTGATGTAAGCTTATTTGTTTATTTTTCATTTGTTTCCTTTGCCATGCTTTCTTATTTGGTGTTGAAAATTCAATATTAAGTAAGATCGCCCCCTTTTTCATTTTTAGATTCCTAATGTTTTCTGAATCTGGCAAATGTTCTCTTCCAAAAGCCGAAAGTTAGATGTTGCTTAGTGAGGAGTTTAATGTATGTATGTCATAGGAAGCCTACTCATTCAATCTAGTGAAATACTATGAGAATGCTAGATTATTATCTGCCAACTTGTTTAACACTTTTATTATAGGTGGTTAACATTTGTATTAGAACAACAAAAATATAGAGCAACATTTTCTATAAAAATATATTTTAAAATCCATATTAATGGTAGGTAGATGTGGAAGTCTGATACAGTAATTAAAATACATGGGCTTTGGGCACACTGCCTAGGTCTGTGGTTGGCAAACTGTGGCTCACGAGTCACATGCGGCTCTTTGGCCCCTTGAGTGTGGCTCTTCCACAAAATATCACGGCCTGGGCAAGTCTATTTTGAAGAAGTGGCATTAGAAGAAGTTTAAGTTTAAAAAATTTGGCTCTCAAAAGAAATTTCAATTTTTGTACTGTTGATATTTGGCTCTGTTGACTAATGAGTTTGCCGACTACTGGCCTAGGTGAGGAAACTCCATACTGTTTTCCACAGTGGCTGTACCAGTCTGCATCCCCACCAGCAGTGTACTAGGGTTCCCTTTTCTCCACATTCTCAACAACACTTGTCACTTATTGGGGGCATTACATTGTTAGTTTGTGTAAAGGTTCCATGAACTTTATCATAATGCTTTTTATTGAACATATGGAAACCATTAAGTGTTAGCAAAAGTCACTATCCCCTGAGCTGTATCCAGAGGTTGACAATTATGTCTATCTATTATAAAAATAAACATATGAATAAATGCACTAAGAAATACTATATTGTCTGTCATCTCTAAGGATATTTCAACACACAATATCTGAATGTGAAATATATCCATTCTAGTCTTCGTATGAGAAATTAGTTTTTCTCTAGAATGTATGAAGACACATTTAGGGAGAAAATAAAATAATCTACTTGAGACTGTTTCCTCTTATTTTATATTTAAAAGATTGTTCTGTATCATTTTATTCAATTGCATAGCCATAGGCAACCTCTGAAATATTTAAACTTCTTTAATGTCACATATTGAAGTTAATATTGAAATTTTATAGTTGGTTAGAATGAATATGATTATCTATCAGAACTAAGCTCACACACATTATTTTTTAATGAAGGGCGAGGGATAGCAAGTTAGAAACATCAATGAGAGAGAAACATTGATCAACTGCCTCCTCACACTCCCTACTGGGGATGTGCCCACAACCAAGGTACATGCCCTTGACTGGAATCGAACCTGGGACCCTTTAGTCCACAGACCCACGCTCTATCCACTGAGCCTAACCAGTTAGGCCAATACACACACACACACACACACACACACACACACACACACACACTAATATATGTGATGTTCATAATATATAAATCATGCTTATTATATATAATTTATAACTATATAATTTATATTTGCATTTATAATTATATATTTACTTAGAATTCTTTTTTATATGGACTTATGTATTTTTTATGAATTTTGAAATATTTTATCAAGATTATTAACCTAATTATGCCTGATGCAAAGACAGTGAAAATTTGAAAGTATTAAAAAATAGATCAATAAAAGGACTTGTATGCATGCATATAAGCATAACCAATGAACACAAGACACTGGGGGGTTAGGATATACCTGGGAGGGGGGGCAATGGGAAGATATGTATACATGTAACAAATTAATAAAAAAACTACATATAAAAGAGGAAAAAAATAGAGTAATGAAAGTAAGTAATGAAAGTAAGACATAAATCATGTAAATGGTGAGACAATGATGAATGTGGCAGATATATATGAGGTCATCATTTGACAGCAGTGGTGATGCACAAGGACGGATAAGGTACATCAATGTATGGAAAATGTGTTCACAATGATGCACAGAAAAGGAGGAAAACTGAGACAGTGTCAAAACATCAAAAATAAAAATTCTGACTGGGTGATTTTGCTTAGCATAATACATAAGCCAGTCAGAGAAAGACAAATATCACATGATCTCACTCACATGTGGAATCTAGTGAACAAAGTAAACCTAGAGACATAGAAGCATGGAACAAACGAGAGAAAGCATGAGTGGTTGGATGGATGATTGGGAAGAGATCAACCAAAGAACTTGTATGCATATATGCATAACTCATGGACACAAACAATAGTGTGGTGAATGTTGGGGGGGGCTAGAAGGGTCAATGAGGAAAAACAGGGGTGTGTCTAATACTTTAAACAATAAAGAATTAAAACTAGCATTTAGTTCTGAAATTGAGTCTCACTCACCCGGTAAAGATTTAATAGAAAAAGAAATTAAAACTCAAAAATTTGAATATAGAGGAAAAGCAGCAGTCCTTGATGCGTATTATTCTCACATTAACTCAGAGAAAGGCAGGGAGTTGTCCTTCAAGAAGTTGGTGGCCTTGGCCTGTATGGTTCAGTTGGTTGGAGCATTGTCCCATACACTGAGAGGTTGCTGGTTTGATTCCTAATCAGTTAGTGCACATATCTAGATTGTGGGTTCCATTCCTTGTCAGGGAAGGCAACCAGCCAATTTATGTTTCTCTCTTACATTGAGCTCTCTCTCCCTCTCTCTCTCTCTCTCTCTCTCTCTCTCAAAAAAAAAAAAGAAAAGAAAAGAAAGAAATATATACTTTAGTGAGGATTAAAAAAAAATTGGGGGAACGTTATGGCAGATGTCACTTAGGTCTTAAGCCACATATATCTCATGGGTTCTGGGTCCATTTTAATAGTCACCACCTGGCAGTAAATGAGGATGTTCCTGACTGCCAGGGCATCCCTTCTAACACTTGAGATCACTGGAAAAGGAGGCGAACCCTGCCTTGACAGATTTTCAACGTGGGCGAAACTGGTTTATTTTGAGAAAAGATATTCAATAGAACATATGTCAGCAAGGAAAAGAAGATTATGCTAGTTTTAAAGCTCAAAAGGACTGGCTAACACTCTAATTTGGGGAAAACGCATCCAAGGATTGCAAACTTAATCTGTTTCTTCTTAGTCATTTTTGAACAGATGGATTTTACCCCATTTCCACTAGAGGATAGAAAATTTAACCATGTCAGTCCCAAGTGTTCTCCATCAGTTTCATGTTAGGGTTGTTTCTCCCCTTCTTCCAGCACATGATCATGTTACCAAGTATTCTTGAAGCATGTATGGCCTCCAAGGGATACATACATGCCTATATACATTGTTATTTATTGGATGCTCAACCTTGTCGGCACCTTGGGTCTGGGCATATTTACCCTTGGCCATCTGCTGGTGTGTCCACTTCCAGTCCAGTCTGAGGCTGTATGGTCCATGCTCCTTTTCACTATGGCATTCCCCTGTCCTGACTGGCTTTCTTTCTCAGCTAATTCCCCACACTTTTTTTCAGGGGCGGGGAAATTGCTACACTTCATGGCCTCAAGAGGTTTGGCGAGGCTGCCTTTGCTAGTCCATGAAATGCTGTCATATCAGGGCCTTTCCTTATAAACCCATTTTCCTGTTTTATCTCTAATTCTCTTTATTATCTACTTGCCCAGAGAGTTCTTATCTCTTCTTTGATGGAGAAAACTCATTCTTAAGATTTTTTTTTCAATTTTTTTTGCCCTCTGGCTTGTACTTAAGCCATGGCATTAAAACAATGATGAAATAAATATCTTCTTCTGCAGAGCTAACACCCCTTTAGAGCAAAAGGCCTAGTGACCCCATTAGAGAAGTGTCTCAGGAAACAAAAAGTGAAGATGGATAAAAAAGTAGAATAAAGCATTGTTGGTTCCTCATGATTACAACCTAGTAGGGAAGAGACACTTACACAAACACTCACACATACATGTGTGGGTGTTTGCACTAACATGTGAATGCAGGCCAGATTATGGAAGACTTTGTTGTTAAAATGGTTTTGGGATTGACTGTTTAGATTAACTGTCATCAAATTAGGATATATATGCAACTGCATGCTAAGCAATTGGATTGTGAGAAAAAATAAATAATATTTTAATTTATACTTATGTATTTTATTTTATACATACTATGATAGTTTTATCTGGATAACTGAATTATGTCAATGTAATTTGAAATGCATATGTTTGTGTATACATATTTATATAGGGGACATATTTATAATATTTTTCATGGATGAGGTACAGAAACATTGAGATCCTCACTCCAAGTAAAAGTTAATCAGGGGCTTTCTTTTATTAATTGAATATGAGTTGTGATTTGCTAATTTTTTATTTGGATCCTGTTAACCCATATCTAAGTGTATGGTATTATATTTGGCTTTTTAAAAATATATGTATTATATTTTATTGTTGTAAGAGAGGAAGGGAGAGAGAAAAAGAGATGAGAGAGAATCAGTGATGAGAGAGAATCATTGATCAGCTGCCTCCTGAACGTCCCACATTTGGGATTGGAGCAAGCCCACAACCCAGGTATGTGAATCGAACTGTGACCTCCTGGTTCATAAGTTGATGTTTAACATTGATCCAAGCCAGTGGGCTATTTTTGGGTTTTTATAAATAGCTTGCTAAATGGCAGATGTTTTGGCCTCTTAGACTTGGAGTACCTAAGAGCTTCAAAAAAGAGTGATCTTGGAATACAGAAATCTAATGTTGAGTTTATCTTAGTGATGATATAATGGATTTGACATGTTGCATGGACACAGTGTGCATTTTAGAAAGTGGAATGGCTTGGAATCAGGATTTTTTTTAGTCCAAGCTTTTCTAAACTATCTATGTGATTTGAAACAAGAAATTAACTTCTCTGTAGCTCTATGTTCTTACCTATGAAAGAGGGAAGTTTGGACCTTCCCATTCTTCTCCTAAGTTATTGTAAGGATCCAATGACATAAGACTGTGGCACAGCTTTGAAAACTTAACACATACTATTGATATGGATTTGGAATTATCTTGACAGTTTGCACATATCAAATTTGCATGTGCCCTTGTTTCTTTTTTCTTTTTCTACAAAATCTCCTACAAAAAAAGCAAAGGAGCCTTCCTTCTTCCCAAAAGCAATAGAAGGGCAGAGGGTAGGCTTCACATGAATTATAATAGTAACAGCAATAGTAACTCTCACTTCTTGAAGGTCTATTATATATACGGTACTGGCATTATATATGCTGTTTCTGCTTCCCTTATTTGTTTTACCTGTTTATTGTTATTCACCCTGCTAGGAAGACTCTATGGTTCTCATTTTAAGCTAAGAAATGAGACTCAGAGAGAATCAATAACTTATGTAAAACACACATACATCTAGGCCTATCATTCTTTAAAAAATATATATTTTATTGATTTCAGAGAGGGAAGGAGAGGGAGAGAAATAGAAACATCAATGATGAGAGAGAATCATTGACCAGCTATCTCCTGCACAGTTTACACTGGGGCTCGAGCCTACACCTGGGCATGTGCCCTGACTGGGAATTGAACCATGACCTCCTGGTTCATATGTTGAAGCTCAACCACTAAGTCATTCTGGCCAAGAAATGCCTATTATTCTTAACTTATTTCCTCTATTGAGGAGTTTTCTGTGTTTTCTTCTCACTTTCTGTGTAAACTAACCCAACATAAAGAGCTATAGAGAAATTGCAAGCAGCTGAGAGTGGAGGCTCTCTAAATGTTTGTTTAATTCTAATCATCCTATGACTGACTATGGGTTAGTTTGACTTGGAGTAAGTATTCCAAATACTGGACAAAGTAGACATTTATTATTGAACTAGAGGCCCGGTGCACAAAATTCTTGCATCTGAGGGGGTCCCCTCAGCCCAGCCTGCACCCTCTCCAATCTGGGACCCCTTGAGGGATGTCTAAATCCTAGGGAGCACTGGCTCCTAATTGCTCACCTTCCTGCCAGCCTGATTGCCCCTAACTACCCCTCCTGCCATCCTGATCACCCCTAACCACCTCTGCCTGCCAGCCTGATTGCCTCTAACTGACCCCACTGCTGATCTGGTCATTCCCAACTGCACCCCTCTGCTGGCCTGGTTGTCCCTAACTGCTCCCTCTGCCAGCCTGGTCGCCCCACGCAGCCTGCTGTTCAGTCATTTGGTTGTCCCTCACTAACTTCCCTGCCAGCCTGGTTGCCCCCTACAGCCTGCTGTTCTGTTCGATCATTACTGTTATTGTGATGGTGTCCTGGACAATTTGCATATTCCTCTATTATTAGTATAGATTTGTTTTTACATTGTCATGTTTCTCTGCAGGCATCATACAAAATTGAAGAAATGTGTAGTATGAGATTTTAGACTGAAATTCAATAATCCTCCAACGGCAACTCTTTTTTTAAAAAAATATATTTTATTGATTTTTTACAAAAAGGAAGGGAGAGGGATAGAGAGTTGGAAATGTCGATGAGAGAGAAACATCAATCAGCTGCCTCCTGCACACCTACTGGAGTCTTTAGACTCCTTAGTTTGACCAACAAGGGCCTAACACTTGAAGCCCTGTCTATCTATTTAATTGGTTTTGTTCTTGACGATCACCCTGCTCAGTGGTTCTCTTCAACCTGGCCATGCTGGGCTGCTGGAGTTTCTCTAATACCCCATGCTGGTGTTTTCTTTGTTCTCTGTGTAAGATACCACTTCCCACACTCAAACAGCTATGTTTTCCTAATAGACTTTTGCTCCAGCTTACAGGACCTGTATGATATACAGAGTGTCCAAAAAAAATGTATACATTCTGTAATGGCTGATAACTCAGTTTTGAAAATGAAATGTATTTATTAAACACAGCCTTTATTATTACTCAAAGTGTGAGTATACGCTTTTTGGGACACCCTATATTTATTTAGAGAGTGAAAGGAGTAGGAAAGATACTGATACAATGGGTGAAAACTATAACTTCCCCAGAAGAACTCCAACTATGATCTCCCTAATGCAATATCATGGCCTTAGGAAATCTATGCTGTATAGCAGGCAGTTATTAGATCTACCCTCATATTCCTGTTGAGTTTTATGACATTACTACATGATGCCTTATGGGCAGTGATAACTTATAGCTGATCCCTGTTTGTATTTCTAATGTCAAGTTCAGACTGTGGCACATATTCTAACTGATTAGAAGATGTTTGTTGAAAGTTGAATGAATACATAATTGAACAAATGACTACAGTACTCCACCATAGTATTCCATCATAGTACTCTCAATTCTACTTTGGTTTGGATATGTAGTTGGCAAACTAAGCTATAGTCTGAGAAATTCAGTTGTGAAATGACTACAAAGCAATAAAAGAATAATTAGGTTCTTCATGAAATTATAAAATGAAATAAAATGAGTCATTTATTCCATATATGAACATAAGCTAGAAAGAAAAAAATAAAATCTAGAACTGTGAATATTCAAGAATAACATCATTGAACCAAAATGAGTAAAAGAAATAAGATCTATTATAGGTACTCCCTAATTTGCTAGATATTGGCTATGCATATGGTACTATTAAGGGTATTGTGGGGAGTTACAAAGAGAAGTATCTAAAGAGATGGTCTATGTAAAATTTAAGTGTACCCATAAAGCAAAGCATTTCTAGAGATTGATAGTCATCAAAATTTGACACTGTTTATGCACTATTACACTTTCTATGTTATTTGTTGGACTCAATTGAATGGGGGGATCTAATTGAAAATTATTTTTGTTAGTGCATTATACCTTTAATAAAAGAACTTTGAGAATCTGTCATTATATATAATTGTTCCTGGATTCATAACTCTCAACATTTGTACAAATAAATGCTCTGTCTCTATCAGTCTATCTTGAAGCACACCAGTTTTACATAGGTAATTTTAGAGATAATTAATTTGTAAAATATTCTGTGCTAACACTTCAGTGGATATGTTATATGGGAATATACTGTCATCACATTGTTGGCTCATGAAGACATATGATATATGCATTTCTTCTGTGTATCAGCATCGTGAAGAAGAGATTCTATTTTCTGTGAGCATTTAACATTCTCTAATATTTTCCATCACTAAAACAACCCTTCAGTGTTATGTCCTTCGCCACGTATTACCCTGTTGAATCTCCTTGACAGATAAACCTCTTGAAACACTCATCTGTATTTGCTGTCTCCCTTTTATGCTCCTAGCCGTGCTTTAAGACACTCCATACTGACTTCCACCAGCAAAGCTTCACAGGAGGCACTCTCACCAAAGACATTGATGGCACTTCCTTGCTCAATTTAGTTGTGTTTTTTTTTTTTTGCAGTCTTTATTTTATTGCACCTCATTAGTGACATTGTTAACTCTATCCTGCTTAAAATATTCTATTTCTAATTTATATAACTTTACATTCTCATCTCCTTTGTGAGCCCCTCCCTCATCTGCCCTTTCTTTAAGTAGTACTGTTCTTAAATGTTTTGTTCCCAGGATCATTTTTTGGGCTTGGAATTCTCTCTCTGGATAATTTTACCTATGAATGCAATTACCACTCTTACTGTTGATGACCCTTCAACTATTATAATTGGAGTCTAGGTAGTTTTTGAGTGCTCTATCAGAACAAACAAGTGTCTACTGGATCTCTCTATTTGGGAACAGATATTTCAGCTTAAAATACTCAAACCTGAGCTCATCTCCTCTCTTATAACCCTGCTTCTTGCTTTTGGTTCCCTGGCTTATTTAATAGGACCACCCTCTACTGAAGTGAACAAATCAGAAGCCTGGAAACCATCCATGTATACAATTAATCATTAAGTTTATTGCCTATTTTCATATTATCTCTAGAGTGCCTTATTCTCTTCATTCCTAAACTCAATACCAAAAGTCAGATTAGTATGATTTTTTACTTAGATTTTCAAACATTATCTCTGGCCTAGATTCTGTAATTCCACCCTTGCTGCCTTCTGATCTTTCTTCCTCACAAAAGCTAGAGTAATTTGTTTCAACAGAAATCTAAATATGCCCGTTTTCTGCCTAAAAGCCTATAGTAATCCTTTTTGGCTCTTCTATAGATAAAGTAACAAATTTGCAATACAGTTTATTTGCCCTTTCTTTATGTAACCACAGGTGACATCCTTCCTTCTCTTCTTCTCACCCCTCCAACACACACACACACACACACTTCACTGTAATATCTGCCAATCCTCTTCTTCCCTCCCAGATAGAATCAAGTTCTTTCAGCTTTCTACATGATTCTTGGTAACCCTAAAAACTATTCAGGCTTACAAAAAGAAGAATGTTTGTACATATTCCCAGGGCTGTAAATCCTAACAACATTTTTTATGGGAACTTGAACCCATTCACAATGGCCCTAACCATCACCAATGTTCTCCCAATTTCCGTTTCAACTGATTAGCTTGTATATCTGTTAACTAGATAAACCTTCTATAAGGTTTCATTAAATATTCTTTCTGACAGGAAATATTTACTGGCCTTACCATTCCCCTACCCAACCCCCATATTTGATTAGGTGTATTTCTTTGTATTATTTAGAAGCTTGTGTTTCTGCTCTCACAGATCCTATCTACTTGTCATATAATAGCCTACTAGCATGTAAATCATGAGAGAGTGAGAACTGTCAGTCACATTACACATTTATGTCCAGGACCAAGTACTATATCTGCCATATAGAAGGTGCTCAATAAATATTTTTTCAAATAAATAATTTAAACTAATAGGATTAAATAAGAGGAAATAATTGGACTTTGGTAATACACATGCCTTTATGAGAGCCTGAACTAAATGTTTTATACCACTTTATACTTCCCTTTTTCCTAGGCCAAACCTTCTTTAAAAAAATTTAAATTAAATGTTCCTTAAAACTCAGTATCAATTAAATAGAAAGATTTAAAAAAAATAACTCTATCTTGGATTCTTGATTAATGCATTATTAATAAGCTTAAAATCAGCTTTAGTCTTCAGATGAAGAACTTCCTAACTTTCCTAAGACTGAATGGTTTATGTGTAGGGATGATACCTCATTTGTTTGTATATGCAATTCTAACACAGGTCCTGGCATACAGGAACAAATCAGTAAATATTTGTTGAGTAGAATTGAAAAGTAATTTTACCTAAAATACAAGAAATCTTGTTTTCCTTCTCTTACAGTTCCTTAAGAAAAAATTGTTTTTTAGTTTTTAAAATGTTAAGTGATAATTTTATGTCTTATTTACATGGCTTCTTTTTATGAAAATTAATCTGTGAAAAATAGCGCTTATATACATTCCCTTGTCAGAACATTTATATTTTGAGAAGTGGTACTGGATTGATGTTAAATAAGCAAAATAAGTGTGAAATTTATGGTTGAGTTTATTTCCGTGTTTCTTTCAATGTATTACATTTTCACTTTATGTCTTCTTTAAATACTTTATTTTGACACCATGAAACTGTATTAGATCTTAGCATGCTGAAGATGTTTAGCAATTTTAGAGCCATAATTATTTTAATGGCTACTTTCAGCATATACATTTTCCATAGGACAAACAATATTAGGAACATGGGAAATATAGTCTATGTTTTTGGTTTCAAAGTTATACATCTTAGATAAAATAACATTTTTAATTTGCCAGTAAAAAATATAACTTAATCCTCATAGGTAATTTATGATGAGATGCAATATTTTGAGATTTATAAGCCTATAATCAAATTTATATTTATGGAACTTAAAATTATTCAGTTACATTTAAAATAATTCAGCCAGAAAATATGACCAAATTAACAAATCCTACCTCCCCTTTTCAAAAGCTTTATTTGTTATTGGAGCTTTTTTTCTAAAATGCTAATTAACTATTGATTTAATTATTGAGTTCAGAGTTAGAATCTTAATTATAGTGCCACAGATAAAGAAAATAATGGATCCCCAGAGATTCATACAATAGAAATGTATACCAGGGAAAAGCTTTTGAATGTATTCCTGGCTCTGTTTGTGGCTAATGTATCTAGCGCCCTTCTCTCAAGGAAAAAAAAAAAATGCTCTGAGACTCTACCATCTGTAAAAGCTATGCCATGATGTTTAAGGACCTCAGTTCTCACACCAACTTAGTCCAGGAAGTGGAAGAACTGACATCTTTTGATATTCTGTATCACTTAATCTTCAAAGGAGTTACACGAAGTCAGAACTGCCCAATAAATTTCATGGAGCTTGGACTAAGAGTACAAATGGTGGCCTGCATACAATGTAGGGGCTGAGAGATTTTGTACAAATCAACCCAACAAAGATGGGGGTTAATTTCCATAGGCAGACTCGGGGTGAAGACTTAAGACAGCATAGAAGGAAGAAGGATGGAAAGCGGAAAGTGGTGCAGTGGTGGCAGGAAGGAAAGTATAAGGCAGTGGTGGAGGCAGCAGGAGGGAAAGCACCGTGGGGGAGGTGGTGATGGCAGGAGGGAAAGTGCGGGAAAGGCTGGGGGGGGGGGTGATGGCAGAAGGAGGAAAGCCCGCCTGGGCAGGCTTCACTCAGGCTGCAGGAAGCCCTGTTCTTGTAGGAATCTTCCTGCCACAGGCCTCTAGTTAGATGTATAAAGATTTTCAGTGAATGAGTGATAGCTGAAAAATCATTAAGGAGCAAAAAAAATGATAAAGTCAGAAACAATATTTGATTTGGGGAGATGAATAAGATGCGAATGAAAATGAATTGTACGGTGCTAAACAGATTGTGTATGAAATATTAATGTCATATTGTCCCGAGCTCCCCTTCTGCTGTTTCCATGTAGATGACTGAATTTCACAGAGAAATATGCCAGGAACAATTATTTGAGTGAATGTTGCTATTTGAAATTGTTCAAAAGGCATTTTTTCTTTTACTGTGTGGTCTTTTGTTGTTTTACTTCATGGTCAGAAAATATAGTGAATAAACATGTGAGAACTACTTAACTTACTTTTGAGACATTAATGAACTAATTGAACAAAAATATCTGTGTGGGAGACACTCATTTGGTGAATATGTTGATTATTGTTCTGGTAAGATCTCTCCTATGAAATTCAAATTTTATTGCTCTTGAAAGCATATACATCAGGCCAAGAGAAGCCAGTGTAATCCAAAGTAATAGGCTCAAGGATGAGCAGATGACACATTAAGAGTGAATAAATGAGACTCAAGGAGGTTTCTGGGTAATTTTTCCTCCTTTGAGGATTAAGTAATACAGATATGTTGCTTTGGGCTTCTGTAGCCTTTGTTTAACTACAATGTGTGAAGGAAACCCGAAATAAGTTTGATACCCATGAAGGCGATCTAAGAGAATGGAAACATATGGAGCAGGATCCTTGATTGAACTTCACTTCCATTCCATTTCTTCATTCTTCAATGACATGAACCAGTAAATCCCCTTTGGTACGTATTTGTTAATTTGAATCTAGTTTTCTATAATCAACAAGTGATAGCATCCTCATTGTCACACCTGCCCTGGAAAGCATAATGAATAAGAATGCAGCCTCTACAATTTGACTACCTGGGCTTGAATTCTAGCTCTGCCACTTACTATCTCTGTAACTATTTAAGTTGAATTGCCTCCCTCGAATGATACCTACCTTGCAGATTAGTTGTGGCAATTAAGGCACAACACTGCTGCAATAAAACAAGTGCACAGTCAAGCCTATCACTGTGTCATTTCATTCAAATCTTATCACTGTGCTGTAATGTATTCACCTCCTCAATTTATGGATGAGACAGCTGAAGATTTGTTTGAGTGACTTTCCCAAGGTCACATAGATTTGAAATACTGGTGCCAGGTTTCAGGTTTCAAGCCAAACCTCTTCTATTTCAAATTCCCTTCATCCCTTTTTACTTGAAATGTGAGGTTCACAAGGGCAGGAAGATTGGACTGAACACTACTAAATCCACCTTAAAGAGAACAGTCTCTTGTCCATAGTAGGACAGTAAATTTTCAAGTGAGTAATTTCCTTCACAGACTGATAAGGTAGACAGACATATAAGAAAATTATTTCAAAATTCTGTAGCATATGTATATGTGTTGTGTATGGCACATATAAGTGGTGGCAAGAGAATGAATAAGTTTGCCTGAGAGCAATGCTTTGATTATAATAGTATGTATATATCACACAACACATAGAAATTAGCTAACAACTTGTTGGGTGAAGGTGAGAGTGGGTGATAGCCATAAATATTTCTCAAAGTCCAATATCAAATGTTTGATTCCCCAATATCCTATTTCTTTGATGTTGATTTTCTCTGAGTTTTTACATTTTGACCCAAGACATCTGTACGCATGTATTTCAACCTCTAGCACTTTAGCATCCATCATCTTTTCTTAGGGAATAGAGTGAATTCTGTGACTTGAATTTGTAGTAGTTTCTTCCTCGGTTGCTAACCAAGTAAACAACAAAAAATTCATCAGCTGAGCCTAAGCCATGAACATCCAACTGGTGGACAATGACAAGAATGTCATTATAATTATTTATCATGGAAGAAAGCTAACCTGAGAATATTACACCACCATCTATGTGGATTAACCTTTTCCCCATGACTAAGTTCACTTAGCAAAACAAAGTAAAGAACAGCACAGAATTTGGCAGCACAGAATCAGAGGAAGGCAAGCAGATGGTTATAAAGAGCATTTCTCCAAGTTATGCCAGAACCAAAAGAAATTAAATTCATTGCGTGTAAGAATTGTTTAGAATAAGAGAATCCACTTTTTATGTCAGCACTGCTGAAGTGTCTGTTCTGCTACCCACAATTAAAACCAGACAACATTTATTGCATGACTACTATATATTGTAGTGAGTTCTATTTGGGCTTCCTTCTAGGAACTTATTGGTATCTTCTAGTTTAATTTATTATTTCTACATCTCTACCTCATTTTTGTTTCCAGTGACTCCTTAATATTTCCCATATTCCCCGCCTTAGCAGAAATGGAGACAAGAAGATGTCTTTGTTCATTTATATAGTGTTTAGTATTGGCCTTCTATTTTTTTAAAGTTTGACCTTTACATAAGCAAATTACATTGTAAACTGTTTTTGGAATTGATTTATTCAATGAATATTATCTGAGAACTTTGTATGTTACAGGTAAGGTTTAATCACACATTAGGAAACAATTATAAAAATCTGTAGATTGGTACTTTTTGAGCTTAAATAAAGAAATGGGATCTTAAATGAAGAATAAAGAACCAGGAGAACTGTATAAAATCCACCCCATCCTTTTCCCACCTGCTTGATCTCCGGCATATGATTTAAACAATCCTTGAGCCTCAGGTTTCTCTTCTGAGAAAGAGCAGGATTTTCGGGATAAATAAGGCAAATCCTGGACCTTAATGGGATCACTAAAGAGCATTAATTATTAACATTGTCATCTTCTTTAGATTATTCATACCTTTTAGCTTTATGGAAAAGCACATTTATGATTACTGACTAAAAAGCATGTTTACTTTCTGAAGGCAAAATGCATACATGAATATGGAAAAAAGAAAGCAAAATGCATATATGAATATGGAGAAAAGAATGCTATACTGATAATATTGCATTATGGCAAAGCACAGCATGGACATAAGTATGCACAATGACTACCTTCATTTGCTTATAATGCAACTTTGGGATCTTATTAATAAGATACTCTTTCAGACACGTCCTGGTGTTCAATAAATTTTAGTTTATTTCCTTAAGTTCAATTCAAGGAGGCCTTCAGCAACTTCCTTGTTGCCAAACTTAACCTTTTACTTCTCATTATACTTGAGCATTCTATAGCAGGTTCTGTGCATAATAATGTGCTCCTTCTTGAAGGGCTTTAGCTTCTGTGACAGCACATTCTCCTTGTTGTCTTTGTATCATCTTGGCCAGAGAAATCCCACCTTTTTGATCCTGTTTGCTGGAATCTTTCCCTGTGGCTGTTTCTTAGATGGTGCTGCTAAAAGTTTGCACAAGACTCTTTATACCATAAGTTCTTCTTTGGTCATTCTCATCGATTCCATGGTTTCAACTACCATTTTCCTCTCCAGCCTGGAATCCTCTTCCTTTCACACTGGTGTATCCAGCTGCTTTCCTTCACAGGCTTCACATACCTTTTAAATTATGCACATACAAAAACTAAGTTCATAATTTCCCTCTACCATCAATATTTCTCCTTTTGCTTTCTTATTTCAGATAGTAGCACAACTATCTTATTTCAGAGAGTAGCACAACTATCAGGAACTGCCAAATATACAATCAGCTATCTTTTGGATGCATCCACTTCTTTTCACCTGCAGTCATGCCTTTACCTGGGTAGCATATGCATACTACCTACACTGATGCAGCAGCATCTTCACCATTTGTTCTCACTGCCTCCACTCTTTCCCCTCCAGTCTATTCTCTATTCTGAAGAGTGATTTTTATGAATACAAACATGTTCTTGTCACTCCCTTGCTTGAAGACTCATTCGTGTTTGCCTTGGTATGCCTAACTTCAAACCCAGGGTTTTCACATATTGGGTTTTCAGTAAATCCATGTTGAATGAACGGACAAGTTTTGTAAACATTGGAGGGTCTGCTGTGCTCCTTCTTTGGTTAAGCAGGACATTTTGCAGTCAGGAAGAACTACTTTGGTACTTTAGTAGATATTTGATAGCCTTTATATCCTTCCTGAAGAGGTGATGAATGGATGTATCCTCTACTTGAAGTGACTTAGTTTTTGTGAGATAAGGGGCTGTAACAGTCATCCAAGGGCTGTACCAAGGCCAAGGGTCTCCACAGTGTTTTTGCTAAGCTAACAGGCTAGAGGGTTTGGTCTTGAGATGTCTTTTCTCAGATTGTAGTTCATGTTCCCATATGGGGCCATACCCCTGAGTGACATCCTTCACTTCATGTTGAGAATGAGAACTATGAGCCTAAGATGGAAGGACCAAAGTCTCTGAATGACTATACAGAGGACAGCTCTACACAAATAGTAATACCCTCTTTCAGAGTTACTTCTTTCTTTCCTTAAACCACTAAAATGGGTAGATCTATTTGTTATATCAGTTAGCATTAACACATACCTTTAGTAAACATACCTCTATGTGCTCAATATATATATATATATATATATATATATATATATATATATATATATATATTAATAGTGGAAGGAGGAGGGGAAAACATATTTAGGAGGAAGATATTCTGGTTTTCTGTTCAGTTTTAAACAATGTGTAATTAATAATATCATATGTTTTGGAAGAATGTTTAAATCTTGGGCAGTTGAATTACATTAATTTTCAAATATATATTATCTTCAAGGCTACAACTGATATATACCACTTTACTCACTTCTTATAATTTCCAAATTTAAATGTGTAAGTTTGCCTTTTAGGCAGAAATTGAGTCTCATTCTGGAACAAGATTAGATCAACACCTCCCAAAGAGCATCTCAGTTCTTTGTAACCTTAAGTGAAATAAAGTTAATAAAGCATTAAATTAGCATATTGTAAAACTTCCTAAAGTTTTAAGTGGCAGCTCTGAGCTATTTATTATCTAAAGCTAAAGTCAAAATTAATGTTTTTCAGTTTATAAAATGAAGATGAGGCATCATTTTATCAAATTTAACAAAATAATATTTTTTAGAATTATAAAATACAGATTATCTAATAATTTCACCAATATGTTTACCCAGAAGTACATTTTTCTCTAATCAGTAGTCAACAAGTGTTTGGACCATAAATATATTCACATACTTTAACTGTGAAATTTTTCTTCAGACTAGCTCAACTATCTATATATATAAAAGGCTAATATTCTAAGTGTCCAACCATCCCAGTAATGTTGTCACATAGTAATGCCTGGCTTCCTCTCCCTAGTGACTAGCCTCCTTGGAATTTCTTCAGCCTAGGAACATGACTTGCTTTATATTCAGATGGAAATACTTTACACTGTAACCCAATGTCTGTGACATGCTCTTCCATGTGTCATCTCATTTGATCCTTACAGAATCCTGGAGTAGGTAGATAGGAGACTCAGTGGAATCCTATTTTATTTTCATTAGTTGGAAAACAGATTTAGAAAGCCTAGGAACTTGACCTGACTGAAAAGAAGTAAGAAATGGTGGACCTTGAAAATTACTTCAGGGTTTCTCACTGCACAGAATATAGTCAAACACTGCTGCAGTTAAATATTTTACCTTTTGTTCTCCCTGTGTAATCTATAATAATAATTTGCTTCGTGTTGATATTTACTGCTGTGTTGCTGACAATTACCTGAAAGAGAAGTTGGGGTGCTTCACTGGGCTGGAAAAAGTTTAGCTAAATTAGAAAGCAGATCTAATTAAGAAGGTTTATTCTATATCTATAAAAGGCTAAGTTGGCCGAAACCAGTTTGGCTCAGTCAATAGAGCATTGGCCTGCGGACTGAAGGGTCCCAGGTTCGATTCCAGTCAAGGGCATGCATCTTAGTTATGAGTGCATTCCCAGTGGGGGGCACCCAGGAGGCGGCTGATTAATGTTTCTCTTTCATTGATGTTTCTAACTCTCTATCCCTCTCCCTTCCTCTCTGTAAAAAAGTCAATTAAAAAATATATTTTTAAAAGGAGGCTAAGTTGACTCACGCATGCATGATAAATATAAAGCTCTCACTGGCACCAATCACACACATGTGTTTTCACCTGTCATTCATTGTCAATCATGAATTTCATTGACACATCTATTATAGAGAAATGGTGAATAGAAATATTAAAATATTCTTCTAATTAATTTCCTTTCAATGTGCACAAATCTGTGCACCAGGCCACTAGTTTCTACAGAAATAACTTTATTTGCATTTAGCCAAGTGAAAATGTAGAAATTATTATAATGATAACTAGCATTTGTTTTGAGTCTCATAGCTTTTATATTCACTTTCTCACTTGTCCCTGATGCAATCTGATTAGGTAGACACTTGTCATTAACCCATGTGTTACCTGGAGGCCAATGCACATAGAGACTGACTGACCTCCTCAAGGTCATATGGGTGCTAACCCAGACAACAGTTTTTCTTACTCTGCTACATTTCTCATGTAAAATCCATATTGTGGACTAATTAAGAGAAGGACTTAAGAAAATAAATTCCTCCAGAGAATTACACTTAAATTGTTACATTAACCGCAGTGCATTTAATAAAACTAAAAGTATTCCCCAATCTGTATAGTATTTTAATATTGCTTATAGTAATGTTCTACATACCTAATATTGGGAATATAATTTTCCACAGGGTTAAATGTTCTAAATCAGTGCTGTGCAGTAGAACTTTGTGTCAGTAAAGAATTGTTCTTTCTCTGTGCTGTCCAATACAATAGCCACTAACTATACATGGCTGTTGAGCAAATGGTATTATGGCCAAAGAGACTAAGAAATTAAATTTTTATTTTAATTAAAATAGCTCATTAATATTTAAAAAAAAATATTTATTGTTGAAACTATCACAGAAATTACACCCTCTACCTGGTTCCCACCCCACCATAGGCCTTCACCATCCTGTTATTTATATCCATAGGTAATGCATATATGCATGTGTTTTTTATTAATCTCTTCCCTCCCACCCTCTTCCTCTGAGCTTTGCCAGTCTTTTCCATGTTTCCATGCCTTTGGTTCTATTTTATTCATCAGCTTATTTTGTTCATTAGATTCCTTGTTTGTTTATTTTTAGAATCAATTGTTGGTACTATGTATTATTGCTATTTAATTGTTCATATTTTTCTCCTCCTCCTTCTCCTCCTCCTATTCCTTCTTTCTTCTAAAATGTCCTTCAACATTTCATGCATTACTCATTTGGTGGTGGTGAACTCCTTTTAGTTTGTTCTTTTCTGTGAAGTTCTTTATCTGACATTCAATTCTAAATGATACATTGGTAATATATCACATTGTTTACCTGTTTGTATCAGGAATTCTCTATATCACTCTTTTTGTAGACTGATATTCCGTGTCAGATTCTGAACTTCCTTTTCATTGAATCTATATAATCTACATATACAGAAGATATGTGTGTGTGTGTGTGTGTGCATGTTTCTATCCTAGTGCCAACTAATTAAAATAAATTTTGAAAGCAATGTACCAATAACCTTTAATGTCTCTTTCCTCTTTAAAATTCTGTATGGCTTATATATGACGCGCTGCTTCTAGCAGAATTTAGAAAACAGAGAGGCTGTTAAATATTCACACCTCATTTATTCAGATGAAGTATTTGTTTTTAATACTAAATTAGATTATGCTTCCATTTTGCAAAATGTATGGTTAGATCAATTCCAGAAGAGAGTTACTTCTTAATACTGATATTTGTAGCTTCCAAAATAATTGAATTAACTTAGAACAAAATCTTGAAGTTTTATAGTCCTACATTCAATATTTTTATACTCATCTATATAATCTGAATTAGGATTTTATTGAATTTCAGTTCTTTTATTGGTAACTGCTTGAAATTCAATATATCAACTAATTGCAAAAGTGTACTCTTGTGAAAATCTAGTCACTTTTTCTGGATTTTTAAAGCATATTTACAAAAATTATGTCTATATGTGTTCAACTTAATCACATGCCATTTAGTATCTTTGAGATGGTGTATAGCTACTACCAAAGACTTAGATGGAAGATGTCTGTAATTGAATAGATTACATTGAAATAGTTTATATTATATTTGGAAAATAAAACTACTTTTTTGCCTTTACTAGTGAAAAACAATTTCATTAGAATTAAAACATATATAGTTTAAATGTTTACTCGGAAATATATTTAACATATATAATAAATATCCTATATAATAAAACCCTAATATGCAGATCGACCAAATGGCGGAATGACCAGTTTCTATGAGGAGCACTGACAACCAGGGGGCAGATGCTCAATGCAGGAACTGCCCTCTGGTGGTCAGTGCTCTTCCACAGGGGGAGCGCCACTCAGCCACAAGCTAGGCTCATGGCTGGCGAGCACAGCAGTGGTGGCGGAAGCCTCTCCTGCCTCTGTGGCAGCACTAAAGGCGCAGCGAGCAGGCAGTGGTAAGGAGCAAGGAGTCTCTGACTGCAAGAGGGATGTCTGACTGCAGGGAGCAGGCCTAAGCTGGCAGGCAGACATCCCTAAGGTGTCCCAAACTGCAAGAGGGTGCAGACTGAGTTGAGCTCCACCCCCCCACCTCCCCACCACAGTGCAACAAAGTTTGTGTACTGGGCCTCTAGTCTATAATAATAAAAGTATAGTATGCTAATTAGACAAGGCGTCCTTCCAGACATCCTTCTGGACAACCTTCCAGATGCAGCAGGGGCTGCAAGGGAAGCTCAGATCTCAGGTGCCTACCAGTGGCTGCAGGAAAGCCTGGGTCCTGGGCACCTGCCAGTGGCCACAGTGAAGCCCAGGTCCCAGGTGCCAGAAGGAAGCTGGTGCTGGCAGCCGGAGGAAGGAAGGCCTATTCTTGCATGATTTTCATGCATCAAGCTTCTAGCAAATATATAAAAGAGTATAAAATTTATAGGTAGATTTCAAAGCAATGTTGTCCAATAGAAACATAATGTAAGTCTTATATGTAATGTTGTATTTTTCCCTTAGCTGCATTAGAAAAAGTAAAAAGAAACAGAGAAATTAACAATATATTTTATTTAACCAAGTATATTCACATTATGATAATTTAAACATGTAAACAATGTAAAAATTATTAACTATATATTTAACATTTTTCTGAATTAAGTCACTGAAATCTGGTGTGTATTTTACCCTTAGAGCCCATTTCAATTTGTAGTAGTTGCATTTCAAGTGCTCAATAGCCATAAGTGGTCAGGGGCTTCTATGTTAGACAGTACAGGTTTAAAGAATAATATAATACTCTGTGTTCCAAATTTTTTAGATAAAAAAAAATAGAATACCATAAGTATCTTGGAAGTCCCCTGTTTCTCCCTCCATAATCACTCCCCTATTCCTTAGCCAAAAGTAACCACTAGCTTGTATTTCAAATAAATTATTCTCAGGTTTGTTTGTTGCTGGCTTTTTTATATATTTTACTACTTCTTTTGTATCTCTAAACAAAAAATTATTTAGTTTTTCTTAGATTTGAACTTTATGTTTATAAAATCACTCTGCCTATAGTTTTCTCTGTGATATTTCCTCCTCAACATTATGTTTTATATATTTATGTGGGTCAATATATATCCTATTGTAATAATATAGCTTAATTCATGTATGTCACATGTTGGGAGACATTTAGCTTCTTTTCAGATTTTTTGTTTGTTTTATCACAAGCCATACTACATGTGCCTTTTCATGCATATTCTCTGGTGCATTTGTAAGAATCTCTTCAGGGTATACATATTTGCTAGTAGAATTGCCAGGTCATCGGGTATACACACAAAAATGAAAACAATTGATTTATTGCAATTGTAGTACACACAGATTTTCCATTTTAAATAAACCACATTTAGCCTGGCCAGTGTTGCTCAGTGGTTGAGTGTAGACCCATGAACCAGGAGATCATGGTTTGATTCCCCATCCACATGCTCCAATTACAGTTGCATGCTTGATCCCTGTAGGCAGTGTGCAGGAGGTAGGCGATCAATTGATTCTCTGTCACCATTAATGTTTCTATTTTTCTGTTCCTCTCCTTTTCTCTCTCTGAAGTCAACACACACACACACACACACACACACACACACACACACACACACGAAGCCACATTTAAAACTATGGCTGAATTAATAAATGCTTTATGGGAGCCAATTAAAGTGAGCTGAGAGTTTATATTTTTAAAATACAGCACAAAAATATTGCTCTTTATGATTACTCGGTCAATTCAGTTGTTAACTTTATAGAGTAAGTGTTTACTATTAAGTAAAAATATATTTATAGCCACTTATTAAGTAGATATGGTTATTAATTAAGATTAGTTTTGTATATGTAGAAAGTTAAAAATATACGTAGCTTTAAAAAGAAACGTGTTTGCATTACTCAAGAAAAAGAGATCAGAGGTGAATGGCCAAAAGAATGGAATTATTTTATCTTTTTACTCTACCATTTTAGGCCATAGCTTTCCTCCTGAAGTTTACCTCATTCATTTTCCAAGATGGCTGCCAAAGTTCCAGTCTTCAGGTCTATATTACATTACAGACAAAAAAAATGCACAAGGGAAGGTACAAGGATACACTTGCTAGTAGTAGTTCTACATGTACTATGTAACATTTCTACTTACATCTTCTTGGCCTTAACTTGTGATGTTAATCATCATATTATGTAGTATTTTGAAACTTTTGAATTCATGAGTATATTGTCACTATATCATGGCTGTGTCTAGTTGCAAGAGACCCAAGAAGAGAAAGAATTAAACTGTTGGCTGGTTGGTTACTTATAAGACAGTGGTTAAGAAAAGTAAGTGTTACTATTCAGAACATTGATGTTGATTTCTCAACTCAATGATGTCAAAGAAGAATGTCATCACTTATTCAGGAGAAAATAAATCAATTTAGTTTGATAGGCTATGCAGTTAGCAATGTGTCGGTTAAAAGAAGAAATAGAATTTTGTCTTCACGCTTCTTACTGTTCTAATACTTCTCTGTTAATATTGGCTTCAGATTATGAAGAATAGACTAATTAAGAAAGTCAAAGCCACTGATACATCTTGAAATTCATATATTTAAACAGTTTTATTGGCATATATTTTATATAACATGCAATTCATAGATATAGATACATATATCAAGTGGCCAGATTATTATGATCTCTGAATGCACAATAATCTAGCCACTCAGTATATATCTTATATAATAAAAGGCTAATATGTAAATTGTTCAACCAGCAGGCAGGCTAGCCAACCACCCATGGCCCCTCACCCTGGCCAGGCTGGCTGAACCCCACCCATGCATGAATTCATACAATGGACCTCTAATACACACACACACACACACACACACACACACACACACACACACAATATTCCTCCATCGGGCCTCTAATATATAATTCCATTCTTTTGGATACACACACACATATACATATATATGTGTGTGTATATATATATATATATATATATACATATATACACACACACTGGAAATGAAATTGCTGAGTCATATGTTAACTCTATGTTTAACTTCCTAAGGAACTACCTACCAAATTGTTTTCCTTTTTTAAGATGATGCACATTTTACATTCTCACCAGTAGAGTACAAGAGTTATAATTTCTCTACATCCTTTCTAACATTTACTTTTACATTAAAAATAATTATTATAGTTATCCTAGTGTGTATGATGTAGTACCTCACTATAACTTTAATTTTCATTTCTCTGATAATTAATGATGTTTAGCATCTCTCATGTTCTTATTGACTATGTATTGTCTTTGGAGAAATTTCTATTAAGATTCTTTGTCCATTTTTAATTGGGTTATTATATTTTTATTATTAATTTATAAGAGATTTTTATATGTTCTGAATGAAAGTATCTTCTAAGGTATATGATTTGTAAGTAATTTCTCCCATTTCAGTGGATTGTCTTTTCACTTTATTGATAGAGTCACTTGAAATACAAAATTTTTAAATTTGGAATAAGTTCCATTTCTTCTATTTGTTCTTTTGTCTTTTGTGCTTTTAGTGTTACATCTAAAAAGACTTAACCTGACCTAAGGTTACAAAGATTTACTCCTATATATTTGTTAAAAGTTTCATTAAGTTAGTTCTTACATTTAATTCTGAGTTAATTTTTGTGTTTAGTGTGAAGAGTGGGGTTCACCTTCATTCTTTTGCATGTGACTATTCAGTTGTCCCAGCACCATTTGTTTAAAAAGAGTATTCTTTCGCCATTGAATTGTCTTAGAACTCTTGTCAAAGGTCAATTGATCATCTTTTTGTAATCTCATTTTTCTAGATTCCCAATTTTATTCCATTGATCTCTATCTATCCTAGTGCTAGTACTTCATGTGTCTTTATAGTATGTGCATCCATATAATAGTACATCAGTATGTATATAATATAATATAATATAATATAATATAATATAATATAATATAAATATATGCATTATGTGATACACATACGCATAAATTTTGTAAGTGGTGGTGAAGAGTTTCATTCTGATTTCTGGGGCTTGTATGGGTTATTTGAAATCACAGCTATGTCAGATACCAGCTGTGTCACTTTGAAGAAGTTTCTTTAACTACCAGACAACCCATTTGTCTCACCTATAAAGTGGAATGAGAGTAGTGACAACCTGATAAGATTGTTGTGAAAATTAAATTAGATAATGTATGTGAAAGCTGTAAATCCAATGCCTGATTCTTGGCTGATTATTAAATATTAGCTGCTACTATCATTGATTCAATATCATTATTATAAAATATAATAGAGGCCCAGTGCATGAATTTATGCATGAGTGGGGTCCCTCAGCCTGGCTGGCAATCAGGGCTATCTCACCCAGTCTGAGGGGAGGGGCCATGGGAGGTTGGCTGGCCGGTGGGGAGGGACTGCAGGAGGTTGGCCGGGCATGGAAAATTGGCTCTGGGAGCTCACTGACCACAAGGGAGCAGCTTCTGAATTGAGAATCTGCCCCCTGGTATTCAGTGTGCATTGTAGTGACCAGTCAACTGGTCATTCAGTCAACCAGTCGTAATAGTCGCTTAGGCTTTTATATAGAGAGATTTCTTATAAAGTAAAGACTTTCTTAATTACTTCATAAACTTTGCTCAGTAAGTCACATTTCTCTTGAGAGGTAAGTAGGTAAATTATCCCAGAGTGGGTATGAAAAAAAGGCAAGAGAAATAGAATAATGAAATTGATCATAGTTTCTGAAACTTCTAAGACAATGCCATTACCACATATTTTGTTTCATTGTTCCTTCATGTGTCACACCATGTGTGCCAAATCTTGATTTCAAAAAGAAGGTGACCTTTGATGTGGGCTCTGAAAAGTCACAAGACAATGAGAATAACATGTAACTCTGTATCTTTTCTATGTTTTAATGAAGGTTGTGTTTACTTGTGGAAATCTATCCATGTTCACCCTCTCAAAGACATGTTTCCCCCTTTACCAATCCACTCCTCATGTAATTGCATCTTTCACCCAGGTTTTTATTATATACTAGAGTCCTGGTGCACAAAAATCCATGCACTCGGGGTGAGGGTTCATCAGCCTAGCCTGTGCCCTCTTGCAGTCCAGGAACCCTCAAGGGATGTCCAACTGATGGCTTAGGGGAGCAGGCCTAAGCTGTTAGTCAGATAGATATCCTTAGCATTGCTGTGGAAGCAGGAGAGGCTCCCACCACTGCTGCTGTACAGGCCAGCCATGAGCCAGCTTCTGGCTCAGCGGCACTCCTCTTGTGGAAGCACACTGACCACCAGGGGGCAGCTTCTGCATTAAGAGAGTGTCTTCCCCAGGTGGTCAGTACACATCATAGCGACTGGTCGCCTCCCTGCCCATTCCACTGTAAGGCTCAATTTGCATATTACTCTTTTATTGTATAAAACTAGTGGCCCAGTGCATGAAATTTGTGTGCAGGGTTGGGGTGTCCCTCAGCCCAGCCTGCACCCTCTCCAATCTGGAACCCCTCGAAGGATGTCCTATTGCCGGTTTACAGGGATCTGCTGAAACTGGCAGTCAGACATCGCTCTCGCAATCCAGGACTGTTGGCTCCTAACCTCTTACCTGCCTGCCTGCCAACCTGATTGCCCCTAACCACCTGCCTGCTGTCCTGCTCATCCCCAACTGTCCCCCACCAGCCTGATCACCCCAATTGCCCCCTGCTGGCCTGCTCACTCCAAATTGCCTCCCACTGTCCTGATCACCTCCAACTGACTCCCACTGATGACCTGCTTGCCCCCAACTGGCCCCCCTGCTGGTCTTCTTACCCCCAATGGCCCTATCCCCACCAGTCTGATCACCCACAACTGCCATCCCATTTTGGCCTCTAACTCAGTCCTGCCACCATATCTTTATCCAGAAGAACATCCAGAAGGTCTCTTGGAAGGTCTGCCAGCATAGTTAGCATTTTAGCCTTTTATTAGTATAAATAGAGGCCTAGTAGGGGCTGGCTGGTTTGCCCTGAAGGGTGTCCTGGATCAGGATGGGGGTTCCACTGGGGTGCCTGGCCAGCTTGGGTGAAGGGCTGAGGGCTGTTTTCAGGCTGGCCATACCCCCTTCAGTGTGGAGTTCCCTCCTGGAGTGCCTAGCCAGCCTGAGTGAGGGGCTGATGGCTATTTGCAGGCTGACCACATTCTCCCCTACCCCCACGATCCAGGCTCCCAGCCCCTCCTTTTTTTTTCTTTTTTTTTCAGTGCCTCCGCTCAGGGTGAGCTAGAAGCAGGTACAGTGGTACCTCGAGATACGAGTTTAATTTGTTCCGTAACCTTGAGGCTTGGGAAACTATGAGACGCTCGAGTAGCCGTAAACTGGTGGGTTGTGTGCAGCCGGCCGATCCGAGTGCGATGACTCCTATCTCAACTGTTGCTCGTATTTCAAAGCAAAAGTCGCTAGCTCGACAGCTTGTATCTCAAAAATCTTGTATGTTAGGGCACTCATATCTCGAGGTACCACTGTATTTAGAATCTATTTATCTTTTATAATTGAAACTTTATAGTTTGGAATAGAGGCCGGGGCTGCCCAGGGCTGATGGAAGCTTGGCTTCCTCCATCGCCACAGGCAACCCAAGCCCCCTGCTCACTCTAGCTCCGTGGCCACCACCATCTTTGTTGAGTTTAATTTGCATACTTGCTCCTTATTGGCTGGTGGATGTAACAGAGTGATGGTTAATTTGCATGTTTTTCTTTTATTAGTGTAAATTCTTAAGCCCAATATTTGTTTAGATGTTTGTCCAAAGGGTGTTCCCCAGTTACATTGTAAGCTTCTTCAAAACAGAAAAGAATGTCTTCATTAGTCTGCAAGGGCTCTCATAACAAAATACCATAGGCTGGGTGGCTTAAACAATATAAATTGATTTCTTACAGTTCATGGGGTTGAGGGCCCAAGATCAAGGTTTGGTTTCTCCTGAGTCACCTCTCCAGTGCTTACAGATGGCAGTCTTCATGCTGTGTCCTCATGTGGCCTTTTCTGTGCACATATATCCCATACCTATTCCTCTTCTAATAAAGACACAAGTCATATTAGATTAAGGCCCTGCCTTTATAACCTCATTTATCCTTAATTATCTTTTTAAAGATCCTATCTCTATATATAGTAATATTGTGGGTTACAGCTTCAACACAAATGTAGAGTGGGCACAGTTTAGTGTATAACAGTGTCTATATCCTGATATAGTCTTAATTCTGAAATTGTCTTTTGTATGGGAAATTAAATCAATGGCATGAGAGGGGTGAGTGACTTCCTTTGAAGTGTGAAATTGATCTGGCCCAGGCTTACTTTCAATCAAATGCTCTTTGGAGACAAGTAGGTTGAATCCCTATGAGAGATGGTTTAAAAAAAAAACACAAGTTATAACTTCAACTCTTAATTAAAAGAGAAATGAACTTTGTTGACATGCCAACAAGATAAATAACTGGCTTTCATAGTAAGGCAGCACACTCCATCTACCATTGTCATGACCTACTGGAAAATTTCAGTGACATATTTATTAGAATCAGAGGCCCTTTCCTTGCCCACATATGTGGTAAGTCAATAGGAAAAGCATCATTTGCAGAAAAGCCACTATATTTTAGAATTTGTACCAGACACTTAACATTTTTAATTTGCCAAGCCCTCCCAGCTTAAAATGTAAATCAAATTGGTCCCAGATGTCAAATGAGAATTTAAAAAATATATATATTTTGTTTTAAAACAAAACATCAGCTTCTATATCCTGAAAAATATAAAATAGATCTAATAAAAAAGTATAAAGTTATGCAAGCAGCTAAGGGGAAGAAAATAAATTACATAGCTCAAGACACTAAAAGTTTCAAATTTTTGGTTTTAGAAATACTACATGTAATTGTGATCTAGTGAGCCTAGAAAAAAATAGTCTTTCTTTTTGTCAAAGGGAGTGATCTGATTTCAGTTCAACTTGTTTCAATAGTTACAAGTATACTTTTTTTTATCAAAAGAGTTTATATAAAATTTGTATTATGTTTTAACTCTATAAAAGAAAAATGCCATTCAATTTATATATGTCACAAGTGAAAAATAAGTTATTTATTCAAAAACAATGTTAATACAATTTTACAATTATTTAATCTACATTTAGGTTAATGTTTTTAAGGTGGCACATTAGGAGCCGCTTCTTGTAAGAACAGGCAAGCCTCCTTTAGAATAAATTGTTGCCGCTCTGAGGATTCATTCATTCATTCAGACCTAAAGCTATGATTGTAAAGTTATTGCTAGAAGAGCCATGACATTAGAATAAAATAAATAGGCAATGAATATACACTGAAAATACACTCAGAGGTATGTTTGAAAGGTTCACACAGTTCCAGGATAATAGAGTCTTCTCTTATAGAGTTTATGTTTTCATTGTAGAAAGATTTTGGTGCTATGCATGTAAAAATAAATGGGATGTATAGTGTTATATTGTTCTTATGGTTTAAAGATTGAAGCGATCATGATGAGAAGTGACAGTTGAGAAATACTTTCTAGAAGCTGTAGCATCAGATTTAGCTTTAAATTGTAAGCTGAGTAGAAATAGTATATCAGAATCACTGTGGGGCCCTAAAATTACAAATCCTAAGGTCCTTCCCAGATGTGCCTTCAGCTAAAAGAAAACAAAATGATTAGGGTTCCCATGCAAAGACTATGGATGGCATATTTAGTGGCCCAGTAGTGACCAGAGTGGCAGGTCCATGTGGAGGGATAAAAGAGCACAGTTAGAATAGGTTTAAGACCAATTTGCAATGGTCTTAGAGTCACTAGTCTGAGCAGCTTGGATGTGAGCCAATGTCAAAAAGGAGCCATTGGTTGCTTTTGTAAAGGTTGTGATGGGAAGGTGAGTGATACCCTGAGGAATATTAGGTCCACATAGTAAGCATGCTGATTTATTTAGTAATGCATCCTGAAGGTGAAGATTGAGGGAAAAGGGTTTCTATCTTGGGTAAGATAGGAAGATGCTAAGCTGTAAATTCTGTGAGGACAAACTAGCTTTCATGTTTTGGGGAGTATTCTCAGTACTTAGCACACAAAACAAGTACTAAATACATATTTGAATGAGTGGATGGATTTCTGTATAAAATCAAATATTGTGTAGTATTAGAAGGGGGAAAAGTATGGTATTATGTTAGAGAAATGTCATTTGATTCTGGAAATGAAAAAAAATCAAGATTTTTGCAAAGCCACCCATGCAAAGAAACATTGAAGTACTTTCAAATAATGTCAAGTGGTGCTCTTTCTTCTACTTTATTAAGAAGACCCAGAAGTTATGTGAATCAAAACAGAGGAAGGTTTTCTGAAAGACATTTACTCTAGCAAGTTAATCTACCCCTGTTCCAGCCATCTTCTTGGAATATGGTTCTGGAATCATTTCTGGGCCAGTTCCTAGTTAATCCACTATCCCATTCACTTCTCATGTTTACACATGCATCACTGTCTATGACACCTCTTCATAATACTAATATCAACTCATGAAAGAAAAATTTAAAACTGACCCAATTCAGTATCTTTAAGAAATTATATCCATGTACAATGCATTTATTAGAAACTCTCCTGTCTAAAGAGAAGAGTTAAATTAAAATGCTGACACACTCAGTGTTAGACCTTCTGGAGCTAGAAAAGTATAGTACCTGAGAGATGCAGGAAGCCAGGATTGTGCTGTAGTAGGCAATTAATGTTGTAAGACTAGCTCCTTTTTAATTTTACAGTGTTTTAAATTCATGAGGATTCCCCCTCTACCACTTTTTGGCATCAATTGTGGGTGTGCTTCATTAAAGAAGTGAAAGGCATGGAATTAGGGATGCTAGCCTCATGGAGTTAATCATTTTGCTGCGGTTAACACATTTCAGCTGAGTGTAGGTTTTAAGGATGACAGGGAAGTAAATGATGTTATCATAAAGTATTTCTTGACCTCTTCTTCAGAATTCTCTAAACTCTTAATCTACCCTAAATTGTTCTCTTAGTTTACATGCTTTTCTGTAAAATATGATAACAGTGATGTTTATGGACCTGAAATATGTCATGCAACATCAGTAATATTTTGAGCAGGGCCTCCAAACTCTCTTACATCTCCCTTACCTGTTTCCCTTTTTGAAGGAAATATGATGTTTGCCATTTCTGAAATATATATTGTATTGATTTCAGAGAGGAAGGGAGAAGGAGAAAGAGAAAGATCTATGATGAGAGACAATAATTGACCGGCTGCCTTCTGCACGCCCCACATTGGGGATCCAGCCCACAACTCAGGCATGCAGGGAATGCAATGTTTTCAATACCTTTTGTTATGCTTCCAAATTCTTTAAAAATGAGGGAATTTGAGTTTTTATCCAAATAATAACCAATCATCAGGTATGAAGAAAAGTCCTATTATATCTACAGAGATAGGTTTTAGGGAAAACAGATGAATGACATGGAATAGTCTATAAATGCAAAAATAATCTCATGACTCACCAGATGTTTTGGCACAGTGCTTTCAATGACTTAGTCTGCTGACATATTTCTCTGGCTCTAAGTTAATATTGACAATTACTGATCACAATGATTTACTTTACCAAAGCCTTGAACTATGTTTTTTGCATGCATACTTAAAGATAAACTCTAAAACGCATTCGATTTTATTTTGAGTCCAATGCTGAGGATTCTGGCCTCTCAGTCACCACGTGGTGGAGTGACAGGAAGGAGTGGGAAAGCCTTAGCCTGCTTCTCCAAAGAGCTCTTCCTTGGGACAAGTGTTTTTATTCTAGAACAAGTCCCTGAGCTCCTTGATAGTGCTAAATGCACGTCTCAGAATCATACAATATTAGGTACAAACTTTGGCTTTGCCACTTACTAGCTGGGTAAGTTTTAGAACTGCTCTGTGTCACTAATATTTTCATATGCAAAATGAGGGAAACAATACCTCTCATCTCATAGGGTTGTTGTAAAATTTAAATAACTTACAATCAGTAGCCCCTTTTATAGTGGCTAAAACACTATAATCACTTCAACCACCAGTATCCTTCTCTTCCCTGAAATAAGTGAAGGGACACATGTCTATCCATAGCAGCCCTAAGATCTGAATGTGGAAGATGTCTCACAGATGCTTATTCAGTTGTCCTCCAAGTCTTATTATAAAAAGGATCTCAAGCATCTCAGAGTTGGCTGCATGTGAAAGGCCACTGGTCACCAGCAACTTCCTTCATCACGTATTGTGAGTTTTCTCAATGTATCTTTGTTGCCTTAATCTGCATTGTAACCCAGCACTTAGTAGGGACTTTGATTTGTGTACATTTTTTTTGAAAACTATTTTATTGATTTTTTACAGAGAGGAAGGGAGAGGGATAGAAAATCAGAAACATCGATGAGAGAGAGACATCGATCAGCTGCCTCCTGCACGCCCCACACTGGAGATGTGCCCGCAAACAAGGTACATGCCCCCGACCGGAATTGAACCTGGGACCCCTCAATCCGCAGGCTGACGTTCTATCCACTGAGCCAAACCGGTCTTGGCTGATTGGTGTACATGTTCAGTACAGCTTTTTAGAAATGATTTTCTTAAAAGGTTTTACAATTCTACTCTTCAAATGCAAAAGAATGTATGATTTCAGGATGCCATTTCTGAGTTGCTGTCCCTTCCCCTGACCATTCACTACCGCCCATACTTAATGTTCTGTCCTCTGAGCCTGCATCATTTTCATCTCTGCGATTATCACCACCTAGCACTGTATGCTCTATTGTACTTTTTATCTTGAATGTTATAGAGCAGGGATCAGAGCTCACTCACTGATATATTCCCAGTCCCAAAACAAGTATAGGAACTCAATATATATCTGCTGAATGAAAGGATTCAAAGTAAAATTATCTTTTATATCTGCAATTATAGTTTTGTTAATTTAGTGTTTTAGCACACGAGTCAATAATTGCAATTTGCCTATTTTGGAATTATTGAAAGTCAGAAATTGAAATAAGAATGTGAATAACAGTATGAATGACCCCAATAGCAGCAGCAGCAGCAATAACAATAATAGCACAGAGGCTTTATTGGGGGTTTATTGTGTCAGGCACTGGTCCCAATGCTTTATGTCATTTAATTCTCACACTGACCACAAATAATAGTTACTAGTTACAAGTTAGGATATAAGAAACAGAAAGTTTCGGTAACTTGAGAAAAAAACGTGTAAAATCATATAGTCCAGCCTCTCATTTCAGAGGAAAAGAAGCAGATCCCCAAAAGTAAATCTGCTTGCCTAAAGCCATACCTCAAGATGGTGTGAGATCTAGTAGTTTTATCATCTGAATATGATCCCAAACTCCTTCTCTGTATTATCTGTATTATGCCTGTGTTGTTTATGACTAAGTCCCAGGTGCATTTTAGAGTACCTGAAAGTGACAGAGTGACTCTGAAGAGGGGTTTTAAGAAACTAAACAGTGAAATATAGCCAGATCATGTTATTAAATACCACCAATTCAAATGTTCATTTTTTTAAATTTAAGAGTAAACAGATGAAACTTGAACTTCAGAGAAGTAGCATAATATTAATAACCTTTTTACCAGCCCATTTTACACAAACTTACGTATTTCATCTGGCAGGTATTTACTGAGCACCTGCATGCACTACATACTGGAAAAGATGCTGCTGATAGAACTTGGAACAAAATGTATTGTCATAGTGCTCATGATCAGGGCTAACACACAGACACTGAAAGAACACTGAAAAAATCAGAAGTATAGGTTCTACCTTCGGGAAAAGTTCAGAGGGACAAATTCCCAATATAGCAGAGGGTGAGGATCTGTGCTTCGAGGAATTCATGGTGGATGCTAAGTACCTTCTTCCCACTGGGCATTGCTCCAGGTGCTGGAGAGAAAAAGAGGAGTTAGAGTCTGCTTCTGTCCTCAGGGCTCATGCTGTTTTCAGAGGAGAGCTGGATGACCTGCAATTCTCATACATTGTAATAAGCAGTAGAAATACACCAAGATCTAGGCAGTACAGAGACAGCCACTGTGAGTGAAGATAGGATATTTGGGAAAGCCCTCACTCAGGTGGTGGCATTTTAATTTGGATGTTAAAATACATGAGTAAGGGTGATCCAGAATCAGGAGGGGAATGGAGAGATGGCTTCCGAATGAATAAGTAAAGAACATTTAGATGAGGCAAGACATAGAAGATTTCCCAGAACCTTGAGTTATTGCTACCATCAGACTACAACAAATGTTCTTTCCTTTGTCTAAAAGTTGATTGCTGAAGATTGCTGAACATAAAAGATCTTTAATGGATCTCTAAACTTAAGGCATTCCTGAATTAAATCACAAAATATTTGAAATGTCCAGAAGAACCACTGCCTCCTTATGCCACCATTACCAACAGCACCAACACCTGCTGCTTGGGCCAGCTTGAGGTTTCAGTGTTACTGCTAAGTCACTGCTCATCAACTGGTGTACTGTCACAAGTAGATTTTGCCAGGTTCCCCAAACAAAATCTTAATGTTGCATCACAATCTAATGATAATTACAGACATTAAATACAAGAATCATGAGATAAGGAGCAGAATGGACAACAGGCAATTCATCAATTTTGTGAATGTTGTCAGGTGGTTTCTGGATATAAGGGCAGCTGTGCATCCAAGTAGATGGAATATTTATGTCCTGTGCTTTATGTATTTGTTTCTATAATCCAAAGGTGCTATAATTAAGTGCTATCATAAAGTGTTTAGAGGCGAAAATGTCTTGCAATCCAATAGTGAATTAAAGGGAATAAATACATGAAGTGATAATTTTGTATCCAGAATAGTGGTTCTCAAAGTAAGGTGACTGAACCATTAGCGTTAGCATCACCTGGGAAGTTGATAGACATGCAAGGGATCCTCCCCAGATCAATGAAATTGGAAACTCTGGGTGTGGGGCCTAGCAGTGTGAGTTTTGACCAACACTCAAGGGGATTCTGACAAATGCTCAAGTTTGAGAACCATTGATCCAGAGCACTGCTATTTAAGGGCCAGCATGATCAGCATCAACTAAGAGCTTGTTAAAAATGAAAATTCTTGGACCCAACACTAACCCTAATAAATCAAAATCTTTGGGAGTGAAGCCAAGAAAATTGCTTTAACAAAATATCCAAGTGAGTCTATTCATGTCAAAATGGAAAGGGTTGATGGAATCATTGATACTCAACTTGACTGCATATTTGAATCAGTTGGGGATCCCTTTTTAACTATTCCAGGCCCAGGTCACACAACAGGCCAATTAAATCAGACTCTTTGGAGGTGGGATCCAGCAATTAGTCTTTTAAAAAAGTAGCTAAGCCCAGCCAGAGAGGCTCAGTAATTGAGCATCAACCTGTGAACCAGGAGATCAGGGTCCCATACCAATCAGAGCACATGCCTGGATTGTGGGCTTGATCCCCAGTGGGGGCATGCAGGAGACAGCCAGTCAATGATTCTTTCTCATCACTGACATTTCTATTTCTCTCCCTCTCCCTTCCTCTCTGAAATCAATAAAATAATTTTAAAAGGTAGCTAAGAGGGAAAGTGGGTTGGGTGAGGTAATAAGGGCATGAGGAGAATAAATGGGGATGGAAGGAGACTTGACTTTGAATGGTGAACATTGGATATGATATATAGATGATGTATTATATAACTGTACACTTGAAACATACAATTTTATTAACCAATGTTGTCCCAATAAATTAAATAAAAAAGAAAGAAAAAGTAGTTAAAAGTTGAGAAACTTCAATCTAGAAGTAAAAGAATTAAGGAATATAAGAGTAAATAGACCTTAGCCCAGACACAGTAGTTTGAAGAACCGCTACCTCCACAAGAGGAAAATGTAAGTCAGATATTTTAGGCCTAATGCTTTGATTTCACACTCAGTGTTCCTGAGTTACTTTGAGTATGCAGAACAGTCTTGTTCTGAGTTTTATTACTAATTTATCGTGTTAGATTCTGAACTTCAATTAAGTGGATTTAGACTTCTCTCTCTGACCTCCAAAAATCTTGAATATCTGGCCAACTCTAGCTTTCCCAAAGAGTTTATTAATACTCCCGATCTGGCCAACTGGCCTTCAGTTGTGCTGCTGATTTTCTGCACACTGAAAGTGTACATTATCATACTATGAAAGTTTCCTTCAAGGGATTCTTCCCCTGAAATGATATCCCTGGCTGCTACTTCATTTAGGGAGGACCTATAACTTCCTTAAGGCAGTGGCACTCAGCCTTGATTACACAATTGATTTTCTGGGGATATTGGAAAAATATTAATGCCTGAATCCCACTTTCAGAAGTTCTAGTAATCTGTGATAAAGCCAAGAAAATGGGTTTTTTAGAAAGTCCTCCAGTGTGACTTATAATGTGCAATGAGTATGAGAACCACTGTTTTAACAGCAAAGTCAAATTCTACCTTCTACAAAAACTGTTCATGCTTTCCAGCCTTATAAATTGCTCCCACCACTGAATCCCTATTGTAAATACTTGGTGGCATCCAATTTAAAAACCAATGTATACTTTTTTTTACTTGTCTAATCTTTTCAGTGTATTAATTTGTAATCATAATCTAAATTCCTTATGTGCTAAGGACCTGTCACATCCTTCTACCCCAGGTAATACCTAACAGTTGTGTAATAATAAGGATTGCTCATAACAATTATTAAATATGACTTGATATCTGGGATTATAATGCCAGAGAAGTGGAAGTGGTCTCTAGGAAATCACCTAGTTTTCAACATCTATTTTATAATAGCTACTATTCATTGAATACTTAATATGTATCAGATTCTGACTGTCTGTAAATAATCACATCTGTCCTGAGAGGTAGAAGATGTGGATCTTCCTTGCTTAGAAGTTGAGAAAAATTATGTTGTAAAGAGGTTAAGAAACTTGTTTAAGGTTGTGATATATGGCACCTAAAAGGGGCATGGCTTTGGGATTAAAACAAATCTACTATAGTTGTGCTGAAAGGTCCATATTTCCCTGATATCCCTGATTTGGACGAGGCCCAATTGCTCAGATTCCAGTGTTTGAATTCCTGCACATATACAGTTATTTTGAAAATACTGAAATAAATAAAATTCATTTTGTACCCTACACCTAAAACATCAGTGAATTTATCTATATTTTTGTGGGGAAATAGTCTTTGTAGAGTACGATTGAAAGTAAGATGACAAATAGAACTACCAAGGAAAATGAAGACAGATCCATACATAGAGAACAGGCAAACAACTCTGGTGTGTGTGTGTGTGTGTGTGTGTGTGTGTATGGTTGTTGGGAGGTAGATAGAGTGAAAAAAGAAGAAAGGAAGAGATAATTCATGGATATAAATAGCAGTGTGGTGGTGGTTGCATGAGGGGAGGATGTATGGAGGTAGAAGAGGACATAGAGGGGATAAATGATAATGAAAAATAATATAAATAAAATTTATTTTAAGAAAGAAATAAGATGATGCTTTATTTTATTGAAATTATATAAAATGATAATATTCAGTGACAAATGTGGAAGAGGGATATAAAACTTTTCAACAAAATAAACTATTATTTAGCTGCTTTTAATTTTACAACAATTAAGATATTCTCTAAAATATTAGAAAGGAGAATCAAGATGGGCACATAGGTAAATGATGGTACTCACTGTCTGCCACAACCACATCAAAATTACAGCTAAAATGCAGAACAACCATCCTTCAGAACCACCTGAAAACTGACTAAAAAGAAGTCCTTCAATTAGAGAAGTAAAGAAGAAAGCACATGGAGACTGGTAGGAGGAGTGGAGGCATAGAACAGGCTTATCTAACACTCATATGTGCTGTTTATTAATCAGGAGGGATATCTAGGCTGCCGAAGCCTCCCATGAAGACCAAGGGGTCCCACCCCCATACCAGACCCTCCCCCACCCAGAGTTCCAGAGCTGGGAAGATAAGTTCCTGTAACTCCGGGCTATAAAATGAGTGGGGATTGTGGTTGAGTGACATACAAGCTTCTGGAGACCCAGGTATTCTTAAAAGGCCAGCACACAAACTTACTTAAACTCAATCCTCTGAGCACTAGTGCACTAGTGCCTACTGTACCACACTACCTACACAGTTGAGCTGAATTTTATTAGAGGTTCTCTATTTTTATGGCCATGCATTTGGATAAGTAAAATAAGTTTCTGTGACCTTTCAAATAAATTTAGATAGAGAAGAAGAGCCCTAGAATGTACAGTTTGATTGCAATATAAGTTTATAAAAGGAGATTACTTTTTTTGCTAGATAAACTAAGGAAGGCTTCATGGAGGAACAGGCATGAGAGCACACACATAAAGTACCAGTAGGATCAAGCCAATGTTGGGAGGAGTGACTGGCATACAACATTAAAAAAAAAGATACTCAAGGTAAACATAAAGAGCAGTAGAAAAACCAGCTGGTGAAAATAGACTCAATTTACAGCGCCTGCCTGTCGTGCTTAATAAACATAGTGACCATAAATTGCAGTTTGCTTAGAAATATATGAGTTTATGCTTGTTTTCCCTGTGTAGTGTTTATTGCACCCCCTTTCACTCTAAAAAAAAAACAACCCTCTGATTTGGATGATACGGGAATTTAATGATCACTCAGTTTCTAAGGGAACTTCCCTGTGTGTAGTCCTTGTAAAAGGATGTGTTTAGGTCCCACATAACTCTGCTCTCCATTGGCTGATGAGACCCAGGGCTTAGCATCTCATCTGCATCATGACAGATAGTTAATAGATTTATCATGGTGATCATGTATTAAGTGTGGAATCACTATGTTGTAGTACAAGTCAAAATTATGAAGGAGCAGAAATTGAATAAGCTGTAGCAGCCAGTTCGTTGCAGAACCAAATGAGTCAGACACCTAGAGAATATCTGGGGAGTGATAATGGGACAGAGCTGTAGTGAAATTGGTTGGATTTTGACTGGTAAGATTCCTACTGATACCCTGAATCCAGGATTACCTCCATCTCCAGTCTCTGTGATGTCCAGCCTTATGACAGCTGCTGTTATTTAATTCACTTGAAATCTTACAAGAATCCCTTCTATCTTTCTACCCATTTAGAGTTCCAGTAAGCTCTGGGAAAGATGTGAAGGCAGAGGATCCAATGAGCAGGGCAGTGTAATTTTTCAGGAAAGAGGCAATAGTATTTCAGACTAGTTATCTGAGGAATGGCCATGGAAAAATATATAATAGAAGTTGAATTAGAAGACTTGGCAACTGATTAGACTTGAGATGAAACAGGAAGCCAAAGATGATTCAGAATATTATTTTCTCATCACCTGAAAAGACAGTAGTGGCATGAATAGCCCCAAACCAAATGATGGTGGTGGTGGTGGTGGTGGTGGTAGTGGTAGAGAAAACTGTTCTAAATAGTCCTAAGAAAGGATAGGGATAGAAGCATGTAGTTATATAAATGATGGAAGACCCAGCAAGCCAAACAAGAAATGATAACACACATAAAGGTTAGCAATAACTGTAAGCTGCCCCCACTTTCATACCTGACAGCTCAAGCACTAGATTTCATGAGTAGAGATGATAAGGTGGGAGTTAGAATCAGGTGGGGACTTTCTGGCTGTGGCTGCAGGAACAGAGGGTAGGGAGTGCCCAGCAGGAAGCTCAGAAGCTGGAACACCAGAGGAGATCCAGCCACTGCCGGAAAACACCCTCCAGAACAGGGAAAGGGAGAAGTAACTTGAATTCTCCCTTTTTCATGTCACTCACATCCTCCATTAGTCCCTCACATTTGCCAAATCCATCTAGAGGTTAATTGGCAAATGAGTCTGGGAAATGTAGTGTAGAAGGACATGAAATATATCTTAAAGGATGTAAGTAATTACTGATACACCATCTGAGCTGTGAGGCAGTAGTGAAAAGCAGGAATACTTTAGCTTTTGTTTGGAATGGTTCACACACAAAGATGCGAAATAAATGTTTGTTCAATGAGCTACTCTGACTAGCCCTATAGGCAGCTGTTTTATGAATAAAATTTTTAGACCAAACGGAGATGACTTCAAATGTCACTGTCATGTAGTCACAATAAAAATACCAGACAGATATTAACAGTGATTTGATCTGTCATAGTCATCAACTATTTGTTTGAAACTGATGAATGTTCATGTAAATGTGAAACTGCTAGCAGCATTGACTAATTATGTAGATTAGTGTAATGGATTCACACACTAACATTCAGAAATTTATGTCAAATGAAGAGTGCCTGTGAAAGAATGGTTGTGTTCTATTCACTACATTTCTTGGGCTAATAATCCAGTTAACTTTCCTGTATTGCCATCATGTACAAAACCAGATGGCTTATTTAGTTGTTCATGTAACTATCATTCATTGGGCACCTCCCGTAGGAGCAAGTTACAGAGACTATAACTATGAATCAGATAGTTCTTGTACACCAAAGAGCTATTGTGGTGTATACAAATAAGCAAGCAATTATTATAATACATAGGGATACTATTATTACGGTGATAATCACTGAATGATACCTTAACATATGGAAAAGGCACCCAAATCTAACTTGGAGGAATCGGACTTTTTTGAAGGAATTAGAATTAGCTTCAGGGTTAATATATACTTCTGGGAGGGAAGTATTTCAAGCCAAGATGGTGATTATGCAATGACCCAGAGAGCCTGAACTGTTTGGATTCCAGGTATAGAGGTGTCAGAAGAGAACAAAGTGAGCATAGGCCGGATAGCAAAGATCTGCAATGGTAGTATAGTGGTAAATGTTTAACAACTAGTTCTTGGGGAAGAGGGTCTGATTTGTAGCATTTGCCAAATTTGAGGCACAAATCTCCAGCATGGACAATTTTTTTAATGTTCAATTGATCCCCTTATTTTACTTTATTTTTTATTAAAATTATTGGGATGACATTGGTTAATAGGAACATACAGGTTTCAAGTGTATATTTCTATAATACATAATCTGTATTCTGCATTTTGCACTGGGATGGCCAATTTTAAACTACCAATGTAATGTCATTAGTTATAGATTTGGAAAGAGATGGGCAGTAGCACAGCATTATGTTGTTATTTTCATCATAGATATAATATTCAAATAAATACTTTTATTTTACCAAATATTTTCCGTATTCATTCATCCATTCATGTATTAATTTTTTAAAATATTTTGAACCTCTAGTATGTGTCAGGCATCGTTCTAGTTGCTGCAAATACAGCACGATAAAAAGGGAAAATCATCTTCATCCTCATGTTCTAAATATTATTATTGTTCCCATTTTACAGCTGAAAAAATTGAGGCATATGAAGATAAAGTAACATGGTTAAGATCACACCATTTGTAAGTGGAGGAACCAAAATGCAGTGGGTCATTCCCACTGTACCACACTACCTACACAGTTGAACTGAATTTTATTAGAGGTTCTCTATTTTTATGGCCATGCATTTGGATAAGTAAAATAAGTTTCTGTGACCTTTCAAATAAATTTAGATCATTTTTTTGTGGAATCTTATCTGGTGTGAACTTTAAAATATTACAATTAATAAAGATTATAATACCCTGCGACTGTGTAGCAACTTATTCAGAGAACTTCTAGGAGCTTCTAAATATATTAAACTAAGTTATTTGCGTGAATTATGTACCTCTGAGAGTAAGATAGACTTTTAAAATTGCATTAATTATATCAACCCTTTCAGGCCCACAGATTAATGGGTATTGTTTAATCCCAAAGCAAAATATTAATTTCTTTCAATTTTTTTTAGAAAATAATATTTCATTTCACTGTAGTAAACAAAAATAAGTGAATCATGAAGGAACTTTAAAAAAACATTTATAATCTATAAATTTAAGCATATGCAGATTCCAGGGATTTAAAATATATATTTTTCTTCTTTCTCTATTTCTCATAGAGGAGAAAATGATAATGAAGTTGTATGCTACAAAAAAAATAAAAGACACCTACTATAATGGACCTATTTTTAAAAAGCCACATTTAAGAACTACATGTTTGCCAGATACCCCCAACAATAGCAGCCAAAATTTTGACTTACTTATTTTATTTTTATGCTTCAGACACCTTTGACCCTTTCTTATATATTTGTGCCTTTCCAGCCTTGTACAATTTTATTAATATCTCTTCCTTCCACTCATTATTTTCCACATCTACTGTTTCTATTTTTATCTAGGAATTTCTCATCTCATGCTTGATTATTGGGTTAGTTAGCCTCCCATTGTCCCATTTCCAATCTCACTACACCACAAAGGAATCTAATGAACAAAATAAACTGATGAATAAAATAGAATCAGAGGCATGGACACATGGATCAGACTGATGAATCTCTGACGGAAAGGAGGAAATGGTGGGAAGAGATTAACCAAAGATCTTATATACATATTAGAGACCTGGTGCACGAAATTCATGCATGGGGGATGGGGGTGTCCTTCAGCCCAGCCTGCTTGCTCTCTAATCTGAGGATCAGACCTAAATGGGGAAGTTGGACATCCCTCTCACAATCCAGGACTGCTGCCTCCCAACTACTCACCTGCCTGACTTCCTGATTGCTTCTAACCACTCTGCCTTCCAGCCTGATCAACCCATAACCACTCCCCTGCCAGTCTAATTGATACCTAACTGCTCCCCTGCCAGCCTGTTTGCCCCTAACTGCCCTTCCCTGTGGGCCTGGTCACCTCTAACTGTCGTCCCCTGCAGGCCCGGTCACCTCCAACTTACCTCTTCTGCCAGCCTGGTAACCCCTAACTACCCTCCCCTTCAGGCTTCATCACCCCCAACTGCCCTCCCTTGCAGGCCTGGTCCCTCCCAACTGCCCTCCCCTGCTGGCCATCTTGTGGTGGCCATTTCATGTCCGCATGGGGGCAGGATCTTTTGATCACATGGGGGCAGTCATCTTGTGTGTTGGAGTGATAGTCAATCTGCATATTACTCTTTTATTAGATAGGATGGAGGCCTGTTGCATGGGTGAGGGCCTGCTGGTTTGCCCTCAAGGGTGTCCTGGATCAGGGTGGGTGTTCCCTTGGGGCATGGATTGGCCTGGTGAGGGGTCTGTGGTGATCTTCAGGCCAGCCACGCCCCCGAGGGACCCAAGTGGAGGCCTTGGTATCTGGGATTTATTTATCGTCTACAATTGAAACTTTGTAGCCTGGAGTGGAGCCAAGCCTTCAGCTCTCTCAGCCATTGAAACTTCTTTGCCTTAAGCAGAGGCCTCTGCCCAGCCAGGCTTTGCAGAAAGGTTGGCTTCCTCTATCGCCAGGGGCAACCTGCTCTCTCTGTGGCTGTAGCCATCTTGGTTGGGTTAATTTGCATACTTGCTCTAAATGGCTGGTGGGCCTGGCTGGTGGGCGTGGCTTGTGGGTGTAGCAGAGGTATGGTCAATTTGCATATTACTCTTTTATTAGATAGGATGTGCATTACCTATGGACAAAGACAATAGGGTGGTGAAGGCCTGGGGAGGGGCAGGAACCTGGTGGAGGGAGCAATGCTCAGGGGAGGACAGCTGTAATACTCTCAATGGCAAAATACAAACAAACAAACAAACAAAAGCAGAAAGCCCTCCCTGGGTTGCTCAGTTGTTTGGAGTATCATCAGGTGCACCAAAAGGTTGCAGGTTGGAGTCCTGGTCAGGACACATAACCAGGTTGTGGGATTCAAACTCTGGTCAGGGTACATATGGGAGATAACCAATCAAAGTTTATCTCACAATGATGTGTCTCTCTGTTTCTTTAACTTCTCTCTTTAAAAATAATTAAAAAGAATACATACTCAGATGAGAATTTAAAAAGAAATAGCAAATATGATGCTTCATTAGAAAACTACCTGGATTATCGTATATATAGGTATTTTATTCAATACTACTTAATGATATTGCCTGTTATGTAAAATGGAGAAAGTAGTCACAAAGTTTGACAATAATATTTGACATCAAACACCATTTTCACATAAATGGTCCATTACTAGTATAGAATAATGATGTTTGACATAAAAAGTAAAAGATGATAATATTCCTAATTTCTAATGTTTATCTAGCTCTTTTATCAATCATCCCCATCTTTGTCACCAGCCAATGACCAGTCCCTGATGTCAACAGCCTGTGAGCAATCCTGAATGGTTAGGGAATGTCTCCTTGAATGAGTGGTATCAATATTTCTTCACATTTCTGGACAACAAGAGCTGTGTGCTAAATCCTGGTCTGTTGTTCAATTCTCAATCCTCATTATCCTAATAACACATCCATCCCAAGAAAGAATTCATCAAGCCCAGAGGGGGCACAGATATAATTCTTTGTATAGTACAGTATTTAAAATGAAACTGCTTTTGGCCTGTGTGGTCTCAGTGGGTGTGAGGGGAAATTTAGGATGCTAGCTCATCTCACACCGAGTTTAATAAAGGGTGTCCTATAAAAGGCTAATTTCTTGCTGCTAAATTGCTTTTTAAGTAATGTTTGCTGTTGCAAGAGACCTTTCATAACACTGACTCTGGGAGTCATGTTTGAAAGGCTAGATGTGCTTTGTGAGATAAGGTAGGATCCAGGTGGAATTCTCCTTACGGAATGACAATGTGTATAACTAATATTGTCCTTTGAGACTAGTTTGCATGCAGTCGCTGGTATGGCACTGTTCAGCAGCCTGCTACAGATAAGAATGAGTGATGATGCCCTAGATTTTAATGGAACTTTTAGAGTGCATGCAGCAGTGGGGTGCAGTCTTCAGCAAAGAAAAACGAGCTGACTTGCAGGCATGAGAGGTCATCAAGAAAGATAAAGAAATAGGACATCCACTCTAGGCTAGGAAAGCCTTTTCGGAGGATATTATGGAAATGAGCAAGAACCAATTTAATTTTTATAATGCCACTCCATTTAACTCTAAATACAAGGTCAAGGTACTATGTTTTTCATAATGATTAAAGATTTGGAACACTCTTTCTATTGAACCCTACTGCATTTTGTTTGGCAGAAAAAGTATGTGACAAGCAATAAAACTGGGATCAGCAAACAACAGAAACATGTTCTGTAACTGCCTAACACAGGTTTACAATAAAAAGAAAGAAATTATTCTGATGGACACGTTCATCCTAACCTTGGCAGAGGGATTTATTTTCCTAAAGTCCTATTCTTTAAGGTTAGTTTTATTTCAGGATTGTAACATATCTCTTTCTTAGAAAATGCATGAAGTAGGTCAATTGAGAGTCATATATCCATGGATCAAACAACAGAGTTTTTCTTATGGCTGAAAGTTTGTTTTAACCCATCTTCTGGTATACTGTTCATCCATAATGTATTAAGAGAGATAAAGGTACTATAAACCCTTTGTGGTTTGCATTCTGTTGGTTTTGTCACAATTCAATACCACTAATTCTCAGTATGTAATATCTCTGATATATATGATTAATATAATTTAGTAATAAAAACAAAAATATTTTAAACATATGCATATTTATTTAGTGTTTCTAGAGGGCAACTGTGGTATAATGCAAATGATTTTGGGTTTGAAGTCAAAATATCTTTATAAAGTAGGAATGCCTATGTCACAGGATTATTGCCAAAATTAAATGAAGCAATTAATAAGAAATTTATAAAGTGAAAATTTTATGAAGTTATATGAGTTTAAAGTACTATCATTATTTTTCTCTCTCTAGAATATTGATGCTAATTTTCTTAGAGAATAGCTGAGTCTAGAAAATTAACCCTCAAACAATTTGGTTTTAAGAGACATATACTCATATCTTTATACAAAATATTATATAGTATATCAAAAATATATTTTTTCAAATATTTTATATTTTTATGATTTAGTATGGGCAGAAGGATTTTTTTCAACTGTGTTAAAGGAAAAATATCTGAGGAAATGAAGATAATGAGAAAGAACAGAGTTGATCTAATGATAGGTATGAAACTTCAAAATGTGAACAAATGTGATGTCAACTTATGGCATTTTTTCTCACACACAAAAAAACTATACTAATAAAAGAGTAGTATGCTAATAAGACCAGACATCTTCCATACATTTTTCTGGACAAAGCCACAGTGGCGGGGGGGCCAAGGCAGAGGTTTTTAGGGGCGATCAGGCCAGCAGGGAGAGCAGTTAGGGGCAACCAGGCAGGCAGGCAGGTGAGCAGTTAGGAACCAGTGATCCCAGATTATGAGAGGGATATCCACCTACTGGTTTAAGCCCAACCCCTGCAGGGATCCCCGAAGGGGTCCTGGATTGGAGAGGGTGTAGGCTGGGCTGAAGGACCCCACCCCATGCATGATTTCAACTGGTTGCTATGAAGCACAGTGATCACCAGGGAGAAGATAATCAATGCAGTAGCTGCCCCCTGGTGATCAGCATGCTCACACAAGGGGAGCGCAGCTCAACCAAGAAGCTGGCTAGCAAGCAGGCTCATGGTTGCTGAGTGCAGCGGTGATGGCAGAAGCCTCTCCCACCTCTGTGGCAGGAAGACATCCTCCAAGGGGTCCTGGACTGTAAGGAGGCACAGGCTGGACTGAGGGATCTCCCTCCTCCAGTGTACAAATGTCATGCACCTGGCCTCTAGTAGTATATATAATTTAAAAATTGTTTAGGTAAGCAAGATAGGTAATCCCAAATTCTATGTGTCTTCCAAGTCTAAGATTCGCATTATTCATTTAGCAATTATCGCCCACTTATTACAAAAAGAGCACTGGGATAAATAATCTTGAGAAAAACTAAGACTAGCCTTTAAAAATCACCTCTGGAATAGGTGAGGAAAAGTTTTGATTGAATAGCTCATATTTTTTCAGAACTGTTCATTATAATATTAAAATAGTTTGCCAAAAATCCTTACTCTGGGGGTGTAACAGCCTAGGGTGCTAAAATAGTTTAAACACTTTATGATTCATTGATTTTACTTAGTCATATAACAAACAAATTTAGAGACTGCAGATACATGGTCGTGTAGTTCAACATCTTTACCTAATAGAGAAATATGCTGAGCTCCATTTCTTAAATTTGGTTATCTAGTTGAAGATACCTAATACCAGAACTAAATCAAGAACCTCTTAGGATTAGTTTTTTGTTTATGCTTGACTTTGGTAGTTGAAAACAGTGCTTGTTTGCTAATTTAACTTGAAATTTTGCTTTTTTGGGGGAAAAAAAACAACAACTACAAAAATAGATGTCAAATTATGTGACATAACTAGCTAAAGAAGTAATTTCTGCCAGAAAGTCTTGAAGAGAAGGACAAAATATGTGTTCAGGGCATACCGTACATATGGAGAAAGCTAGATATGAACAAACCAATTATAGGAGAGAAAATTTTAATAGAGTAAGAATAATAATATTACTAATGGTAAAGCTCTCACTTATTAGTTACCTTTTATGGACATAGTGACTAGGTACTTTGTAAATGCTTTCTCATTCCATCCTCACTTAAAATCACCTATAAGACAGATTACCTCTTCAATGAGAGATCAATGAATGAAAGAGAAATATGTACAAACTTAATTAGGTGTATTATGTCCACAATGTGGGCTGTTGCTATCTACAGGACTGGACCTCGGTCCTTTCTGGAAGACAAACATACCATCCCTCTTCTAAACAAAGGAACAAACAAACACAAATCATGATAACAACAAAGGCCCAAGACACACCTGTGCTGCTTATAGACAGGACTGAGAGATTAAAGGACATAAACTCCCTTCATGGGTTTAATAAACCCACTTTTTAAAAATTGATATGGAGAAGTTTAAATAACTTCAGAATTTTCACTGTTAGATATAAAGCTGATATTTTCTACATCCTTGGTGAAGTAAAATCAGTGTTTCTTCCAGCCAGGGAAGGGAGATGACCCGGGAGGGCTCTATTCTTTTGGGTAGAGATTTAAGACTCTCCATGCCCTTTTAGTAGTTTTCTCAATACGTATTCACCAATGGAAGTAGATGGGATTGTTTCTGCAGACCCTTCAAAGGATAATTTATTCTGGTGAGCATATGCATACCTTTTAGTGCATAAAACATCCCCTTTGCACTCTTTGTGATAAGCCTCACCATATAGAACAAACACAGAATAGTGACTTCAAATTAAAAAACATGAGACAGCAGTGACCAGCATGTATTGAAATAAAAGGACAATGTCAACAGATGTGTCTTGTATTCTGCTCTGGAGATTAATAGGCAGGGTCAGGCTTTTAGTATTGTGGTAAGCAGGAAGTTCTTCAAATGGAAATCTCCAGTCAAGGTCTTGCTGCACCCAGAAAGGAACAGCTTGCAGAAATCTCATCTTTCTTGTACATGCCACGCTGCTTGTCATATTCTGTCACAAGGTTTAGTTTCTAGGGGATGAGATCAAGAAATCATTATCTCAATTCCTAATTAACCCTCAGGATTTCTCAGAATGGTATGTGCATGACAGTCTTCACTTTTGTGCAGTGTGCAAATGGGAGTTGATCACTCGAGATATTTTTAAAGCCACTGTTTTAGATCCGTACACTATCAATGAAACCTCATCCGACCAGTATAGCCATGTATTTATATTTAAGTACTCAAATAGTGGATTAAATCAACAGAATTATTTTTCTCTGATGATTTCAAAAACATCATCTAAAATAAGCTTATTGAAGCTGTCACTGTTCTTTCTAAACCTTTGTTTTGCCAGGAGGAACAGATGGCAAAATTTTTAAAAAATGTTTAGAGAGTCAGTGGGGTGGGAGTGCGAATGGGGGGCCTGACCAGTGAGATCTTCTAATATCTTTCCTGTGCAGTGTGTCCTAAGACAGTTTTAGAAATCTGTACCCCTAGTTGTTTGACATCCTGAGACACACCTGATGCTTCCTATTCTGGTTTTCAAATATATCTGACTATTCTTTTTCCAGCAGTATTGTATAGTCTGTTCATTCCAAAATGCAAAGATGAAATTTTAAAATGTCACCTGAGTGACCCGGGGCCAGGGCCATAAATGTTTGGTTTAAGGGGAAAGTTATAGATCACTGTTTTTATGTGGTTCAGCATTTCATGTGGTGAAATTTATTTTTATTTTTATTCCAATAATGGCATTAAGTAGAATTCATTTAAGTTATCAGAATAATTTTTGTCTTCACATTATGGAAGGCAATTTACAGTGTTTTAAATGTTCACTTTCTAGCTCTCATATTCTACCAATCATGTGTTCAAAAGCCATTTTTATGTCTGTATTTAATTGCACCTTGGTTTTTCATGATACACAATTGAAAATCACATTCTTGCCCAGTCTTTATGGCTCACTGTTTGAGCATTGACCTATGAACCGAGAGGTCATGGTTAAATGCACTGTCAGAGCACTTGTCTGGGTTTCACGCTTGATCCTCAGTGTGAGGCATGCAGTAGGCAACCAATCAGTGATTCTCTCTCATCATTGATGTTTATGTCTATCTCTCTCTCTCCCTCTCCCTGCCTCTCTGAAATCAATAAAAATATATTTGTAAAAAATTACATAATTGTTATCTGTTCAGAGATTTTAACCATCTGGTCATTTGCAGGGTCACATAATTTGAAGAAGTCTCCAATCCATACAGTTTCTTCAAAATTATAACTTTCTTACAAGGAAAAACTAAATTTCCAGTTCTGGACATTGCATAACTATTATCCATGGTGAGAATTTGAAAATAACTATTAAGCATGGTAAGAATTTGAAAATAATAAGACCACATTCTAGGGAGGACCAATTGAAAAGGAATTTGGTTCCAAGTGAAGTTCCACTTCGGACACTGTTGCCATTGAAACCATCATGGTGATTTTATGCCATATGATGCCTAAGCTATTTCAGAACCATTTTCAATCCATTAGGAATTCACTCAACTGCTAGCCATTCACTATGACAGTATGTAATATGGAATATTCTCTGGAGTTCAAAAGGAAGCTTCTTAACTGATTAGTTATAGACTTTATCCTTGCAATTTCCTACTTTTTCTGGACACAGAAAAATAAGAGAGATTGTTTTAAAATTGTCTAATTAGTTGCTAGACTTGCTCTAGAAAAGTAGAGCAAACAGTAAAGTAATCCTATGTAATAAAGAGGTAGTATGCAAATTAACCATCATGCCCTCACAAGATGGCTGCCTATGACCAGGCCGGCAGGGGGGTTAGTGAGGGATGACCAAATGACTGAACAAGCAGTCTGTGTGGGGTGACTAGGCCAGCAGGGGGGGGCCATGAGAGGCAACCAGGTTGGCAGGAAAGGCAGTTGAGGGTGACCAGCCTGGTAGGAGGGAGGGCAGTTAGGAGCAACCAGGTTGGCAGGGAAGGGGCAGTTGTGAGCAACCTAGCCAGCAGCAGGAGGCTGTTAGCGGTGACCAGACCAGCAGGGAGGACAGCGAGGGGCAATCAGGCCAGCGGGGAGGGCACTAGTCAGGGTTGACCAGTCAGGAAAGCAGATGAGCAATTGGGAGCAGGATTGTGAAAGGGATGTCCAGCAGTCACATCCCCCAAGGAGTCCCAGATTGGAGCAGGTGCAGGCTGGGCTGAGGAGACCACCCCCCTACCCCCCACCTAATGCATGAATTTAGCACACCCGGCCTCTAGTAGTTCTTATATGTTAGAAATGACTGATCAAAAATAATTTGGACACTTTCCCTTTTAGAGTTTATTCTATTTTAAAGCAAATAGTCATTCAATTATTAAGATTAGCCATACTCAAAAGGGTAAATCCAAATCCAAATGTCTTATTTTATGCAATACTTTATATTTAAATAACATGAAAACTTTAGATGACATTGCTGATACTTTTAGTCAGAATAAACTTCTCCTGCAAACATCTATAATATTCAGCTGTATGTTGAATATAGGTAAAAAGTACATTTAACAGGTTGTACATTTATTTGATGGCATTATAAATTCCAAGAGATACAATGCTAAAATTAATGAATAATTTACTGTAAATGGAGAAGTATGGAGTCAGCAATGAGCACTAGGGATTGTCTAAAAAGATAAACAGTAAACCATTTTACCCTTGGTTTATTGATGCCTTTGCTTGCTCTCCTCTGGATAGACTTGATTATTTTTTATTTATATTGATAATCATCTGAGTCAAGTGTCTGCTTCCAGGCACAAAATATTTGCCAGTAATTCCCCCATGAGCAAAGTGGGGAGATAAATTGAGCATGTCTCAAATGTACATATAATGTCAAAAGGTATAAAAAATGTCTTTGAAGGAGAACTGTTGTCCTCATACTATCCTCTGTCAGCATGGTGTGAATATGTGGAAAAACAAATAGTGCTATTTACTAAATATTTTGTCTTTTAAATAATAGGATATTTCACAGTTCATGTATTGTAGAATCCGCAAGTACTCTTTTGTGCCTTTGAGTTTGACAGTGAAATTTTTATAAAGGCAGAACTTTTTATCTATTTTAATAAAATTGTAAGCCTTCTGTGAATTCTTTTATTAATTTTATTCTGGAGGAAATCTGACCAGGTTAAGAGAATCAGGACAGGGGAAGGCTTGATCCCAGTGGGAAAGCTCAGCTACAGAATGTGATTTAAAATAGGAAAAAGATACTGAGGTGGTTTTCTTAATCAGCCTGTTTTTAATTACTATTCAGTATCATTTTTATACATTTTTATTGATCAAAAATGTTTACAGGTATATATTTAGTTAACGCTTTTCTTGTGATATTAAAATTAACTTCATCTATCACTCCGTCTGGGATAAAAGGACACATATTTTGTTACAGTCGAGACTATGTAAATATACTCACACATATTGACAATATTTACTACTTATTTTATGAATGAAAAGCAATATAAATATTGTTCTACTGCAGAAGTCTCATAATTTAGTCAGATTTTGTCTGTCTTTATATAATGCTAGGGCATCTGGAATTTTTTAAGTAACATATCTTGTTTTTATTAAGTGTTTGAACACACACACACACACACACACACACACATATATATATATATATATATATATATATATATATATATGGAAAAATAACTCAGGTAATTTAGCAAATTTCTTCCTCTTCATTTTAATATATTAAAATATAATTATTGTCACAGACTGATGACCTGTAGTAAACTATATACACTCTGTATTTATGCATTGTGGAGCTGAGTTTATTCTTATCCTCTCACTGAATGGAATAGGAGTTCACTTCAGAGCCATCTAGGCTTCACTGTCCACAGCCTTCTCATGAATACAGTGTGAAGATTAATTAAATGAATTCCACAAGTGCTTTAAGCTCTTTGGAGAAAGATACTCTCTGAATAATTATTCTTAACTCCCATATGCTCTTATGATATAAACTATTCTGCCAGGAAATCCTTTTTAGGGATTATTACTTAAAATGAATTTTTTTGTTGTTAAAGGCAGGAAGAATATACATCCACTGACAGACTAAAATATGCTTTAGGCAACTGCTTTTAAATATTTAGAAACCTTGAATTGTGGAGCTATCCATGCCCAGAAATACTAAGCAATACTGAAAATTGGTGGAAAATTTGGAATATTAATCACTGCATTAAGCTGTGCTTTTTATAAACAAACCATGTGACCTTTAAAAATAGGTGCCCATATCTTTATTTTAGAAATATATAACTTTAGGCAAAAAAAGTACAAAGATAATTACTTATGGCTCTGAAATTAAAGTATGTTTAAATCACTTACTTGACAACAATGAGTCTTCAAAGAGGTCGTTCTCAGTCTTAGCTACATATTGAGGGAATCACCTAGGAAACTCTAAAAAATAGGTGTACCTAGGACCCACTTGCAGATTTCTGATTTCTGAAAATAGGAATTTTTTGTTTCCTATAGTGAGGCTAGTATGCAACCTAGGTTATCCTAAGGTAATCTTAAGAGCACAAAGGACCTAAAAATCACCTGATCTGATACCTGCTTTTATAGATAAAGACCATAAGACCCAAGAGAGAAAACAGGCCAGTCCAAGATTGAATATATACTAATGATGCAAGATCTGGTATACAGGGTGGCTTGTTGACTCTCTAGCCCAGCGGTTCTCAACCTGTGGGTCTCGACCCCTTTGGGGGTCGAACGACCCTTTCACAGGGGTCGCCTAAGACCATCGGAAAATGCAGATATTTACATCACGATGCATAACAGTAGCAAAATTTCATGGTTGGGGGTCACCACCACATGAGGAACTGTATGCAAGGGTCACGGCCTTAGGAAGGTTGAGAACCACTGCTCTAGCCAATTCAGCCATCAGAATTACCTTTAAAGTTCACCCAGTTTAGGTAACTCTTCACATTAGTACTTGACTCAGATTCTTCTTATTGTATCATTATGAGGGCAAAAAAAAAGTTAATTGAAAAGAACTAAACTCACCAGTGAAATGGAAGATAAACAGTTTACAAGTCATAAATGGTGAATATCCACGGAAATGTGAATACCTTTTCCTTTTCCCTTGGTAGAGATGACTCATTTGTATTGACGTAGTTGGGATCCATTGTTTCTTACTGTTTGTTGATCTTGGTTTTGAGAGTACATCATTTATTGTATTGGCTCTTTCTACTTCTGCATTCATTTATTCACTCACTCATTAATTTACTCAACACATTTTTTTTTATTGTTTGGGGTCTGCTACATGCCTGGATCTATATTTGATGCTATGCTAAAGGTACTGCAGTGAAAAAAAAAATAGTCCTGAATTTTAAGGAATTATGTCTTCTATTTACTATATTTTATCACAGCTGATATAAAATTGAAGGCCTACTTCTTTTATCTGTTAGCAATTGCTCAAAATTAAGACTTTAAAATATGGATTTTGATTCAAATAGAGAAGGTTCTGCAACTATGTATTTTTAACCTCACTCAAAGATATGTTTTTTAATTTATCTTTTATTGTTGAAAGTATTACAGATATAACCCTTTTTTCACCTTCATTGATCCACTCCACCCCACTCCAGCTCCGTCCTCAGGTCTTCCCTGCTCTATGTCTGTCAATGGGCTATGCATATAGGCATATAAGCTCATTGGTTAATCTCTTCACCTCTTCCCTTCCCTCTGAAATACCTCAGCCTGTTGCATGCTTCAATATCTCTGGAATTTTTGTTTCTCGGTTTACTTTGTCCATTAGATTCTACATGTAAGTGAGACTGTGTGATACTTGATTTTATCTAACTGGCTTATTTCACCTAGCATAATGCTCCCACATTCCTTCATGCTCTCAAAGGATAAGAGGTTCTTCTTTTTAAAAAATATGTTTTATTGATTTTTTACAAGAGGAAGGGAGAGGGATAGTTAGAAACATTGATGAGAGAGAGTCATCGATCAGCTGCCTCCTGCACACCTCGTACTGGGGATGTGCCCACAACCAAGGTGCATGCCCTTGACAGGAATCGAAAGTGGGACCTTTCACTCTGCAGGCCAACGCTCTATCCCCTGAACCAAACCAGTTAGGGCAGGGTATCTTTTTTTTTTCATTTGTTCTTGAGAAAGAGGAAGGGGGAAGGAGAGAGAGACACATTGATGTGAGAGAACTGCCCTGACAGCAGATCAAACCCATAACCTGGATATTTGCCCTGACCTTTCTGTGCAAAGGATGATACTCTAACCACTGGAAATACTTGCCAGGACATACAACTATATTTTCATTGACTTTGATCTTTCTGTTCCTAATTCCAGTTATAGAAGTCTACACAATTTAGGGCTTAAGTGTTCTATGTCCCATGTCACTTGCTTTTTGAATGTTGTCCTCTGGAGTTTGGAGTGATGACCACTAAGTAAACAATGTTTCAAGACTAAATTGTTTCTAGTAGATTCTCCTAAATTTTCTAGTTACATTTCCTGTAGATTTTTTCTGATAGTTATTTGATTTACCCTGTGGGTGGAACAACGTCAACGAGCCTTGCTTTACCTCCTCAAAATATTGGTGTTTCAAAGATTCACACTAATTATATATTAATATCATTAGCACTTGCATTCTTGACAAAATCCTGATTCACATTTTCCTTCTTCCAATTCTTTTTATGCCCATGTCATGTTCGTTTGCAGGCATGAAACCATGGTCAATTCAGTTTCATTAAGGAGCTCAGCAGGAATATTTACACATTTTTTTTACATAATTTGAAGGTTTTTTTTTTTTTGTTCTTTATGTTTCTCTGTTTCTCAGCAAAGACATTTTAGGAAAAAGAAGAAATTGTAATGAAATGTCATGTGCTCTACTGTGGGTGTCATTAGTGGCATAGGAAAAATAGAAAATAATGTCAAAGATACATTTAACAAGGAAATGAGCTCTTTAGTTTCACCATGGATACTGCCCCCTTCTATGAAAGGTAGCTAATATACCTAGGTCCAAAGTTGTATTATATCAGTTTGGCTTTAACCTTTAGCTAATGTGAAAATATGGTACTGTGTTGTGGAGTGTACAAAAAAGAAAACTCATTTTTCTTAATTATTATCAATTAACATTTACTGAGTGAATACCCATGAGAGAACCCTATACTGCTCTGGAACAGAGCTAGTTATTTGAGTTATTATTCCTCCTTTGCTCTTCCTTCTCCACCACCATTTCTGCCTTCCATTCAACAAAGAAAAATATATACAACAATTTTGGGTTGGCCAGTGCTGAAATCTCATGTAAAATCCTCAACAATGTGCTAGAAATGATTCCCAGAATGCACAACTTTTCAATTTTAGTGTGCATTTTATTTTTCTTACTAGAAAAAAAAATTCTAAATGGTAGAATTTGAAAAAAAAGTGGCAAAGCACACCAAATACAAAATCAGCCATAATTTTATAGATTTATTGACATTTGGATATATTTTCTTTTGTGTTTCTAATGCACTCATTAGGCTAAGGCATTTTTTTAACTGGTATTCACTGGCAATTTTCCAGTGTTCCTTCTCATTTTTCACCCTGTGGACTTCCTTTTCTACCTCTTGCCCCTCTGCCTTAAATGAGTAAACATTTCAATAAATAAATACAAATTTAATAACTTGCATATGCAACTTAGAGCTTCAGGAATGCCATTTTCTCCCGAGAGTCACAAGTGATTTGAGAAGCAACATTAAGGAATTATAGGGATGTTGTGGTATTGCACACATTGTTCACAATTCATCATCACTACGAAAAACTATCTGGAAATTGAAGGAATATCCATGACCTCTTTGAATTCTTTGATTTCTCTGAAGTTCACTTTGAGAACTGGGTGCAAGTAATTTCCTGACTTGGCATAAAACTGATAGAGTCGTTCTGTAGAAGTTTTGTGGGCTCCAGATTATAATGAAGAGATAAACAGGAAGAAATTCATTTCCCTTTACATGTGTACTTCATTTAGAGCAGTGAGGTCAGACATAAAGCAAGTGTCTGCTCCTGTGTATCTAGAAATAAAACAGTTTCTGAGGGCTAGTGACACTCTGATGTTGTGCAAATGACTGATGTACAACTTCCTTTTTCTCGAGTTAGTCTGTGTCAGTGGGAATCCCATCTCTGGGGGAGCAGTCCCATTCCTTGTCAAAAGCTGAGCCCACAGAAGATTAATGAAAAAGAAGGCCTTTTGTGGATTGTTCCCCAGATGATACATGGTGTTATTAGTTGTGGCTTCATAGAAAGCTTTTTCTCACCTGTCCTACTAGCTTAAGTGTGCTTTATTGATATTGGAAGATTTTAATGAGGAAGTAAGATATTTTGGGGGAAAGCGAATATTATTTTTGGAAACTTTCCCTAACTTTTGTATCTGTAGCTCATCTGGAGTCACTTACTTATGTTGTCAACTGAAGTTTGTTTGTATACACAAGCACAAAATTTCTGCTTCTGATTAGTGTGGTTATAAAAACCGAGATGCTTAATTGTCTTTCTTATCCCGTTTCAGTGCTGTAAGATCTCTCAGGCGATGTTACGGGCAACTAAAGAATAAAATCTGAGATTTAAATGTGCCATGTTTCCCATACTTCTATCAGTTGTTGCTTTGGCTGTATAACATTCCTCAGTTTTCTTCTGTCGTTTATGGAGTCTCAGGGTAGGAATAGTAGGTTTTTAGCTAAAATTATTTTGCTGTTGAGTTGGGTCTCTAGTGCATCCTGAAGAGCTTGCATTATTTACAGAGGCACTATCATTTTAAATCTTGTTGCTTTGATGCCTGTTATCATTCTTGACAAACTCTTCCAGCTTGTGGTCTGTTTTCCTCTCTCTATTTCCATTTATTTTCCCCCAAACAACCAGCTGAGCAAAGATTTACATAGGTTTTATTTAAATAAACCCTGTACAGTTCATTCTTCAGCCAATATCACAAACGCTTCCAAAACACAGTTATATTTTTTTCTATTTTAGTTCCAGTTTCTGTTTATTTGCTATATTTTTGTGTGTGTTCACATCCTCATCTTTATTATGTTTTTTGTAGACTGGTATGAAAAAATAGAAACCATGGCTACTAAAAATGTCATTAATAATGAGCTTTTTAGCTTCTGTTTCTGCTTGTAAATTCTTTATTTCAAATATACAGTCTCAAAAGACCACAAAGAATTCAACCTCACTTATCTCTGTGTTGCAGACGATGATTTCTAGCCTTACCCAATCCCAGTGCAGCTTGCTCACCTTCAGGAGTTGATTTTATTTCCACATGACATTAGTGTATTGAAAAGATTGGAATTTGACATGCAGTAATATTCTTATTTAAAAAGTAATGGAGGTTGAGAGCCTCTCTTGCAGTTAAACTTGTGGTACCAAACACAACAAGGATTTGGCTACCAGGGATCTAAGCACCTATTTAAGATTCTCCCCATGATAAAGGAACTAAAATTATTAACATACTGATAAGATTTTTCCTAAAATACTCTATTTATTTCAAAATTATTCTTTCAACTCAATTACAGTCTTTTACTTCTCTCAGAATCTTCTTCTTACCTCTGAAACACATTTAATTACCTATATTCCCTAACCTGTACTGTATTAAAATTTTTATGGAACTTTTATAGGGTAATTTTTTGGAAGAATGGCCTTCAGTGTCATTACATTCAATGAATGCCATATTTTAACAAAGGGATTGCTAAATTATATTGAAATATTTTAATCCACCATACTCCTGCTTAAATGAAAATGCAAATCTGTTCTTCATATTTGTGATTGAATTGAACTTGAGAAGTGCTCCCATATTGATTCCTTCTGCAAATAAAATATAATTAGATTACCCCAAGCTTTTCACATTCTCCCAAGGGATTGACTGGTTTTGTATTATAGATTTTTGATGAACATGAGGACAGTGTCATGTCATAAAGACCAGTAAGGTTTATTTTTAGATTGATAAAAAATTAAATAAATCATTTCTAGTACAGTTTCTATTTATACCCATCTCCTTTCACCGTTAGCCTAATAACAGCATAGTATTTAAGAAGGGGGAGGGGTAGCATGATGATATCCTATAATTGTTCTAATTATATATATATATATATAACTACAGCTAAGGCTAGGTACTTGAATATGCATATTTTTCTAGCTCTCTTATCAGATTACTTCAGCCAATCATAAATACCTGATTAAAAACTATCAGAATCTTAAATATAAAATGAAGTGTAAGAAAACCTCTGGTGCTTATAACAGGACAGTTTTCTAAAGGCAGGAATATATTTCTTATATTTGTTTCCTAAAAATTGATCAAGTAATACTTTAAAAATAAGTATTTCTATGAAAAAGTCAATTTATATGTTTTCCTTCTCTGAGTAAAGCTCACTGATAAGCATGTATGAAGAAATAAAATTATATTAGACATGTTTCTTGATCTCAAGAAAATGTTGTCTAAAAAAAGGATCTGAAATATGGCATATTGGTAATTATTTATACAACCTATATCGGAAATTCTGAAACTAGGAAGATTTTTTTAAAATCAAACATAGTATATAATACTTAAGTATTGCTTGGAGTTTAGGAATTGGAAAATGGCTTTTACTACAGGTTAAGGGTAAAAGTCAAGCATAGAGTTGGAAAAATAGTGGTGTACCATCTACTTCTCTGATCTTACCTATGAAATAAAATACCAGTACATAAATGACACCTTTTCAAAGATACTTGTAGCACCATTGTTTATAATGGGGGGCAGAGGGGGAGAAAAAGCAAAGAATAACTTTCAGTACAAAAATCATTGAATAAATTTTAGAATAGACACTTATGCAGCTATTAAAATGTGTGAATATGTGTGAATTTTTGATACATATGTTGACTGGGAAGCATTAACACAAAATAACATTGATTATAAAATCACATGCATAAAAGTGTGTACACTAGATTATCAGTTGTGTTTTTAGTCTTATATAGACGTGTATGTGTGTTATATGGTTATATAAATTGGAGAATAACATTGAGTGCAAAACAAATGGATATATATAATTAGGTTATTTGAATGAGAACAGTCTGTGGGTAGAATAGGAAAAGCACGACATAGGTAAAACATAAAAGAGAAACTGCACATGATTTTGTTTATGTGGGTGTCTTTAATTATATATATTTAAAACCTTATAAAATAAAAATATAATGCATATTTAGAGGGAATTTAGTATGATAATTTCAGGAAAGTAGCACCATTTCTAAGAATTTTCATAGTCCTTTTGACATTTACAGGTAATTTTAATGACCTGACCATGAAGAAGATGCCCTAGTTTCAATAATGTCTCTTGAAAACTGATATTTTTGTTGTTGTTCTTAGTAAATGTGTTAATTTTTTCACCACTGGCTTCCGAAAAGCATTAGTTACATAAAACCATTTACTTCAACATAAATATAAATTCTTCACTATCCTTCTCTATTTAGTATTGATTCCTCCTCTTGGAATTTAACCTTCTTCAGGTCTGACTCTCTCACTTCATTGAAGAGTGTCTATTAGCTCCCATTACCATGACTGCCATACACACTTCAGTTCTCACTCCCCAACCCCTTACAGTGTTTTTTTGGTTATTTATATTATTTATCATCTTAGGGTATTATACATATATTTTCTTAGTTGTTTACTATAAGTTTCCTTTACTTAATGTAAGTCCCTTGAAAGTTTACTGCAAAATCTTTAGCATCTAGAACAGTACCCAGTACATAGAGGCATTTATTAAATACTTGTAGAAGGAACTCTCAAAATGAATGCAAATGTAATTGCCAAATCCATTGGCTTTTCTGCCATTTGATGCTATTCAATAATACCCCTACTCACCCACCATTTTTTACTTGAAAGCCCTTTAGCTGCTATCATATCCATAGTTTTTATTTCTACCATACCCCTTACCTCTCCCAGCAACTGTCTTCCTTCTCATTTTAAATATGTAGCCCCACCAGGTTTAGGCTTGGTTTTTTTTCTCTTTCTCTCATTAATTTCAACTTTGAATTTATTTCAATCTCTTGGCTTGGGCTATTCCATCAGTTTAACTCTATTCCAAACATTGTCTCCAGTTCTGCTATCATTCCTGCATTTGTAAACTCCTACAGGGTCTCCCACTTGAATAGCTCTCTAGTCCCACAATCCCCATATACCTTAAATAAAACCATCCCTACTTTCCCTTCTTAAGTTACCCCTCAATTCACTTTCCTGTTTTGTTTTATTTTTCCATTTCCTCTAGGTTCAATGCCCTCTTTCTTTCTTCTCTACAGGCCACACGTATACTTTTCAGTATCTCGTTTTCCTCCGCAAGTTCCTTTTTAGATAAGTATCATAGTACATTACATTATAACTGCCTCTGATCTGGTCTCTCTACCTTCATCTTCTCCTTCCCAGTCCATTTGTAAGACTGATCAGCTATAAAAATCACTTGTATCATGTCATTTATCTGTTCAAAACTTCTGTAGATTCTGTTCATTTGCACTACAGAATCAAGTAATTCTAGTTCCTGCTATTCAAGGCCCAGGTGAATAAACTCATAGAATCATGCTCTCATAAATATACCTGTTTTCCCACCCCTTTTAATTCTTGTACTTGCCATCAAGCATGTCCCATCAGCTCTCAATATTTTTGGTTGCCAGGAAAACTCACAGATTACTCCTTGTAGACCTTTTATTTGCCATCCATCCTTGAAAAGATCCCTCTCTTGCTCTGAACTACAATGACTATTGTCTATACAACCCATTTAGAAAGTAATCAGGCACTGCCAAATGACATCTTCTATTGCCTTGAGCCTTTATGTAAAACTTTAACTTTGTTATATACATATCTATTGTTTCTTAATATAATGTTATGCTAATAGAGAGCAATAAACTAGCCTTATATTTATTTTACTTCAGATTTTGTTAGATGGCCTTATACAAGTAGGAATTCAGTAAAAACTTGCTGACATGAGTTATTGATGTATTTGTCTATTTAATTTGAGTAAATATTGGTGCTATTCATACTGTACCACAAGGATTTGAGTAATTGAGCCATTCATTTTTAAATATACTGCTTAATTTTCTATACAGTTTTCTCATAATCAGAACTTAATTTTGTATTTGTAGTGCATTATATCTTATGAAATGCCAAAAGTTTAAAGAAAGGAAAATAAAGCTGTCACATTTAAAAGGGAGACCTTCAGACTAGTACAATCCCTCAACAAGTGTTCTTACTATGATAATGTGCAATGACAAGCAGAAAAAAGTCCTTTCTTATCATACTTACTTCCTACTCTAGTATAATAATGGATAATAACAGACATACTTTAGGGGGGGGAAATGTTATTTCAAAATGATGCCTAAAGGCTGACTGTAGGAGAAACTATTTGAGTGAACTATCTAATAAAAGAACATATTAAATAATGCAAAATGTTCACCCCAAAGGGACCATGAAGTCTTCAGTTGAAAAAAAATAAAAATGGCAAAATGCTTTAATTGCAGTACATTTTTATATATTACACTTATAATATGAAGATATATAAAAATATTTAAAATTATTTTATATATGTTTACATATGCGCGCACGTGTGTGTGTGTGTGTGTGTGTGTGTGTGTGTGTGTGTGTGTGTGTGTTTTGTATTGATTTCAGAGGGAGAAAGGGATGGAAACATCAATGATGAGAGAGAATCATTGATCAGCTGCCTCCTGCACCCCTTTCTGGGGATTGGGCCCACAATCCTGGCATGTGCCCTGACTGAGAATTAAACTGTGAACTGTGACCTCCTGGTTTATAGGTCAACAGTCAACCATTGAGTCACACTGGTCAGGCTATGTGTTTTAATGAAAGCACAATGTCAAAATGATTTTTCTCATTGAGAATGTGTAGAGAAACCTTTTGTACAGTTTTTCTATGAATATGTCTCTAAAACTAAGCAAGTTTCCCCCAAGAAATGGGTATGCAATCTAACAATACCTTCCAAGTTTCCTTTTAAAAAAATCAAATTTTAGATTATTTTTTGAGTAAAATATATTCCTTACCATTTATGAGAATATTCTTATTGGTTGCAAATATATTCTTTCCATGTATTGACTGCATTACCATGCTTTTCTCCTGTATGTCTCCCCAATTAAATCTTGGCTGCCACAATCAGATATAGAAATCATGAGAACACTTTTTTTCTTTTTTTACTTTATTATTTTTATGTTTTAAATTTCTTTATTGTTTAAGGTATTACATATGTGTCCTAATCTCCCTATTGCCCTCCCCCTCTAATGCCCTCACCCCCCTGATGTCTGTTTCCATTGGTTAGAATTATATGCATCCATACAAGTCCTTTGGTTGATCTCTCTCTCTTACGCCCACTTTCCCCTGCCTTCCCTCTGAAGTTTGAAGGTCTGATCAATGCTTCTCTGACTCTGGATCTGTTTTTGTTCTTGTGTCATAGTAGTAGATAACAACTTCTCCAGCTCTATCAAGCAGATGTATTTGAGCTTTCTTCATATATTGAATAACGTGAGATCTATGACCTAAAGAAATGTACTGTCCTCCAAATTTGCTTTAAGAACATTTGCATGACAAACATAATTTAGTATCAAGAAAAAACTACATTAGGCTAGAAGTTGAAATAACTGAGCAAGAACAATCACAGCTTCAACAGTTTAACTTTAGCAAATTATATTTGTGATGGAAAATTTTATGTCTATGTTTCACTGAGCCTTGGGATGCCCAGACATTTGGTCCCACATTATTCTAGGTATGTCTGTGAGAATATTACTGGATATATGTACCCTCTGTTGGTTCTGTTTCTCTAGAGAACCCTGACTAATAGAATTTCTCTGAATATCACTGGTCACTTTTCATAATCACGAAATAGACATACAATATTTCATAAAGTTAAAATATAGAACTTTTAAAAATTAATTATTGTGCTTTAAAATTTAAGATAGTAGTATTGCTCTCAATATTGTTATTATTTTTAAGTAGCATTTTTTTCCTGGTGAATCAGTTTTTTTATTTGCTCAAACCTTGTTGCCATTTTAGTCCAGCTATGTCCTAAACCAAAGGCAATATAACACTCTGTGAGCCAAAACCTCAGACATACCTGATGATGTATGTTGTGCATGCCTTGAAATTAATTATAATGGAAAATTAACATGAAGTACTGCTTTTTCTGCCCACTGGGCCCTGGAACAAATAATATGTTCCTTCTACCTTCAATATGTGGATCCCTTTCAAATCTTACATTTCAGGTTAAACATAATATGGGCTGAAATGAATCTTGATAGTTATTATCCATTTCTAGTTCTGGAAAATACCTCTAAGCACCTAGTCATACTGAATATGGAAATATTATGTGAATACAGATGTGGAGAAAAATATGAGCAGTACATTAGAGCTCTCTATACATGAAAGATGCCCCCCCCACAATTAAATGCATTTGCTTAGTGCATTAAAGATCAATTGAGTGGTCCAAAACTGTTCAGTTATAATAGAGTTATTTCAAAGCTACACATAAATAGATTCCAAGTATTCCTTTGGCAGCTGTTTTTTGTTGGGTTGATTGATTATTTGAGTCTCCATAGTCAAAAGCATATGATGAGAAACTTATCCTGACAATAACAGTAATTCACAGTAACAAGGAAGCCACTTTCAATGGCTTGAATGTTACCCAGGATAGATGTATATTACCTGCTACAACAGAAGCCAGATCAATACAAGCAGGCTCTGGCATTTGGCCTAGTTCTTGTTACCATTATTTTTCTTTATTAAGGACACAAAGTGATTACCTTGGTGCATAGCTTAGTTTCCCTTTTATATAATACTACAGGCCCTATGCAAGAAACTCGTACATGGGTAGGGGTGAGGGGTTCCCTCAGCTTGGCCTGTGCCCTCTTGCAATCCAGGACCCCTCCTAACTTCCCGCCTGCTCGCTCCTTACCACCCACCTGCTCGCTCCTTAACTCCCAGCTCGCCACTCCTTAGCACTGCCATGGAGGCGTGAGAGGCTCCCACCACTTCTGCTGCACTCGCCAGCTGTGAGCCTGGCTTCTGGCTGAGCAGCTCTCCCACTGTGGGAGAGCACTTACCACCAGGGGGCAGCTCCTGGATTAAATGTCTGCCTCCTTGTGGTCAGTGCACATCATAGTGATCATTCATTCTGGTTGTTCTGCCATAATGGTCACTGGGCTTTTATATACAGGGGTACCTCGAGATACGAGTTTAATTCGTTCCGTAACCTTGAGGCGTGGGAAACTATGAGACGCTGGAGTCGTGTGCAGCCAGCCGATCCACATGATTACTCGTATCTCAACTGTTGCTCGTATTTCAAAGCAAAAATCGCTTGCTCAACTGCTTGTATCTCAAAAATCTTCTATGTTAGAGCACTCGTATCTCGAGGTACCACTGTATACTGTTAGCAAATATTTTACTGTCTCACAAGAGGAAATATATCTATAAACATTAAGCTTGTCAAAAACCTTTTCGTTCATATTAGAGGCATTGACAAACATTTTTTATTTATTATGAACACATATGAGGGTGGGGGTCAAACTTAGTCTACTAGAGTATTACCTTGGAAAATCAAAACTAAGCATTATTTATGTATAAAGGGGGCTCTGAAAATCTAGCTAAAACAACATTTGCCATTCTCCTTGCGGGAAACAAAATCATTAAAGATTGACTAAAAGGCAATGAGGAACTTGCAATACTGCAGCACTTTCAGATCAAATCAGGATCTAGTAAAGACAATAGGTAATTATCACTTGTAATTTAAGGCCAATTTACTGCTCCCAGCAAATTTTACCAATTCTCACACTGCAAAATAGAAACTGCCCCTGGAAACACATGCATAAATCAATGTTTAGATGATAATTTTTGTGAACAACACATCATGAAGCTAGAAAAAAAGAAATTGAAGCGTAGGAACCTGGTGCTCACTCATTAGATCTCATTCTATTTCCTATAGCAACAGTAGGTGTAGGTGCTTGTATTTTTTGTATTTTTTATTTTACAAATGAATAAACTGAAGGAGATCAAGTGACTTGCTCAAAGGTGCATAAGTGATATAATGACAAATTGTTTTATCTTCTAAATCTTACACCTCTGGACTTTGTGTCAAATGAATCACCACAGTTCTGTAAATAAAACACAAATTTCTCTTCAATGTAGATAACTATGTAAAAGGTTCTTACATAGTCTGATTTCCTAAATAATATGTTGTTTTCTCAAATGAGGCAGTATGTCTCTGATTTTTAGAGTTTTTTAATTACTAGGGGCCGAGTGCATGAATTCATGCACCTTGAAAGAAACTGTGGGTTGTGAGGCTGCAGTGGGCTCAGGGTTAGGTCTTGGCCCATCCTTTGTGCCATGCCAGCTCCTCCCACCACAAACCCCACCCATCCCCTCCCTCTCACAATCCAGGACTGCAGGCTCCCAACTGCTTGCCTTCCTGCCTTCCTGATTGCCCCTAACTGCTTCTGCCTGCCAGCCTGATCGCCCCCTAACTACTTCTCTGCCAAGCTTATTAATGCCTAACTTCTCCCCTGCCAGCCTATTTGCCCCTAATTTCCCTCCCCTGCAGGCCTGGTCTCCCCTAACTGCTCTTCCTGCAGTTCTGGGGTGCCTCCAACTGCCCTTCCCTGCAGGCCCGATCACCCCCAACTTCCCTCCTCTGCCAGCCTGGTCACCCCTAATTGCCCTCCCCTGAAGGCCTGATTGCCCCCAACTGCCCTCCCTTGCAGGCCTGGTCCCTCCCAACTCCCTTCCCTCCTGGTCATCTTGTGGTGGCCATCTTGTATCCACATGGGGGCAGGATCTTTGACCACATGGGGGCAACCATCTTGTGTGTTGGAGTGATGGCCAATATGCATATTGCTCTTTTATTAGATAGAATAGAGGCCTGCTGCATGGGTGGGAGCCAGCTGGTTTGCCCGGAAGGGTGCCTCGGATCAGGGTGGGGTTCCCTTGGGGCATGGGGCAGCCTTGGTGAAGAGCCTATTGTGGTTTGAAGGCTGGCCATGCTCCCCTGTGACCCAAGCAGAGGCCCTGGTATCTGGGATTTATTTATCTTCTACAATTGAAACTTTGTAGCCTGAAGCAGAGCCAAGCCTCCTGCTTGTTCCATGGCACCAACCACTTCTGTTGGGATTTATTTATCTTCTGATCACCCCCTAATTACTGCCAGCCTGATCACCCTGTAAATTGAAATTTTGTAGCCTTAAGTGGAGGCCTGGGCCCGCCAGGGTGTGTGGAAAGCTTGGCTTCCTCCATCACTGTTGAAACCCAAGCCTCCTTCCTGTTTGCTCCGTGGTCATAGCCATCTTGGTTGGGGGTAATTTGCATTCTCACTCCTGATTGGCTGGTGGCCGTGGCTTGTGGGTGTGGCTTGGTGTAGCAGAGTGATGGTTAATTTGCATATTTCTCTTTATTAGATAGGATTCTGGTTTAAAAACTTGCTCATCTGTACAACACCTAGTCTGTCCACATAAACTCAATAATATACATGTAAAAATACAGCTTCCCCTACCCTCTCATATATATCTTTCCAGCAAGTGCATCTGAAAGAAATCAGAGCCTTGTGTTTTCTCATAATGTTAGTACAGGACTCTCCAATAAAAATAAATTACTTTTGAGCATAGTTGTTTGGACAACAACAAAAAAGATCCCTGTGACTGATAGTGGACAGAATTTTCATTAAGTTTAACAGCAAAAATACTACAATTGCATCATTCACCTCCTTGTTTCAAAGGAAAAGTAAATGAGATATAGTGAACTACACAAATTTTAACTATTAAATACCTGATCAAGGATCATGTCAGCATGACATTCTAATACAGCAGCTTTACAAAAATATATAATCTAATCCAAGTTTGCTATGATCCTCGCTAAATCAGCTTCAGTTATATTCTGGGTTGATGTTTGGTCCACATCATTTTTTTAAATGATGATTATAATTAACCAAATATACAAATACTATCAAAATAGACAGTCCTATATAATAAAAGGCTAATATGCAAATCGACTGCATGGCAGAACAACCAGTCTCTATGACTCACAGTGACCACCAAGGGGAAGGTGCTCAATGTAGAAGCTGCCACCTGGTGGTCAGTGTGCTCCCACAGGGGGAGTGCTACTCAACCAGAAGCTGGTTTTCACAGTGGACAGCAGTGCTAAGGGTCTCCGACTGCCGATTCAGGTCTACTCCCCAACTAAGCTTGACATCCCCCGAGGGCTCCCAGATTGAGAGAGGGCGCAGACTGGGCTGAGGGACCCCCCTACCCAATGCATGAGTGCACTGTGCCTCTAGTAGTTTAATCATTAAACCTGCATCAAATAAGATTATTCTATCAAGGAAAATAACAATAAGAATGACATATTTGATTTATTCTTGTCACAATTTAAATGAGTATACAATTTTTCCAATTTTTTAATATTTTCTACCTTTTATATCGCTGCATAGCTCTATAATATCTAAGGACTTGAGTCAGAAAAAAAGCAATACTGAGTACTAGGAATCTCTAAACTGTGATGATAACCTGAGCAGGGTCCTGGATCTAATACCTGTAGGATGACTTAGACAAGTAATTTAGTAGGTCAAATCCTCCTCTTTTTTAAACTACTTGATTGAGGTATGGTTGACATATAGGTAGATAGGTAGGTAGATAAATACATGATAGATAGATAGATAGATAGATAGATGATTGATAGATAGATAGATAGATAGATAATAGATAGATATTTAATGTATGCACTTGATGATATTGGAGATAAGTGCACATCCATGAAACCATCACCATAATCAGTAATAAACACATGCTTCACCACCAACTTCTAATTTTTAACATGGGGATAATAACATTTTTTGCTTAAGTCATATATATGCATGGGTTTCAAATGAAATTACCATCAGATGGCACTATAGAGTACATGAGAGTAAGATATCACAATAAGATAATTGTAATAATTCTCTTAGCATAATAATAATATATTGGGCTCTTTGGCACAATCAGATTTTCTGTATGATAAATGCCATTCCTGGTTTGAATGAAGGATCATATCCGGAGAGATGAGTATGTAGATACTTAATGTGTTGCTGATTCTGGAATGTACTGTATTGTGTCTCAGATTAATCCTCGTCCTCTTTTCTTCCTTAAAAACTTTTTTATGTTGAGACGTGTTATTGCTTTAAATGTAGAATACAAAACTAATCTTACTTGATTTACTTTAATGAGTAAAACTTCCAAGTGCTTATTTAAAGGAACAAATTGAGTTTTAGTTTTTATTGATTTATACTCTTCTTTAATCCACAAAGGATTTGAGACAGTGTATAACAAAACTTCAAACTACAAAATGAAACAATAGAAAAAAATGGAACCCGGTGAGATACAGATTAAAGTTTTTATTTTAAGGGCAAGGACAAGAAAACAAGAACATAAATATGGGAAAAGGATGGTGGAAAGTGGGAGTTTGGAGGAAATACCTTCAAATCATAACAGTCCTTATTAGCTTTTCATTTTGAGTGTTAAAACAAAATTAAAGCTATTTCCAGCTATTTTTCTAAAATATGCTTGCTGGAATAATTCTAAATTGTCCTCATTTGAATGTATGCCTCAGTTTTTTCTATAAGGCAGCGTGTTCATAGGGCATCAAATAAACTGAACCTATGGAACTGGGGATAAGTTATTAACTAAAAAAACTTGTTATAAGTTGCTTAGAAATGTGAAATTCATTTTTCATATTGCAAAAGAGATTAAACCACAAACACAGGCGCACATGTCCACCATAAGATCAAGTGGTCATGCAAACTGAAATGAGCTGCCCCATGTTGTCTTTGTCAACAACTATTTGTTTTCTCCTTGTTCAGTCATCCAGAAATGCTCTTTAGCAGGAATAGATGGAAACCAGTTGCACTGTTGGCAATTGGGATGGCATTTGTCCATTTCCAGTGTCAACATAGTTTTTCAAAGACTGGTGACAGCAGAGGACCCTATATTCTCATTTCTCTGGAATATAGTCTGTGGACAGAGATTATAGCTCATTTAGAGCAGCAAGGTGCTCTTTTAAAATTCCCTCGCCTATTTTGGCTCGTTTTCCTCACACAGTTATGGGTTTTCCAGTTTGATGAATATTCTCTTTGACAGAGCAGACAAGCGCAGGACCTAAGCAATTCTACTTTCTATATCATCTCTACCTTAACTTTCTCTCTTCAGCCCCATCAATGAATTTGTGTCTTTCTGGTTCTTCTTTCTCCAAATGGAAATGAAGAGGTGCTGAGTATTGTTTTTAACATTATCACAAGTTTCATTTAATTCCAGGCTCAGCTTTCCCTCACTGTTTACAGAGTTCTATATTGTTCTTTTTAAATATTTTAACATTTGCCTTCTGTTATTTGGCCCTTATTTCATTCCATGTTCATACACTTTTAGAATCTGAGCTCATTTGAGATCCCTGTATAGAGACATGCATCTTGTAATGTATCACCCTTTTGAAAAACATTGGCATCATTTGTTATCATGTTGTCAAAATTGTATTCTTGGAAGTCTCAAAGAACTCCTGAGAAATTTATTAAAGTTTAATATCATGGAATCACTATGTTGCCCCTCCTTCTAAATGTAATAAACATACCATGCCAAACACCCCCCCCACACACACACACTTTCCTGAAAGATAGACATCACTTTACTTGTGTTATACACTGTCCAAATTGATCATCTAATATGGGGATAAAAGAGCAAATAGTATAAAATAGTATAATATCCCTGATGGTTTGCTAAGTCTGTCCCCATCTCTGAATCCTTTTAAATTCTGTCTACAAGTGACTGAGATTTGACCATCAGCCTCTTTTAGTTCCTTTGTTGAATAAGAAACATCTCTATGTACTAAATGAAATGAAAGATAAATAATTTACATTCGTTGAATATCTTCATTGTTAAAATGGCTAAGGTATTGTTTAAATGATATTGTTTATATTTTTAATAGAAATAAAATGAATAAGATGAAACAGATGTATTTGAGAGGGGGTGAAGTTTATACTTACATAAAATTTGAACCTATTAATTTGTCATTGCACGATACTTTGTGTAGCATTCAGATTCTGCCATGTGGTTCATTTTACATGCGTTCTTGCTATGTATGACTGGCAAGTATATGAGGAAGTATAGAAGGGGAAGACATATATTGTATTCAGATTAAGTTTACCAACACTTAAACCAACACCACAATAAAGAGAACATTCCCATCACCTCATGCCACCTTCCAGTCAATTCCTATCCTCTATAGGTACTCATTGTTCCTATTTCTGAAACCATAGATTAGTTTTGTATATTTCTAAATTCATGTAAATGGAATTATGCAGTATGTACTATTTTGATCAACATCCCATTTTGGATATTATTTATCCATATTGTAAATATATCAATAGTTCATTTATTTTTATTGCTGGTTAATATTTCATTGTTTCAGTATACTATGATTTGTCTCTTCTCCTATTGATGGACTTTCAGGCTGTTTTTAGTTTGGGGGTATCATGAGTAAAGGTGTTATGAATGTTTGTATACAAATCTTTTTGTAAGAATATGTTTTCATTTATTTTAGGTAAATACAAGTACAATGGCTGGGTTGAATGTTTCTAAAATAATGCAAAACAGGTTTCTAAACTGGTTGTGCCATTTAACACTTTCACCAGTGATGTTGAAAAGCTCTCTCTGCTCTATGTCCTCACCAACATTTGATCATAGAAATCCTTTGATTCTTGCCATTTAATGGGCTATAACATGGTATCTTGTGGTTTTAATTTGTATCACTCTATTGACTAACAATATTGACCATCTTTTCATATAATTGCTTGTCATTCATGAACAGAGGATATGTCACAGTGTCTTTATTTGGTGAAACTAATATTATTTTGAGGTCACTGGTATAACTTGGAAGTTTAGAATGGCAGACATTTTCCTACTTGGTTTATATTCTTATTTTCTCTGAAGACTCTACTCTAAAGCAGGATTTTTTCTCTCTGCCTTTTTAAAAGAGAGTTGCCTTTGTAAAAGTGCTGCTCTATGGCCATCCCTATCACTAATATGAAGTACTTACCATGGCATATTTTGGAACCAGCTGCTGAAGAACTAAGTGGTTTATTAGAAATTTATTAGTCATTTAAATACAAATACAATTTAATCATGAATTTTACCACATATATGATGCTCATTTACTTAGTCATATTTAGTCAACAAAGTTTTTCTGATTAACATAGTGGAAAACTCAAAGGTAAAGAAAACAGTGTCCCTGCACTAAAGATACGAATAAACTTCCAATCAAAATAAGGATGTTTAATTTTTGTAGACTATGGAAAACATCACAAAGTAGACACAATTGACATGTAATAGGATTTTACAGAACAAATAAATTCTAGTTGAAAATGTATGAATAAGAGAAGTATTATTTGGGGGTATATCTTCATTTATCCATTTAAAAATGTATTTTGAGAACTACCATGCAGCAGGCATTTTGCTAGTCACTAGAGTGAGAAAACAATGATAATCCTGCCATCAGGAAGTATATAATCTAGTGTATTGAAATGGACTACCTAAGTAGAAGTGAGGGCATTCATGACGGAGAGCGAATGGGCAAAAATTCTGGGGAATGGCAAAGGTATCACTGAGGGTTATTCTGTTGTGCTGTAGCATGGATGAAAAATTGGAGAGTTGTTTTATGAAACCTAGAAAGATTTCTCTCAGGAAAGTTATGAGGTGCTGAATGGTATCTAAATTATTTGGGATCCATGAAGCAGGTACTGAAGATTCAGTATGAATATTTGAACAAAAAATTCATCACCAGAACTTTCCATTAGAGGATTAATCTTGAAAGAATCTGTAGGATGTCTTGGCATGAGAAGACTGAGGGAAAACAAGAGGATGTATTGCGAACATGGGTGAAGTGTGGTGGACACTCAGACTGGGGAGAAAGCAATAATGATGAAATCATGTGAGCAAGGGGTATAACAGGATTAGTAAGACTAAGATTATGAAAAAGAAAGGCATAAAACACAGGTCACCTAATAGTGTCCAGCCTGATCAGTGGGAGAATACATGTGTCATTTAAACAAAATGTGAAGTCCACAAAAGAAACCAGCTTCAGAATGATGTTAATATTGCCTGGAAAATGTTTTCTTTGAGGTATAAGTCAAATGGCAATGTGATAAAATACTAGGCAATAGTTAAGAAGGAAGCTTCACTAGAGGCAAAAAAAAATGTATTAAACATTAACAGTTGATAACTGAATCTTTTCCTCCCCACAAATTAGATTTATTTATAAGGAAGTCAAAACCGCTATCATTTTTCATCTGTTTACAAATATCTGATATTTTAGGGATTCACTTGGATAATCCTGAAACTTTTAACAGAAACTTGTTTAACTCCTCTGGCTGTTTTATTCTAAGGTTACTCTGGTTTGCATATACTTCATTAAGATACAGATTGTTGTCATTGTACAAATATGCTAAAATTGGAGAGAACCCATTCTTGTTCTTGATTTCTTGATCTGTCTGATATGCTTAGTTAACAAGATATATAAGATTTTTAAAATCTTCTTTCCTTGTCATATAATTTCATGAAGGAGGAGAGTATTATCATACAACAAACAATGACTTGGAAAATAAGGATGCTAACCTCAGAAATTAAGGCTTAAAAAAGGAATGTTTAATGCCTCTGTAATTTGGCAAGAGGGACATAGAAGGCTTAGTGAGACCCAACATGTGCTTAGAGGTGGATTTTTAGGTGATGTCTTGGGAGCTTCTGTAATCTAAGCTAAATGATTAAAATCAATTAGTATATGTTAGACACAGAAATCTGTTTTTATCCCTCTATCTTATTCCTGGGACTTTCCATTCTCAAGAGCCTGAGAAACTAAACCTTACCTTGATAACTTGTTATTTGTGGGAAGAGATAAGACTTTTGTAAAATGCAATTGTTTTTTAATGTCTCTCTTTCATATTAGGGTGTTGTATGTACTAGTACAATGGTCTGCAAACTCATTAGTCAACAGAGTGGCAAACCTTGGCTCGCGAGAGCATGTGGCTGGCGAGCCGCAGTTTGCTGACCACTGTACTAGTATTTCAGATTTTTACTTTTGAAACTTTCTCAAATGGGAAACCATTCAAGAGTAATGCAATATCTTGACTAGTTTTTTTTTTTAATACTCACTGAAGTATATGTTGAGAGAGATGAGAGAGAGAAAGAAACAGAGAAACATCGATGAGAGATTGCTTGCCTACCCAGATGAGCCCTGCCTGGGGATCCAACCTGCAACCTGGGTATGTGCCCTAACTCAGAATTGAACTTACCACCTTCCAGTGCACGAGATAATGATCCAACCAACTGAACCACATCTGCCAGGGCCTGGGGACGGGACGGTTTTTGTTTCTTTTTAAGTTAATCAATCAAATGTTTTAGAAATAAATAAAACTGCAACATTTCAGACTGCCACCGAAATGTCACACTGCATTTCCATTTGTGTGTTAGCAAATCCCAGAGAACTGAGCCTTCCTATTTTTTTTTTTTTTTGCAGTCCAGGTCAGTCACAACTGTGTTCTCTGACTTCTCCCTCTTCTTTTTCCTAACCAACCCCATGCTTCTCAAATCAGGAGTGGGCTGGAATATTGCCTTGCAAGTGACTAATATGCCACACACATATCCCATAGGTTATTTTTCACTATGGTCATGAAGCAGGCTATTCAAGGCAGTGAACGTCTTGCAGCCTTGCATTCTGATGTTGGCTGTGCTAATGTCGAAATAAACCAATGGGGAGAGGGTAATGGCCCTCCAAGGCAGCTCACTCCATGCTTGAGGGCAAGGAGGCCTGCACAGGCTTGAACATGCTGAACAAGTGAACAAATAAGTAACTAAGAAAGAAAGGAGGGAGGGGAGAGAAAGAGAAGGATGAGGGAGAGAAAAATAGAAACAAAAGAAGCAAGAAACTCAGTGGGACCGTGCTGAGTTAGCAGAGCCAGCCACACCTCCCGGATTTATTATACCCAAGAGCAATTCTGGCCCACTGAGAAGATCACCAGAACATGGTGCATATTAAGAAAATCAATCAAGTCAGAGAGGACCACCTTGCTCTTTCCAGTGTTTTTATGTCCATTGATTTGTTTTAGCAGTGGGTGGGCAGAAGTTAGGCTGGATAGACACAAACAGTTTCATGAGAACAGTACTTTTTTTCTTTTCTAGAGGTTGTGGGGAATCAAAATACCTCTCAACTTTCTTATATCATCTGCATCATGAGATAGAATGATCTTTATGCTAGCAAATGAAAATAAAATGTAGAGTAATAGAGATACAGCAAGGATCAATGATGGCATTAATTTTTTGACTTTCTTATGTAGTCATTGTCATGTGAATATCCAGGAAGTCTAGTTAGATTATGAATTCTACCTTTGAAGTCATCTAAAATGTTTTCCATGAAAATGGAGAATCCAACAACATTCAGAGGCAAACCCACCTCAGAAATCTGAGACTTAGCTCTGCCAAGAAGGACCTGTTATAGTTCAATGGTCATTTCCCTCTATGGTTCAGTCCATTATCTCCAACTTCCCAGGTGATAGGTAGCCTTTCGTTCACTCACATCCCAGTAAATGGCTAAGTCCTATCTATTTATCTCCCAAACATCACTTGGTTTCATCCAGTTCCCCTGTTTCTACTATTGCCTCCTCAAGCTACACCACCATCTTTCCTCATCTTAACTACATTGACATCTCCCATTTGATCTCCCTACTTCTATTACAGGTTTCTCCAATCCATTTCTTCTATAGCCAATGATGACCAGCACCTCTCACAGTGCCCGACTGATAGGAAGCACTCAATCAATAGTCAATGAATGAGTCACTGAGTGAAAAGATTTGATAAGCATAGCAGGTACCACTGCTAAAACAAATCAATGGATATAAAAACACTGTAAAGAGCAAGATGGTCTTCTCTGACTTGCTTTTCAGAGCCAATGAGATTAAACCTTTTAATCAAACATTTCCAGGCCTTAATAAATCCCATGTACACATCATTTTGCTTTTTAAAAACAATATTATTGCTTTTTTCCAGGCACTCGCCACATCTCTTCTATCCACCAAATGGCTTTTGAATACATATGCCTGTGGCTCCAAATTGATATAACACCTCTAGAAAGAAGAATAAGGAATTTAAAAATGATCTATATCTATTGTCAAATTTTCCATTTTAAGAGCCAGTGTTTTTTTGTTTATGCACAATATGTTAATATGATGACATATCTTACATGTTTTCAAGACCACCCAAGTAATTATATAAAAAGAGTTTTATGCCTAAAGTTCTGTGTTATATTACCAGGAGCACTTTATAAAAAAAAGCAAGCATGGTCAAAGACAAGAGCCTTCTTTTGATCAGAGAAAAGTAAATTTGTTTCCTTAACAAATCTAAGTAAATAGAGAAATAAAAAAACAGGTCTTAAATGTCCCCATGTTGTTATCCTAAAGTTCTAATAAATATTTAGAATCCAAGAAGGATTGAAGGAATCTGTGAACCTAGAGAGGCCTAGCATTGATTTTAACAAAGTAAAACCCAATTAACTTGGCAAAGTTTTATACATTATAATGACAGTTTTCTTTAAAGTAAGGAACACTGATTCAAATGCCTCAGAGAATGGTTGAATATATGCATTCCCCACCAAAAGACATGCAAGTTGTTAAAGTTCTAATGCCAAAACATGTCGAAGATAGATTTAATTTGTAGCCTTCAACTGCAGATCCCTACAGTCAGAGACTTAACTATATATTTTTTCCCCTTGGGTCCTCTGCTTGAAATTGAGCAATAAATGTTTTTGGGTTCTCTTGTAATGTGTTTAATGGTTTGGTTGCTTTTACACGTGGCATTATTTCTTGGGAAAGAAAAATAAACCTGAGATAATGTTACAAAGCACATTATGATGAATTCATTTGGTATCAGGATAACAGCAGTGATGATAATGAATCACTGTGGATGAGATAAACCCATCCAAAGGAAATTTCATTGCAATTTGGTTTTGGGTAAATGTCTCATTTAAAAAAAATTGCTATTGTACATAATTTTCCTTCATTCATTGGTAGGATGTTTACTTTAGAAAAGGAACTACTTCTAATTTTAAGAGGAATTATCATTATACTGTATAATAAAGAAGTAATATGCAAATTGACCATCATTTCAACACACAAGATGGTTTCCCCCATGTGGTCAAAGATGGCCACCCCCATGTGGACACAAGATGGCCTTCACATAATGGCCTGAAGGGGAGGGTAATTAGGGGCAATTGGGCTGGCAGGAGAGAAGTTAGGCATCAATCAGGCTGGCAGGGGAGTGGTTAGGGAGTGATCAGGTTGGCAGGCAGAAGTGGTTAAGGGCAATCAGGCAGGCAGGCAGGCGAGTGGTTGGGAGGCAGCAGTCCTGGATTATGAGAGGAATTCCAGATTGGCTAGGGTACAGGCTGGGCTGAGGGACACCCCCCTCCATGCACAAATTTCATGCACCAGGCCTCTAGTTCTTTTATAAATACCTATACAAAGAAGGGATGCTCAGCTCACCCTGGACTCTTATGTCTAGTAGAAGAGGAAATATTTAAGTTGAGCACTATAGATGAGTAATGAGTTTGACCTGCAAAATGAAGCTAGCCAGTCAATGAAATAGAAAGCCATTAAGTTTTACTGGGAGTTGAAGTTTGAAATTGGGGAGTAGCAGACGAGCAGGCTGCAAAGAACAGGAGAGAAAAGGCTCTTTAGACCTTCTCTGATAGACTAATATGAGGATTTCATCTTGTAGTTAATAGGTAGGCATTATTCTTAACCTCATCCTGGGTTCTTGATCAACGCCCATTCCTCCTACAACTTCCATTCTTTACTCAAAAATCACCATTTATCTAAGCCCTTTTTTGCACTTTTTAAAAAAATTCTTCCTATTTTTAAAATATATTTTATTGATTTCAGTGGGGAGGAGAAAGAGAGAGAGATATATAAACATCATATATAATGATGAGAGAGAATCATCGATAGTCTACATCCTGCATGCTCCCTATTGGGGATGGAGACAGCAATACAGGCAAGTTCCCTGACTGGGAATAGAATTGTGACCTCCTGCTTCATAGTTCAACAAGCAGCAACTGAGCCATGCTGGCTGGGCAGTCCTTCCCATTTTTAATACAGTATTTTCATGCTCTTCCTTCTTTCTTACTTTTTTTTTTAAACTTCTAGATTTTCCAAATTTCAGCCATCTGTCAATCCTTGTCAACTAGCTCATGAGATGCTCTCACATGGACATCAGGTCTTCCACAAGGACAGAAACACTCAGTCCATGAATGGGCTGGGTTGATAATATCCTTTTGATGAGTCTGCTATATTACTTGAGCATTTGTTCATTTGTTTTGCTTCTGTGGGAAAATTTATCATCTGATAAAAATTGAAAGTTACTTTCTGGAGCATATTAAAAACTCTGAAGATATGATGACTGTATGTGGGAACCTCTTTCCACGTCCCGAGTGGTTCAGGGTTCCCGGGTCAGGGTTCGGGTTCTGAAGGAGGCCGCACGCAAACGAAATGAGAGACTAGAAAGCATTAATTTGGCGATATTGGGGGGCCAGGCGGGAGCCTTCCTCTAGTGGAAAGGACTGCCATTTGCTCTGGCCTTTTTCTCCCTTTTATTAAGGCTTTGGGACACACCTCTAGCCTTTAGGCAGGAGATAACAGAAATTAACATGATACAAACAGATAGTTTCAAGTAATCAGCTCTGACCTTTCAGAGCAATTAAGGTTGGCCAGCCTTCTGGCTTCCCATTTACATCCATTTAAATGGGAGAACAATATTTGGTTTCCGACAACTGTATACTCTAAGAATTAACATGAGAGGCAAACTTGTTTAGTTTATCTTTAAGAAAATGATCAGACAGTATTTTTCAGACTTACTTGAATGCTATCATCTGACAAAGGTAAGCAATGGGGATGATCTTAAATAGGACAGAACATGTAACACAGTAGGTAAAAGATAACATGCCATACTTTTATGAAATTGTACCATAAAATTATATCTTGCATTTCATAAGTCTCTATAGGGTTAATAGTGTTACATTATTACACACTAGAGGCCCAGTGCACAGATTCATGCACCCTCTAGCAATCTGGGACCCCTTGGAGGGATATAATAGTGCACAAAGTGGTAGGTGGCCAGGGAGAAGCCTGAGTCCAGGTCGTGCACCATGCTGCCCCTGTTCATCTGGGCCCTGCCTTGCCTGCTATCACCAGTAGCACTGCCTTGGAGGTGGGAGAGGCTCTTGCCACCATCTGGTGCCCTTTGTTCAGGTGAGCAGTGCTCTGCTGTTGGAGCACACTGACCATCAGGTGGAAGCTCCTGCATTGAGCATCTGCCCCCTGGTGTTCAGTGTGCATCATAGCAACAAGTCAAACAGTCACTTAGGGTTTTATATACTACTAGTATATATAGATTTTTACTTGCCCAGTGAGTAAACTGAGTCAATAATTAATTTGTTTCAAAATAAATATTGACAAACTTGTAATGAAATCACAGAATCATATTCTTGACACATCTACTTATTCAAAGAAAGTTTGTTTTCTTCTCTTATGTTTCCCTCAGTCTTAATCTTTCTCCCCCAATCACTTTTTCTCTCTTCTATCTTCCTAGTTTGCCTAGCTTAGGTGATATTTTGCCAAGTCTTCTTTGCCTACATAGCTTATCCAATTTGTCACTGTACAATGTCTCATAACTCTTTCTTAGCTTATTCTTTTTCTTCATTTGTCACATTTCGTTTTCCATCTATTGTGTTTTCATATAGTTTTAAAAGTTTATAAAATATATTTCCTAAATTTCTACAATGTTTTCATATAAAATGTACTGGGTTCTTTTTCTTGTATTACTCCCTATATAAAATTCTTCCTTGCCTGTAATCTTCCCCTTCCCTCAACTTGACTAGGTTTAAAGGACTTCAATATGTATCATTGTCTATAATTTATGAACATTTTACAATTTAAAAAGCCTACAGAAGTTGAGAATAATGTTGTAATCCTAACACGCCCCTCTCAATCACTAGCCTCCATATATCTATTGCCTACCTTTTCTTTAATGGTGTGTTATTTTGTGCAACTTTGTCCTCTGAACCCCAGAAATTCTAATTCAGTCTGCTTAGGATCGGATTCTGAGCTTTTAAATTTTGAAAAAGCTCCCCTTGGAAGTCTCGAGTCTGATATGCAGTGCTTATTAAGAATGATGCTTTATATTCAAATCAAAACACAATAAGCTTTCTAACTATGATGCATAATTCAATAGATTTAATTATGATTTTTCTCTCTGTCCAAAACTAAGACTAAATGTTAATTGCCAGAGCAATAGATAAGGATGTCTATGACAATAAAACATTAATATGATATCAAAGTTTTTATAGGTGATTATTAATTTAGTTCTTAAAATATTTAAAAGCTATAGAATTAAAATTAATTCATTTTTCACTAAGTGAGTAAAGTTGATAGAGGCTCTACATTTAATTTTGTGAATCAAATTGTATCTTATTCCAGGCTTAGAGGCTAACTGTAAAAGACCATAAACAAATTTTGACCTCCTGTTTTGATCCATTATTTTGCTATCTTACATTTTATTGCTGAAAACACCCTTTAAGTAGATCACATACTGTAAATACTACTGTAAATACTGCTCCCGATGGCCAAACCTCACACAAATACAATAGACTATTTAATGAGCTTTTCTCTCACAAAATTAAAAATCTGATGACCCTGATTTAGGACTCTATATAAATGAGACTTAGATATAACAATTTTAAATTATTCCTTTATTGTTGGTTTTTCAGTTCTCTATTATCTGGGAAATAGAAATAACAAAACCTTTGTTGATTCTATAATTGGTTTGTAAAAGTCAAAGTAACCATCAGCCTTGAAGTAAAAGGAACAAAATAAAAAATTCGAAGGAGCCAGCTAGCTTTGTGGCTGAGCATCATCCTATGAACTAGAAGGTAACAGATAGGTCATAGTTAGGTCAATTCCAAGTCAGGACATATGTCCAGGTTGTGGCTTGATCCCTGGCAGAGGGTGTGCAAGAGGCAGCTGATCCAAGATTCTTTCTCATAACTGATGTTTCTAACTCTCTGTCCCTCTCCTTTCCTCTCAGAAATCAATTAACATATATTTTTAAAAAATGTACAAAGGAAAATGGCTTAGATAAAAATTCCCCAGCAGTTTTAGTTTATAGCATTGTAAACCAGCAACAAGAATTCTTTGATTAGTTAACAAAGATTCGGACGGCATTTACTCTATCGTATTACTACTCACTCTATTGTTCCCAGAGCTGCAATGTGGGCATCCCCTGAAGCTGGTTAGAAACAGAGAATGTGGGGCCCTCCACCGACCTGCTGAATCAGAATTGGCAGTTTAAGATCTCTAGGAAATTCTTGTACACGTTCAAGTTTGAGATGCACTTCTATAGCACACATCTAATAGGTGTTCCATTCATTATTAATAAGTATAGTTGTGGATGATGGATACCATTGGGGATACAAATTAGTCACAATCTTTTCCCCCTATGTTTTAGGCAAAGATTTTTCCTGGCTTTTATGTTTTAGGCAAAGATTTCCCCATTTCAGTAGTCATTCATGATTTCATAATTCAGCTAGTTTCCAAAACCTGGGGATTTTTGCTTCAACAGTTCATGATACCTCTAGCCTTTCCTTCCTGGTGCACTGTCAAAACTATCTCCTGTCCCAGCTGTATTGTCTGTGTCCCTGCCTTAACAGTAGCCTAAATCCTGCCCCAGAAACACAGATCTTGCTCTCACCCTGCTATACGTACTTAAAACTTAAATCATTTCCTGTTGCCTTCCAGTGAATTGCAAACTCTTTAATAAAAAGCAAAATCCTCTCTGGCCAGGCCCGATATACACTCAGCACCACATGTATCCTTAAACCACCACCATCATATATTGATAGAGAACCTAGATGTATTTTCCTGGTCTGATCATGGAAATTGCATAACAGAAGCCTTGCCTTCTGCCATCTCTTTACCCAATTGACCTTCCAGGTGCCTAAGTCCTACTTATTCTTTAAATTCCAAACTTCGTCCAAAGGTCTCTCCTGTTCCTCCTTCCACTGAGGTTACCTCTCTTCCATCCAGTATTGGACAACTTGCTGGTTAGTATAACACATTAAGCTCTGCAATTGATTATTCACTGCAAGGAATCCTAGAAAAAATGTACTTATTTGAATCTCTAGGATGATGAGTATTAATACTAATGATACCCTAGTGATAATGAGACTGAACTCCCCCATCCATCCCTTCTCCTCTTCTTTCCCCTTTATAGATTCCTGAATTCATTCAACATATACTTATTGAACACCCTTATGTACCAGGTATTGTACATTAGGGATACAATCTTGACCTCAAGGAATTTATGGTGTAATAGGAATATAGAGACACTTTGCTATAAAGAGGTATATATATATATATCTATTACTTAAATTGATGTCATGTGCAGCAATGGTCTGATCAGATGGTAAAGAGTGAGATGTCAGTAACGGAGCAAAATCAACTGGTTGCAAGGAAATACCACACGTTTACTATAGTATATCTCATGCACATTTTAGAGTATGATCAGTAAAGCTTATGAATAGTTCAATAGCTGTGTATAGTTTTATATTCTTTGGAGATACTGTGTCCCTGAGATAATGGCTTTGTTATAACTTGTTACTGATTTATCCAGTCTTTTAACTGCTAAAATGTTACTAGCCAAAGTTCTAGCATTCTAAATATTGCACAGTAGTAGTAAAAAAAATTAGAAAAAATACCAAGAAGTTTATGTGGAATGAGAATCTAAGGGAGAATTGATCCAGTCTCAGAAGACAGGCATTCATTCATCTATTTGGCAAGCATGTTCTGGGATTTACTGTATACTTGATATTGTCTCAAGGGACAAGGGAATATAAGAGTATTGATTATTAGAAATACAACTATTAGAAAAGTGTTCTGCATACTTACTTTACACCATTAGTACATAAAGATTTGCAAGTACTTTAAATTTGATTATCTCAAGTTCTCATATATTTTGTTTCGTAAACTTCACATTGAAGAATTGGTTATTTAATTGCCTTATCAATTCTAAATTAACTTTTTAAAAAAGGTATAATATTTTAATTTAATGCTTAAAAATATTTTATATATATTTGGTTGTAATAGTCTCTCTTTTTTGTTAATAGTCTCTTTTTAATGAAACTATTTTTCTGACATTTTAAAATTTCATTCACTATAAAAAGTAGAAGATATTTAAGGTTCATACATCAATGACTCATAAAAATGTGCTGGTGGCTATAGATTATTTTTAATTTAATGCTATACCTTAGGGATTTATTGATAGGCTGCCCAGTTTCATAATGCAAAATATATTGATAGGAACAGAACTTGAAATAATTTTCCTTCTAATACAGTAATGGTTTTTGTTTAAGTATTTCTAGAGGTTTTTTTTTTCTTTCTGAATACTGTGACTAAACCATGTAGTTTCCTTTTCGCCTCTTATATTAACTGTCACTAACAAACCCAAATACTTTTTTTCATGTTAAATTTTACAACACTTCATAGACTATTAAACATGGAGCATCCTTCTGGGGACAAGAAATCGAATTTCCTCTTAAGAAGGTTTTCAACTAATTGATTTGTGGGACATTATAGCATCCTCTAGCTGACAAGCTTTACAAATATAAAAACTGGAGTTGAACTGAGAGAGTGCTTTTTTACTAACCCATAAAAGGTGTCTTTCTGCCTTGTATCCTTAGGATATAGCCATGTCAGTTTCATAGAAAAATTGTCACATAGAGCTTTTTTATTCCTTCCTCTCCCAGCAGAACCACATGTGGTAGCACATTGTTTAATCTTTTCTCAAATAAAAGGACATTGGGCTTCATTTTTGTTTTGCCTTTTTGGTATCTTACAGGAACTCCAGGATGGCATCGGGCAGCGGCAAATTGCTGTCAGAGTATTGAATGCAACTGGGGAAGAGATAATTCAACAGTCCTCAAAAACAGATGCCGGTATTCTACAAGAAAAATTGGGCAGCCTGAATCTGCGGTGGCAGGAGGTCTGCAAACAGCTGGCAGAAAGAGGAAAGAGGTAAGGTGACAGATAAAATAAGAATTTTAAAATTTAGCAGAGCTATTTAAGCTGTGCTTTAAAAGAAAGATTTTGTGTAAGATTGTAACCAGGGTGAAAAGCAGTAGCATTAAGGAGCTTATCAGCAGTTAATCAATAGCAATAATACTTTTTTTTTCCTTTTTCTTATGTACTGAAATGTTTAGTTGTTGCTAGTTAAATAGGAAGTGCTTTTCTGCTACTTTAAAGTTTCAAGTTTGTTTTCAAAACCCCATGATTGTATAAATCTGAATATATTCAGTAGATTCCAACTTTAACAAGCTGAGGACCAATGCTTTTCAAAGGAAGATGAGAAAAGGAAAGTATAAAGGACTATTTTGTAGCAAAGTTGCTCTTTGGCTAGATTTTTAACAGCTACAAATGTGACTGTGTTGATCAAAAACATGAGAGTAATATTTACTTTTTAGTTTCACTGCATTTGTTAGTACATTCTTGAAGAGGGACATGGCCCAAAATTTTCAAATCTGAAGGGGAAAACAAAATCTCAAAAAGGTTATTGTTGGATTCATTCATCATTTAACTTTCCCTTGGAATGCAATGAAAGCACAGAAAACCAAATGCATGCTGCTGCAGTTGGAAGGCATAGATATTTTTATAAATGGGATTTTGTATTATGCTTCCAGTTGTTGGTACTAATGTTTCCTGTTTCATAAGGGCACACTTGGCCTTTATTTACCAAGTGAGAATATTGTGGTGAACAGTACAAACTAGATTATATTGGCAGGTTCTTGCTTCCTATCTATAATTTACATAATCGGTGAATTTTTAAAATATATTTATTTATTAAATTGATTGGGTGACATTAGTCAATATGAACATATAGATTTTAAGTGTGAGTTCCTATGTTATAAAGGGTGTGTATTGCACCATATGCCCACCATCCAAATGAATTTTAATATTCAGAAAGCTAAAACAACTCATTGATAAGCATCTTTGGTGACGATTTGTTAGAAAAGTTTTGGAATTGTGCCCATTGTCTGCCCACCTGCTCCTGCCACCTTTGCTCATGCTGCATTTTTCAGAAAATAGATAGAATTCAGATTTCTGTACCAAAAGGATAAATCAGTAGACCTATACACACACATGCACGCACACATGCACAGAAATCTTGCTAAAGTTAAAAAGTAATAACATCATCTAAAAACCACTTTATTTTAAATATTGGTTTAGAAAATATTATCATTTATATATTGATTACATAAAGACTTATACTTTGTAGTTAAACTGCTTCCTTGAGAAAGTTATATACCCATTTCCTAAGTTGAAATCCTTCTAGTAAACACACAAATATCCCATTATTTAAACAACTGATATATTTACACTATGAACAAGTTTAAACTTGTATAATGTCAGTTTTGAACTAGACTCAATCTAGTTTAAAATAAAATGTTAAGCAATGAAAAGGTTAAGAACAATTGAAAAACATGCTAAAAAATAAATATCTTGAATTCATAAAGTAGGTTCAATTGATTGGAAGGTTATTCTTTATTGTTTATAAAGTATTATTTCTCAAATATATATATATAAATATATGTGTATATGTGTATTCTTTTTATTGAATTAATAGGGGTGACACTGGTTAACAAATTTTTATAGGTTTCATGTGCACAATTCTATAATACATCATATGTACACTGTATTGTGTGTTCACCATCTCAAGTAAAGTCTCTGCCCATCACCATTTATCCTCCCTATACCCTCCTCTCCCCCACTTTCCCTGGCAATCACCATCCTGTTGTCCATATCCATGAGTTTTATTTTTCTTTTTATTTCTTTTTTGTTCAATCCCTCCATACACCCCTACCTAGCAACCCCTATAGCTGTCAGCCTGCTCCCTATGAGTCTGTATCTCACTTTTAAATACCTTATTCATAATACTTGAATAAAGTATATTAATTTTTTTTCAAAAAAACTCTTTTCACCTGAACTTTTAAAATCATATTGTTATTGATTTATAAATGCAAATTAGAACTTGTACATGAAAATAGAGCAATGTATTTGTTTTACCAAATAAGCTCTATAATTTTAGATTCTTCTAAGTTTATAAGAAAATGGTATATGCTGACTCTGTTGTGAAATATTACACAAATTGTATGTAAATTAGTGCTAGGGATTTGGCTGTAATTGGTTAGAAAAATTTTGCCCATTTAAACATTTTGACCATAAATATTGCTTTTGTGTGCTTTAAAAAGTCAAGATCAGCTTTCTTTAGATTTATTTTTTTTAACTCAGCTCTTAAAGTTGTCACACTTTAACAAATAAATGTTAGCATATTTAAATTTCCACTGAGATCAGTTTTGTAGCATACTTCTTCAGGATTTTTATATCATTTTAATTTTGTGAAATTTGAAAAAGTAGTAAAATATTAGTGCCATTTCTACCAATACACACAGCTATTTCGAAGCATCAAGTAGGAAAGAAAGTAAAATAAAATATTTTATAAATAATATGTTAACCTAGCAATTGTGGGAGGGCTGTAATCATGAAACTTTTGTTAATCAATGTCATACTTTCAGTTTAAACCAAGCAGAAGTTTGAAGGAAGTAGAAATTATTTTTTTTGCACAGGGGAAAAATAAGATGATTATTCAAGTTGAAAACAGTATTATTAGTTTGCAGTGGACTATAAATACATCTATTGGAAATATTTAATATTTCTTAGTCCACATATACAATGAAAGAATGTGTAGAATTCAAGTAAAAAAAAAGTCTACAAAAAGTCTGTGTAACATTATAGCTATATAATTTTAAACCTTTCTCCTTGAAAAGGAAGATATCAGAAATATGAGAAGGAAATGATCAGAAAAATTCAAATAGTAATAAATATCTATTAAAGTTAGTATATGTTGGAAGTAAATGAAGTATAAAACATAGTCAATTAACTACAATTTATGATATAATATTCACTGTTGCCTCAATTATGTAGCCAAGGAACTGAATAACGCCTATAGGTTTAAGCATTATAGTAATAAGTTTAATGATGGCTTAGCCTCCAAAATGGTCTTTATAAATTATAAAGATGCAAATGAAAGCATATAGGCCATAAAAGGAAATCATAGGTTTAAAAAAATCAAGCTTGTGTATGAAGATTTTTAAGTCCCAGTCCCTTGATAGAATTCAAGGGGGTGCTATGATTTAAATTGCAGGGGGTGGTGAGGTTGGAGGATTACCTCTTTGTTTTCACTAACCTCTAACTGAAATTAAGCATTCTCTTCCATTCTGAATGTAGGCAAGAAACTGAAATAGTACCAGCAGTACCTGAGAAATCGCAGATGTTTTCATATCTTATTAGAGTTGGTACAGACATCTTAAAATATTGTTCATGCTTATCACTACTTCAAAACTGTAGTAGTTATTAGTTCCGCCACAGGATCTTATTAATGTGTTTATAATAAGCAATCACTTGCATTACTATATCACACATTTGTTTTTCTAATAGCTTATTAACTATATTTCAATATAATCAGTATCCTTTGGAGTCCTAAGTATTTTGTATGATGGATTTACAAACATGATTCTGAGGAGTCTCAGGCTTCACCAGATTATCAATGAGATCCATAGCATGAAAATGATCTTAACTCTATCTAGTCATCTGTTTGTCTGCCCAGACCCCATTATCATGTGCTATGGTTTCAGTCCTTTAGATAGTACAGTCACCATCCTCAGACACTCTTTATTTTTTTCTGGAGTATTTCAGCACATGTATCAGTCAAGAGAATGTGAGTAGGCAGATCTTTGAGCAATGAATTGCTGACAACATAAGGAAGGGTATTTTATTTAAAATAATGTCAGTTGATAAAACAGTGAGTGGAATAGGGAAGCAAGGTGATGGACACTATCTCTGCATTCAGTAATCTCTGAATCATAATCTGCTAGTAATAACGGGTGATCTCATGACACTATGTCTCCTCTTCCATTTAGACAAATGTGATATTACTTTCCCTATTTCGGAGATAAGGTCATTATTGAACTAATGGAGATTGAGGGACAGCAATTTTAATTTAAATGTTACCTGATCAAAAATATTTTGTTCAACTTTTTTTAGTGACAAATATCAAGCATATAGAAAAGTAGTGGGAAAGTAGCAAAATGAATACCCCAAAACCCATCCTCCTCTGTCCTCCAAATTTCCTAGATTGAACAATTAAATTTAACACAACCATTTAAGCTTTTCCTTTTTTACTTTTCTACCTCCCTCATATCTGACTTTCCCTAATCTAGGAAATAACACACACACACACACACACACACACACACACACACACTTTTTCCTTGTTTCAGTGTTTGCAAGTAAGTTAGAAACATTTTTATATTTCATCCTAAATACTTTAGCATGCATCATCTGAGAATAGTGGCATGCTGTATATAATCATACCTGTTTTTTATGCTCAAGAAAATTAAAAATAATATTGTATTATTTCTTCATATTCTGCCCATATCCAAATTTCCCCATTGGTTCAAAAATGTCTTCTGGGTTTTTGTTTTGTTTTGCTTTAGCTTTTTATTGAACCAGCATCCTATCCTGTGTCACCCATTGCATTTGTTTTTGTAGGGGAGAAAAAAAAAACACAATACTTTTTTTTCCTCTACCATATAAGGTTTAGTTTCAGAGACTGTATGTTAAACTGATAAAAAACACATTAATAAGAGAACAAGCATAAACATTTTATTTGATGTTCATATCTTTGTGTGGCATGAGGTACTTCATACAATAGAAGTAAAAACCCCAAAGAGCTTGTACTAATATACCATTTAAACAAAGAACAAAAAGTTATAGGGACAGGACAAGACAAAAACAAAGGTTTGGTTTTCTTTTTTTTTTTAATAGAAAAGTAAATATTTATTTATAATGAGAAAATAACAGGAAATCACAATGTTTTCAAAGCTGACAAATAACAAAATCTGGAAAAAAGCATTAAGCTTTCATTAATTAAAATATTTATAGGATGTTTTTCCTACATTTTTTACCACATTGTCTTTGATGGCTTTTCCATATGAACTCTATGTTGTAGTATTATATTCTGTAAAGAAAAAAAGAAGGAAAATGTACTTTCTTCTAGTGTGATTGGATAAAATCTAATTGGTATAATTGATAAGTTTATTTTCATGGTTTTGTTTTCATCTTTATTGTTGAAACTATTACCTTTGCCCCCCATTGATCCCTTCTAGGCTGCTTGCATCTCCTGCTTCAGGCCTTCACCACCCTATTGTCTGTGTCCATGGGTTATGTATGCAGTGGTACCTCGAAATATGAGTGCCCTAACATATGAGATTTCTGAGATATGAGCCGTTGAACGATTTTTCCTTTGAAATACGAGCAACTTTGAGATAGGAGTAATCACGTGGATTGGCCTGCTGCACATGACCCACCAGTTTACCGTGACTCGAGCATCTCATAGTTTTCCACTCCTCAAGGTTACGGAACGAATTAAACTCATATCTCGAGGTACCACTGTTTATGCATACAAGGTCTTTGGTTAATTTCTTCCCACCCACCCTCCTCCACTTCCCTCTGATATTCTACAGTCTCTTTTATGCTTCTACTAGAGGCTCAGTGCATGAAATTTGTGCACTGGAGGGGTGTCCCTCAGCCCAGCCTGCACCCTCTCCAATCTGGGACCCCTTGGGGGAAGTCTGATTGCTGGGTTAGGCCCTAAACTGTCAGTCAGACATCCCTGTCACAATCTAGGACTGCTGGATCCCAACCGCTCACCTGCCTGCCAGTCTGATCACCCCCTAACCACTCCCCTGCCAGCCTAATTTGTGCTTAACTGATCCCCTGCCAGCCCAATTACCCCCAACTTTCCTCCTCTGCTGGCCTGGTAACCCCCACTGTCCTCCTCTGCAGGCCTGGTCACCCACAACTATTCTCACCTGCCAGCCATCTTGTGGTGGCCAACTTTGACCACATGGGGGTGGCCATCTTGTGTGACCATGTGAAGGTCGATTTGTATATTACCTCTTTATTCTATAGTATATCTCTAGACCTATTTTGTTCATCAGTTGGTTTTCTAAGGGTGATATATGGTGGGGAGGTAAATGCAGTGTATGTGGAAACTAGTGGAAGATAAGGAATATTTCAGGCAGGGTTTTTTGTTATTATTTTCAGTAAGGTTTCTTTATGCAGATTCAAGGTGATGTTGTCCTGTTGCAGGAAAGGAGAGAAGGGATTACTTTTAGGCAGAAACAGGAAGTAGTAGTTTTTACTATGCTTGCTATTTCTCAGTTGCCTTCAGCTCAAAATAATCCTTATGATAAAGTAGCATATATTGAGGTAGCAATTCCTGATACCCTCCAGCTATTGTATTTCCTCAATATCTTTTATTCTAAAACAGCTCTAACAACTTTTACTTTTTACTCATGCTGGTTTTTTAAAGAGACCAGTACAATATCCTAAACAAAATAATCTCACCTTTCTGGATTTGTCTTATTTTTTTTCCCCCTGATATAATTTAACTTGTTCTCTATACTCTACATTTCTTGTAAACTGAAAGTTGGGTCTACATGAGACTTGAAAAATTCAAGTAAACATTTTTTGGCAGGAATACTTTATAGAGGATGCTATGTGTACCCTGTCACATCCAGAGATGCATAATATGAGGTAGTTCCACTTTAAATGCTGCCAAGTTTGATCAATTAGTTAAGGGGGGACTATCTGATCTTGAATTTAAAGTAACATTTTTTTCTTTGAAATAAGTAAGTCATCTCATGGCTTTAATATCCATTGGTGATCCTTATCTATCGCACTTATTGCTTTGGGGGTTGCAAAATAGTAAGTTTCCTTATTCTGATATGATCCTACAAATTTATTTCTTCATGCATGCACACACACACACACACACACACACACACACACACGATAATCTTTCTTTTTTTCCTCTCTTTGATTTCAATATGAACTTATGTGTTCTAATTTATTCAATATGTTTTAATGAATTATAGTTATTAGTCTTGTTGATGCTCACCTTTACCAAATTTGACCAGTGGCACTTCCTTCGAACTTCCTATTTTAATGTCCCAGGTTCATACTTCTCCTGCCCCAAATTTGGAATCAAAAATTTCTCCAAGGGCCTTTGGTTTCTTTGGATGGGAATGGTATATAGAAACTGAGATGTGGGTTCTCAAAAGAACACTGCCACCTTTCTTTGCAAGCATTCCAATGGGAAAAAATGTTTTCACAGTACTTTCATAAGAAAGTAAAAATATCTTTCATATACATTCAAGTTCACAGTAAAACTCGACATTTAAAAGCCCTTGTGTGTAAGACTTAATGTAAAATCAGTAAGTTTTTTTAAAAAATATATATTTTTATTGATTTCAGGGAGAGGGAGAGAGATATAGAAACATCAATGATGAGCGGGAATAATTGATCAGCTGCCTTCTGCATGCCCCACAATGGATTGAGCCTACAATCTGGACATGTGCCCAGACAGGGAATTGAACCATGACCTCCCAGTTAGTAGGTCAATGGTCAACCACTGAGCCAGTCAGGCAAAATCAGTAACTTCTTATTCATTTCAATGCCTCTATTTCTGAATTTTTGAACCAAAGTTTATCTGTATATAATATATGCTAGCTTGCCAAGCAAATTAATGGTGTAAATAACCTAATGGGATGCATTCCTAAAAGTACTTAAGAGAAGAAATTGTTTTTTAAAAACCTTAGCTCATTGTTTGCATGCAAATGGAGGTTGATAATTAGAAATGAGCCTTATCTAATTCATTGAAGGAGGCCTAGTAGGGCCTCTTCTTGAAAAATCTACATTAGCAATTCATATTACTCTATACACTCTTTGTAAGACAACTGTTTCCTCTTGTCATCTTTAATTTTGGCTCCTCACTAATTCAGATTCCCCTAACAAAATTGCCATTAGTGTAGCACCTCTATTTTATACAAAATGGAAACAAAAAACTGTAATGTAATTCAGAAGGCTCCTCACGGTGTGTGCCATCTTTTAAAATGTACCCAGCATATCCAAGTAAACCAGTGCTAAAGCCTTCTCACACATTCACAGTGCCTCTAGGATCTTTCCAGCCCGAACACCAGTCTACTTGCTCTGTACTTGAACTTCCCTAGTTTCTCACCTCAGGTTTTGTTTTACCCTGACTCTCTTTTCACTAAGACCTGAGTTTGCCAACTGAATGCCCACAAGCTGAATCCATCTTGGAAAACATGTGATGTTTTTACTTAGGTACTGTCTTAAAACTTATTGGCAGAGTTTAAAAATTGAGAGGCTGTTAGGGTCGCTGAAGGAGGGATGCACAAGGCCAAAGTGGTAAGGGATTATAAATTTATTAGGTCATCTGGATACCAGATGGGCTGAGCCCCAAAATGGTGCCAACACTCAAAGATGGAGAGTCAGAGGTTTTTTTCAAAGGATTCTAGGTGGGCTTTTTCTGGCCAGAGAATTCTCTGTGCAGGTCCAGATTCTGGAAATGTCTGGAGAGGAGAGATAATGGTCTTAGCAAGTGGAAGGTGGTCTAAGCAAATGGAATATCCATTGTGAAGTGGCCTAACGGTCAGTTCCCAGGGGACAGTGTATCTATTCAATTATTGGATCAGACCTAACAGAGGCTTCATATTTAAAAAAAATATGTAGTTCTGTCTCCTTTTGAAAACTTAGATCTGCCTAAGAGGCACTCATTCTCACATTCTTTCAAGGCATCATCAGCTACAGCTGAGTAACAGATGTTTTAGACTCTTGCTACTCAAAGTGTTGTCTCTGGACCAATGCACAGACATCACCTGGGAGTTACCTAGAAATGCACATCTAATAAATCATAGTCAGCATTCAAACAAGATTCCCCAATGATTCATGTGCACATTAAAGTTTGAGAAGCACAGGCTTGGGCAAGCAAGCTTTCTTTTCAGTTTGACACACCTGTTCCAACCTCAGTCATTTATATTGATTTCTTTTTCATAGAGTAGACATTTGACTTTATAATATTTAATATAGACCCTTGTATAAGATGATGGTAATGGCGGTGGTGAAAGTACTTACTATTACTAGGCAGGATTGCAAGTGCTTGACATAGCTCATATGATCTTCATGACAAATCTATTCTTGTTTTAATTTTTACAGAAGGAAAATTGGGGCATAGACTGCTTAAGTTCTTTGCCCAAGATCAAATGACTAGCAAGTGTTTGAACCAGGATGTTAACGCAAATAGCCTGACTTCAGTGTTCTTACTCCAGATATAACTTTGCATTACTTATCTTACCTTTGATCTTTAGTATTCTGTAGACTTCCAGTTTCTTCCCAGAAGCCCTTCACTTACCAATCCCATGTTTGGTAGCAAGGGAATAGGGCATAGACTATATATTGACCCATCTTTCCAACCATAATATACTCTGAGCTATCTTTCCAGTCCATGTTACCTGTCATTTGCACTATTTCAGCTTGTATCTCAAGCATAAAATGACTTGAAGTTTTCAGTCCTCCAGCTTTTGTAAAAACTACTTTTTGAAGTTAGATTACCTTCTCCCTTATTTTTTTCTCAAAATCCTACCAATCCTCCAAAATCAACCTAACTGCTGTTTTCTCAATGACTGATACCTGTAGAAGGCTCTTCACAGTGTGTGCCATCTTTTAAAATGTACCCAGCATATCCAAGTAAACCAGTGCTAAAGCCTTCTCACACATTCGCAGTGCCCCTAGGATCTTTCCAGCCCAAACACCAGTCTACTTGCTCTGTACTTGAACTTCCCTAGTTTCTCACCTCAGGTTTTGTTTTACCCTGACTCTCCTTTCACTAAGGCCTGAGTTTGACTGATACCTTCTTATGTAGACGTTTCTTAAGTTCTTCTTGCTTATTTTTAGAATATTCATATAACACTTTATAGTTCTATCATGTATCATACCTATGTATGTTTTATTTTCTCCAGCAAGAGTGAAAGTTTTGTCCAGCCAGTCTTATTTGGTGGTTGAGTATCAACCCATAAACCAGGAGGTCAAGGTTTGATTCCTGGTCACTGCACATGCTTGGGTTGTGGGCTCAATCCCCAGATGGGGATGCACAAGAGGCAGCTGATCAATGATTCTCTCTCATTGATGTTTCTATCTCTTTCCTCCTTTCCCTTCCTTTCTTTGAAATCAATAAAAACATATTTAAAAAGAGTAAAATCTTTATGAGAGGGGGAAAGGCAAATCTTATTCTCATCTCTAGAAACCCCACAATACTTAGTAGAAAATCACATTGTAGATGACCACAATAATTCAGATTATTTTCTTAATCTGAATAGTAAAAAAAAAATTTTTCACATTAAATTAAACTAAATATTTACATTTTTATACTTGACATTGTTACATAGGTAAAAGGATATCTACAGAGCCAGAATCATTTTTAATTTATCTTTATTATTGAAAGTATTACAAAAGCCCCATTTTCCCCATTGATCTCCTCTTCTCCACTCCCACCCCTTCCCTAGGCCTTTATCACATTATTGTCTGTGTGGATTATGCATATATGCATCTAAGAGCCCAAACCATTTTTTAAATGTTTTTGTAATATTATCACATTTCCATGGGTATGCTTTTTAGTTGTAGAAATTCTAATCTTAAAACATAGAAAAGGTTGGTTTAATAATTCATATTTAGGTATTCTACAGAATTTAATACTCTCAAAAGATAAATGGCTTAAATTTCCATAACTATTTACACCAAAAAGAAGCTCTTTGAATTAAACATTTATACACTTGTTTACCTCAGTTTTATTGTATCACAATAAATTCTAAGTGAATGGAGTAGGAATTAATCTTGAAATTAGGTATTTTAACCTCATCCAACTTAAAACCACAAGATGTTTTAGACATTATCTATGTCATCAAAGAACTATTTGTTAGATTGATCACAGAGGATCATACAGATATTATTTTACACAGGTGTCTGTAGAAAAGCTGGTCTCTCCACATCTGTTCTCTGAGGACTCTTGAAAAGCTTTCAAGGTCATTCATAATTCTTCATCAAAAGACTATGAAAAATTAGCTTCTTAGTTAATTTTTTATGTCATATTTTATTTTTTGAAACTTGGGAAGTTGTAATGAATTTGACTAACTGGAGCCAAACATGCTGCCACATTTGCTGGTACTGACAATATCACTATCCATAGATATACAGTGAATGCACTTCATTCATAGTCTTCCATTATCTTATATGGGCCTGGGTAAGTAGGAGTTAAAGAGAGTGTCTTAGGGAGGATGATCTCTTAAGATTGGGCTTGAAGGATGGCATGAGTCAAATGAAAAAGCATGAGCATGCCACAGAGAGAAAGTGACATGAACAAAATCAATGAAACAAGAAAGAGTTGTCTACATTGCAGGACTACATGGAGTGCAGTATAGAGAAAGTCCTCCTAAATCTCCATTTACTTTTAATCATCTAATTATCCTCACCTCTTTATTCATACTAGAGGCCCAGTGCAGAAAATTCTTGTATGGGGTGGAGTGTATCCCCTCAGCCCAGCCTGCACCCTCTCCAATCCTGGACATCCCTCTCACAATCTGGGACCACTGGCTCCTAACCGCTCTCTTCCCTGCCTACCTGATCACCCCTAACTGACCCCCAGCACTCTAATCACCCCTAATCGCCACTGCCTTCTAGCCTGGTCACTCCCAACTGCCCCCCTTGCCCACTGGCCTGGTTGCTCCTAACTGCCTCCCTTGCTGACCTCGTTGCCCCACACAACCTGCTGGTCAGTTGTTTGGTCATCCTTCACTAACCCCCTGCCAGCCTGGTCGCCCCACACAGCCTGTTGGTCAGTCCTTTGATCGTACCTCACTAACTCTACTGCAAGCCTAGTCGCCCTATGCATCCTGCTAGTCAGTCCATTGGTTGTCCCTCACTAACCCCCCTGCCTGCCTGGTCACCCCACACAGCTGCTGTTTGGTTGTTACAGTTACTGTTTGGTCTTCCCTCACTAACCCCCCTGCTGGCCTGGTCATCTCATGCAGCTGCTGTGTGGTTGTTACTGTTATTGTTTGGTCATCCTGTCTGGTCTTGAGGGCCCTGGATTTATATATACTATTAGGATACAAAACCACCTGCCCAATTCCTGACCCAGACTGAATGCTGGGTACTAGTTTTCTATAGATAGATTTTACCTGTAGAAAGTTTTTCACGTAGCTTTTCTGGAACCACATCCCTTTCCTCCCACCATTTGAGCATATGGTTTCCAAGAATCAACATTATGTTGTTCCCAACCTGTTTATGCAAGTTATTCTTGTTTTGTTGTAATTTTTATTCAATTAAATATTACATAAACTAATAATTTAGAATGAAGATAGTTTTTATTCCTATGAAAAGTAAGTAGAATGCTTTAGGAGACTTGACAAAGGTGATTAGCAAAAAAACCCCCAAAAAACACACAAAAAAAAACATACACACAAAGCTATACAATTACATACAGATGAGGCAGCTATTCAAGATTGGGGGTAGAAATCATAAAAATCTGGCAAGATTTTACATTTAGATTATTTTTTATGTCTCTAAATTTTACTCTGCTTTAAATAAACCAAAAGTAAAGTCATAGATGCATAGATAATAAAAGGTAGGGAGTGTTTTGTACAAGAAAGAATGCATCAAACTTCTGTCAGTGGATCCTTACACCAGTAAAAGTCTTGTACTCTGTACCAAATAAGTTGTGAATTAATGGCCATTTGTACACTTTTAGAGAAAATAAAACGTTTAAATGTGTATAAATGACTTTATGCAAGCAATCCTCCTAATTTAACAATATATTTTCCTGAAAACTACCTATCTACTCATCCTAATCAAGTTTATTGTTAGAATTGCAAACCATCATACTACTAAAGAGGAACACAACATCCACAAGGTTAATAGACCATCTTTGTCCACAAAGGAAAACACAAAGTCCTAAATAAAAATGTGTTGATCACTTTATTGATTTTTTTCCTTGGCTTTAGTATAACTAAAGGATAGCTTAGTATCTTTTATGTGTCCTAGACTATGCTCATGTTCCCTTTAACAAATCTCTTCTGTTTTACTAATTCTGAATTGTCATAGTTTGGCCATTAATATAAATCTGACGTTATAATAATGTGCTTTCTCCCCACATCAGTTAATTTAAAATATTTTATCTGCTTTTCTCTACTATGATAAATATGTTTTTTAATCCTTTCTAAAATAGAAAACACTATATTTGTGTGAGCTGCTGATATAATAATGATTCACTTACTATTATGATGTTGAACATATAATAATCTCTTCATTTTTGGCAGAAGGCTTTATGTCTTGTTTCACAGGAACCTTGCCCCACTTAATTATTCTCTCTCTCCTGAATGCACATAAGCACAAGTATCTCTTCACCCTTTCACTACTGGTTTTCTATTCTTAACCCAGTAAACGTTTGCAGCTCTTCATTTTTAAAATATATTTTTATTGATTTGAGAGGAAGGGAGAGAGAGGGAGAGATAAAAACATCAATGATGAGAGAATCATTGAGCAGCTACCTCCTGCTTGCCCCTCCACTGGGGATAGAGCCACAACCAGGGCATGTGTCCTGACCAGGAATCAAACCATGACCTCCTGGTTCATAGGTCGACACTCAACCACTGAACCATGAAGGACAGGCTGCAGCTCTCATTTAAAAAATAAATTATAAATTCCCCTGATATAATGTGCTCCACCGTACATGTTGGTTTTTAGCTGTGAATAACATAAACCAATTCTGCTTAATATAAGCAGAAATCAACTGTGCGAGAAGTGTAAAGACCCATTTACATTCCCAAATAAAAGACTAGAATAACAGTTCAAAAATGGGCAGGAACCAAAGGAGAGGCTAAGATCCAGGAACTAAAGTCCTCATCAAACCCTGTATCTGCATGCTGCCATGGACTACTCCACCATGCAGGTGGGCGATGAAGAATGCCACTGCTACTAGAAAGAATTCTAAATGGCCCCTCTCATTTCTTTGTCACTCATTCCAGGTTCAATAACTAAACTTCTGTTATAAGATCCCATACTGATTTTAGGAACCCCCCAATATGAATATGCAGAATATTCAGATTCTGAGCAGCCACATTTGAGAAAACTCTTACTTCCCCTTCCCAGTAATTATCCCCATTTGACTTTTTTCTTAGTCACTACATATTCTCTCTTATCTTTCTCTTTTTTTTATGCTCTTGATCCCTGCCACTGCTCTGATAATCACCTTTGCCAAGGCCATCAATGATCTCCTGTAATTAAAGCCACTGGACACACCTTAGTCTTACTGTATGCCACTTGGCATTAACTGTCCACTTTCTATCTTAGCACATTGTACTACCTTGTGTCCCATGTCATTAATTTCACTTGATGCTATTCTTACCTTTATGCATAATTTATTTCTCTTTTTATTGCACTCCTTCTTTCACGTGTTACTTAAATCACCATGTTTCTGAGGGACCTTCCCTCAACCCTATCCTCTTTTCATTCTGTATACTTTTCCTGGTTGTTATCCATAGCCACAGATGTTAGTTCTCACTCTGTCAATTAGAATCAAGTTCATAGAGGTAAACAAACAAACAGAAATACAGCAGCTAAAACAAGATGGAAATGCAGCCATCTGTCATGCAAAAGGAATATGTGACTAGGTAGGGTAATATTATTACTCTATTAAGTTGGAGACTCCGGTTTCTTCTGTCTCAGAAATTTACCATCCTTTAGTATGGCCCTTACCCTCATGATCCATGATGACTCTTAGCACTCCAACTATCACATTTGCTTTTCAGACTGCTATATTGGGAAGGGGAGAAATTGAGAATGTTTTTATTCTTTTAAGGGGACTGCATGGGAAGTTCAAATAATACTTTTGCTTGCATCTCATTGAGCATAATTGATTTTCATAACCATGCCAACCTGTGATAGACATTAGAGAATATAGTCTCTGAGCCAGATACGTATAAACATCTGGCTATGGTTACAAAAAGGAAGAGAAGGATGGATCATAGAGTATTCAGATATGTAGTCTCTAAAACAAATCACCTATTTAAGTTTAGATCCAAAATATAATCTTCAGTCTAATGTAAAGCTCCAGATTAGACCTACATATCTATTCTCCAATGAAACATTTCCTCTTTTATGTCTGGAAGCCCCCGCAAAATTAGTACATCCAATACTGAATACATTCTATTCCTCCACAAAATCTATGAGTGATATCACTATCTGTTGCACTTGTTCGAACTAGAAACTTAAAAGTTACAAGATTTAATATTGACACTAAGTTTTTTGTGCTTATTCTATGACACAATCTTTGTTATGAGTTTACAAATGTTTTATCCCTTAATCATTACAACTCAGTTTTTAATGTCCATCCTCTCACCTGACTCCATGAGATGGTAAGCAAAGGATGGCAGTATTCTCATGTCCACTTTACAAATTATCAACTTACTCAGAAAGATAAAGATATTTGACCAAGGCTAATAAAAGTTATAAAAGGACCAGAAACTAAAAGTCAGTGATTCTGACCAGAGATCTGTGCCTTTTCCATCCTATATAATTAAAAATTAAAATGCAAATTGACTCTCTGGTGGAATGGCCAGTCACTATGACACGCACTAACCACCAGGGGGCAGACACTCAATACAGGAACTTCTCCCTGGTGGACAGTGCGCTTCCACAGGGGGAGATCTGCTCAGCCACAAGCTGGACTGAGGGCTGCAAGTGTAGTGGCAGTGGTGGAAGACTCTCCTGTCTCTGTGGCAGCACTAAACTGTCTGTTTTCGGCTGAGGCCCTCTCCCTGTCAATCAGACATCCCCTGAGGGCTCCTGGGCTGCCAGAGGGGTGTCTGACTGCCAGCTTAGGCTCAATCCCCAGGAGAGCAGGCCTAAGCTGTCAGGTGGACATCCCCTAAAGTGTCCTGGACTGTGAGAGGGCACAGGCCAGGGTGAGGGACCCAAACTCCCAAGCGTATGAATTTTCATGCACTGGGCCTCTAGTTATGATCATATTTGTCTATGTGAACAAAACAGCTAATAAGGGTAAATAGGGATGAGACAAATTAACAAGGGAGGGTTCCCCTCTACTTTTACCACCTCTTTCTCAGCTAACAAAAGAGACTCAAACCTGTATCTTCTCAGATTTGTGCTTCCTCCAATATCTAAAGATAATAGTATCTTTGATGTAATTAAGACTTTTTAATGATGTTAAATTTGGAAAATATGTAAAGAAAGAAGACTAGAGAAGACTATGTAAAGGGAAAGTAACAGGAGAGGCAGAATTGATCTATAATTAAAGAGGACAGGGGAATCCTTGAATGTGATATGGTTTGTGGAGGGTTTCAGAAGTTGAAAGGTTCTAAAGCAATTGATGGATATAAAAGAAATGGAGTTTCTGAGATGTTCTTTAGCCTGTGAATTGGTGTCCTTCATTGATAAAGAAATATGAATTAAGATTGGAATTATTTTTCAATGATCTTTTGTTGATAGAATGGGTTTCTGTGAATATATAACTGTGTAAAGAATATGGGTCATGAGGAGCCCTACATTTTATTAGGATTACATGTGAAAACCAAACTCTACCTGTATGAACTAAGGTAATGATATTTTAATTGATCAGATCTATCCATGACAAAAATAGCTTGCTTCACCTACTGGTTTATTTGGTATTTTCTTGCCAATTAACTGTTCACTGGACAATGGAAAGTAAAAGTTAATTAGAGTTCAGGTTGGCAAATTAAATAAACCTGCTAACTAAATGCTGAGCAATAATCACCTATGTTCTCAGTTACGTTGATTAACTTTGGAAGTAAATAGCGTGGCACTTTTGTGTTTATATTTCTTATATTGCTCTTTTATTTAGCAAGTTACTTAAGTTATGTGAGCCTCACTGTGCAAAACAGTATGGAGTTTCCTCAAAATATTTAGGATGGAATTCAAGTTTGATCCAGTAATTCCACTTCTAGGAATATATCCCAATAAATCAGAAACACCAATCTAAAAGTATATATGTTCCCAGATAGTCATAGCAGCACAATTTATAATAGCTAGGATTTGTAAACAGTTTACATGCCCATCAGTAGATGAGTGGATTAAAAAAGTGATACATCTACGCAATGGAATACTACTCTGCCATAAAAAAGAAACATCTCTTAGCATTTGCAACAGCATAGATAGACCTGGAAAGCATTATGCTAAGAGAAATAAACCAGTTGGAGAAAGAGAAATATCACATGATCTCACTCATTTGTGGAATATAATGAACAAAAGTAGATCCAGAGACACAGAAGCATCGACCAGACTGTCAAACCTCAGAGCAAAGGGAAGACATGGGAGGATGGAAGGCGGCAGGGCGTGGGGGTGCGGTGTAAGAGATCAATCAAAGGATTTGTATGTATGCATATAAGCAAAACCAATGGACACAGAGAGGAGGGGGATGAGGGCATGTGCTGGGGGTGGTGGGAGTGGCTGGGAAGAGGTCAATGAGGGGAAAAGGAGATATATGTACTATTTTAAACAGTAAAAAATTTAAATTTTAAAAAGTAAGGATAATAATACATATGTTGTAGGATTGTTAGAAGGGTTAGAAATATAAGTAGTCTTCGGCTTACGTCGGATATCCGTTCTTACTGCATGAAATAACTCGATTTTCGCTATAAATCAGAACCCACCTACATAAGCACCTAAGTCACTCACGTAGAGCACATACACAGCAGTAATGAAACGAAACAGTAAAAAAATAAATAAATAAAAGAGAGATAATGCCTGACCTTTACTTGTAGTAAATAAAAAATAAAAAAAACATAAAGCCCATATGTGCATAGTATGTCAAAATGACAGAATTTTTTTTTATATATATATACTGTTTTTGGAAGATGGTGATTAACCACAAAACAACGTAAGTTGAGTCCAGAGTAATATGAGGACTGCCAGTGATGTAAATAAATTGTCTAGCCCTGTGCCTAGCACATGAGTGGGTATTAGAAATTAGTCTCTGCATATTAATGTTTCTCTCTCTTTATCCCTCTCACTTCCCCCCTCTCTAAAAAAAAATCAATAAAAATTCTTTAAAACAGCCCTAGCCAGTCTGGCTCAGTGGATAGAGCTTCAGCCTGAGGACTGAAAGGTCCCGGGTTCAATTCCTGTCAAGGGTACATGCTGTAGGAGGCATCCAATCAATAATTCTCTCTCATCATTGATCTTTCTCTCCCTCTTCCTTCCTCTCTGAAATCAATAAAAATGTATTTTTTAAAAATCTTTAAAATAATAAGTCTCTGATAATAGAACTTACTGGACAAAATATTGCATGACTCTGAAAATCAACCAAAGGCATATACCTAATTGGAATGTGGTTATATATGGAAAACTGTTGAAGTTTGAATAAGAACTATGAAGGGCTGTTTTGCTCCCCCGTGGGGGTGTTGTCATACCCTCCAATTGGTCAAAATAGTGATGATATCAACATAGTGTAAACATAAGAAAACCAGCAGCTTCACTTCCAGAAGGGCTGACTTTATTAGGAGACAAAAATGTCATATCCCATGCACAGAAGTGTTAGTAATAGTAGAGATCTAGGTGGCAAATTAATGGCCAACTAGCAACTCAGCTGGCCTAAAGTTCCTGTCTTGGTTGGGTCAAATACTTAACAAGAAGACTAGCTGGAAATTTGATTTATCAGGGATATACAAGAAATGCGAACTTTGTAAAGGGCTTGGACAAGGTCTCCATATAATTGCTGTAGGATGACTTAAAAATGGCCTGAAATTTGAATATATTCTCTAGCACATGTACAGATCTGTTATCAGAACTTGGAAATCTTACTGACTCCAGGTATTTGAACATAACTGCTAACCAATTATTTCCTAATGACAGCTGAGCTATGCTGACCTGTAAGAAACTAGGTAGATTTAAAAACAAACAAACAAACAAACAAAAACAAAGAAGGGATATTAGCACTCATGCACTGTGAGGAAACAATTCAGACATATTGTTTAGGCAAGTTAAAACATCCCTAACAGCAATCCTGAAGTGTGGAGGGGAATAAGAATTTGTAGCTACTTCAATATAATAATTAAAATGTTGTTTTTTAGAAAAACATATACCTCCAAAGAAAAATGAAACTGTGACCCGCACTCAGGGGAAGAAGCAGGGAAATAAATTGACTCTGAGTCAGATGTTAGATTTAGCTGGTAGAGACATCAAAGCTCCTATATTTAATACCTTCAAGAACTAAAGAATACCATTTTTAAATAATTAAAGGAAAGTATGATGACAATGACAATAAATCAAGACTATCAACAGAGATACACATTATTAAGAAAACAAATGAAAATTCTGGAATGAAAAGTACCATAATTGAAATGAAAAAGGCACTCAAGTGGCTCAAAACAGATTTTTAATGGCAAAAGAAAGCATCAGTAAACTTGAGGATAAATAGAAACTGAACAATCTGAAGAACAAAGAGAAAAATGAATGAAAAAAAATTAAGAAACTCAGACACTGTTGGAAAATATTGAGTGTATCAATGTAGGTGTTATGAGAGTCTCAGAAAGAAAAGAAAGACATAGGAGCATAAAAATTACTTAAGGGAATATGGTCAAACACATCACAAATATCCTAAAGCTCAACAAATTCCAAACAAAATAAACTCAAATAGATGCCTAAAAACATCAGTCAAACTATTGAAATGCAACCATAAATTGGATATTCTTGAAAACAGCCAAAAAATACTTATTCTATACAGGAGAACATAATTTTTTAAATATATTTTATTGATTTTATTTTTATTTTTTATTTTTACAGAGAAGAAGGAAGAGGGATACTTAGAAACATTGGTGAGAGAGAAACATCAAACATCTGCCTCTTGCACACCCCCTACTGGGGATGTGCCCACAATCAAGGCACATGCCCTTGACAGGAATCCAATCTGGGACCCTTCAGTCCCAAGGTCAACACTCTATCCACTGATCCAAACCGGCTTCGGTGGGAACATAATTTGATTAGCAGCTAACTTCTCATTAATGACATATTCAAAGTGCTGGGAAAAAAAATAAACTGCCAACCAAAATTCTAGATAAAGTAAAACTATAATTACAAAATGAAAGTAAATAAAGACTTTCTTAAACAAGAATCAGAATATTTCTGCTAGCTGGCCTAACTTAAAGCAAAAACTAGAGGAACTCCTTCAGGCCAAAAGAAATGACATTCAGTTACTCAAATCTAAATGAATAAATAAAAATCAATAGCATTAGTAAGTATTTAGGTAAATATAAGAGATTGTACAAATACAGATATATTTTAACTTCTTTAAGACATATAATTGCATAAAAATAATAATTATAAAATTGTATTTTTGTGTATAACATATATACAGGGTGTCCCAAAAAAATGTTTACACATTTTAACAGCTGATAGCTCAATTTTGAAAATGAAATATATTTTAATAAACATTGCCTTAATTCAATGGGTGTGTATACATTTTGGGGGACATGCAATAGACATAATTAATATGAATATAATAGCACGAAGGAGAAAGGAAAATGGAGCTTATAAAAGCAAAGTTACCATATTTTACTAGAATTAAATTAGGGTATTTCCAGCTTTATTGAAGTATGACTGACAAATGAATTGTGCATATTTAATATATACAGTGTGGTATTTTGATGTAAGTATACCTTGTGTAATTATTACTACAATCAAGCCAATTAACATGTCCATCACCTCACATAGGTACTATTTTTATACATGTGGCAAGAACATTTAAGATCTATTTTATTATAAATGTCAAGTGTATAATTATTAACTACTAGAGGTCTGGTGCACAAAACTCATGCACAGAGGGGCAGACCTTCAGCCTGGCCTATACTCTCTTACAATCTGGGACCACTGGCTCCTAACCGCTTGCCTGCCTGCCTGATCTCCCCTAATTGCTCACCTGCCTGAATGATCAACCCTAACCACCTCTGCCTCATTCCTCGCCACTGCAGCTTCATCCAGAATTATGTCTGGAAGGTGTTCAGCTGTCCGGTCTAATTAGCATGTTATGCTTTTATTATTATAGATAGTCACCATGCTGTACATTAGATATCTAGATCTATTCATCTTATAAATTAAATTTTGTACTCTATTATCAACATCTCTCCAATTCCCTCACCCATCTCCCAGTTCCTGGCAACCATCATTTTCTTTCTGATTCTCTGAGTTCAACTTTTTCTTTTTAGACACTACATATCAGTGACATGATACAATAATCATTTATCTGTGTCTGGCTTATTTTACTTGCCACAATGTTGTCCAACTTCATCTATATTATTATGAATGGCATTATTTCTCTCTTTATTAAGGCTAAATAATATTCTTCTATACATTTGCATACATATTTTCTTTGTCCATTAAAGCATTGATAGACACTTTTATGTTTTGATTATCCTATATAATATATGCTAAGTTTCCAGTCCAGTCATCCATTCAATCAATCAAAGTGTAATATGCTAATGATATGCTAAAGCCACTCAACCACTCGCTATGACATGCATTGATCACTAGGGGGCTCTGACTAGTAGGTTAGCTTGCTGCTTGGGTCTGGCCAATCGGGACTGAGAAAGATGGTCTGAACATGCCCTGGAGCCTCCCGCAGTGCCTTCCCAGCTGGCCAACCTCCCAAATTGCTCTCTAGTCCCAATTGTGCACTGGTGGGGTCCTTCTGCCTGGCCTGTGCCATATCATAATCCAGGACCACTCGGAGGATGTTGGAGAGCCGATTTCAGCCTGATCCCACAGGCATAAAAGGCTAATATGCAAATAAACCAAACTACAGAGCAATCAGACACTGTGATGCACACTGACCACCAGGGGGCAGATGATCAATGCAGGAGCTGCCCCCTGGTGGACAATGCACTCCCACAAAGAGAGCGCCACTCAGCCAGAAGCCAGGCTCATGGATGGCAAGCATAGCAGTGATGGCATCAGTCCAACATACCCTGAGGGCTCCAGGACTGTGAGAGGGTGCAAGCCGGGCTAAGAGAACGCACCCCCCCACCTTGAGTGCATGAATTTTGTGCACCAGGCCTCTAGTTGTTGATAATGAATATGAGAATTCATATTTCTCTTTGAGATAATAGTTTCATTTCCTTTTGATATATACCCAAGAGTATAATTGCTGGATTATATAGTAGTTTTATTTAAAAACGTTTGAGGGATTAAGGGAGAAACCAAGATGGCAGCATAGATAAACACTAAAACTGCAGCCTTGTACAACGATTTCAAAACTACAACTAAAAGACAAAACGGACATCATCCAGAATCACAGGAAGGCTAGCTGAGTGGAAATTCTACAACTAGAAGGAAAGAGAAAAGCACACTGAGACTCAGAGGAGCTGCAGGAGGCAGAGGTACTGAGACATGCACACAGAGAGGACTGGCAACTGAGTGAGTGGCTAGCTTTCTCAAGGGGGAGGGAGACAACAGCTCCCAATTGCACTGAACTTCAGTTCTGGGTGAGACTCTGGGAACCCAGACTCATTTGGGGAGAAACTGGACTGTCTGGCAGCAGGCAGAACTCTCAGAGGTGCTTGCAGTGATTACTATGGAACACTAAGACACAGGGGCCTATTAGGACGGGGCTGATGGGAAACCAATGCTCTCTGCTCCACCCTGAGACTCCACCCCTTCCAAGCTGAGCACAGAGGCTTTTCCAAGTCTTTTCCCATAAGGGTGTCTCCAGCACAGTTCTCCCAACATAGACACAGCTGATCCTCACAGCCAATTGGCCTGGAGATCAGTTCCTCCTAGTGATACCAACAACAATCAAGGCTTAACTACAACAAGACTGTGTACACAGCCCACAAAAGGGTGCACCTAGAGTGTCCACGTCAGGTAACTGGGGAGGCTGAGCCACTGGGCCCAATAGAACACCTAGCACACAAAGCCACTCTATCAACTCAGGGAAGCAACCAAAATGCAGAGAAAAACAAACAGGTCACAAATGAAAGAAATGAAGGAAAGCAAATGACTGGATATAGAGTTCAAAACCATGGCTATAAAGTTTTTCAAGAATTTTCTAGAAAAGGTCAATAAATTTAGTGAGACCCTCCAGGATATCAAAAAGGACCAACTAGAATTAAGCATACACTGACTGAAATAAAAAAATATTATACAGAAATCTAACAGCAAACTAGAGGATCACAAGAATAAAATCAAAGATTTGAATTACAAAGAAGCAAAAAACACTCAACAGGAAAAGAAAAAACAAAAAGAATCCAAAAATTGGAAGATAGTGTAAGGAGCCTCTGGGACAATCTCAGACATACTAACATCAGAATTATGGGGGTGCCAGAAAGAGAGAGAGCAAGATACTGAAAACCTATTTGAAGAAATAATGACTGAAAACTTCCCCCACCTGGTGAAAGAAATAGACTTACAAGTGCAGGAAGCACAGAGAACCCCAAACAAAAGGAATCCAAAGAGGACCACATCAAGACACATCATAATTAAAATACCAAGAGCAAAAGACAAAGAGAATATTAAAAGCAGCAAGAGAAAAACAGTTAATTACCTTCAAGGGAGCACCCATACAATTGTCAGCTGATTTCTCAACCGAAAGTATGCAGACCAGATGGGAGTGCCAAGAAATATTCAAAGTAATGAATAGCAAGAACCTACAACCAAGATTATTCTACCCAGCAAAGATATCATTCAGAATTGAAGGTCATAGAAAGAGCTTCACAGATAATAAAAAGTTAAAGGAGTTCATCATCACCAAACCAGTATTATATGAAATGCTAAAAGGTATTCTTTAAGAAGAGGAAGAAAAAGAAAAAGGTAAACATAAACAACAAATACATATCTATCAACAAGTAAATCTAAAAATCAAGTGAATAAAAAATCTGATGAACAGAGTAAACTGGTGAATATAATAAAATCAGGAGCACAGAAAGGGAGTGGTCTGCCAATTCTCAGGGGAAAGGAGTGTGGGGGGTGCGTGAAGAGAATGGACAAAAATCATACACCTATGGATGAGGACAGTGGTGGCAGTAAGGGCAGAGGGTAGGGTGGGAACCAGGTAGAGGGGAGCTCTGGGGGGGGGAGGGGAAGGAAGAATTGTAATAATCTAGACAATAGAAATTTTTTTAATTAAAAAAATTTTTGAGGAACCTTCACACTGTTTTCTATAATGCTGTACTAATTTACATTCCCACCAACAGCATACTTTTTCACCACACTCTTGTAAATCCTTCTAAAATCTCTTGTCTTTTTCATTAATAGCTATCCTAGATGGAATGAGTTAAATTTGTTTTGATTTGAAATAGATTATGATAAATCAAGATTCATATGTAGTATTTAGAATGAATGCTAAGAAAATTCATCTAAAATATAGTTTATAAAAAGAAGAATTAAAATTATACACTGAAAATATATATTTAATAAAAGAAGGCAGTAAAAAATAAAGAAACAAAAAGGCACTTGGCACAAATAATAGCAAAATGCCATAAATAAACACAAGTATATCAGTAGTTACATTAAATGTAATTGCAGTTAAAATATGTTTCAGGCTATTTTTTTAAAAAAAGACTTATCCACATTCTGTCTAAAAGGTAAATGCTTCAGAGCAACATACATATAATTTGAAAGTAAGAAAATAAATAAAAGAGATATTCAATAAAATAGTATTCATAAGAAAAATGAAATGGTAATACTAATATCAGACAAAAATGACATTAAGATAAAACATGTTACTAGGGACAAAGAAGAATATTTATTATTAAAGAAAGACAATTCATCAAAAACCACTACAATTTAAAATATATATATAATTTTAACAACAATAAACCCCCACATTTCCTGATGCATAAATTAACAGAATTCAAAGGAGAAATACAAAATTCAACAATAATTACTGGAGACTTCATATACCACTCTGAATATTTGGTAGTAGACTCTTTGGACAAAGCATCAGCAATAATATAGAATTCTTGACCAATACTGTCAACTAACTGAATCTTATGTTTATAGAATATATTACTAAATGACAGCAAAATCCAGTCTTTTTGTCTATTATTAATTGATTGATTGATTGATTGCTTAAGGTATTACATATGTGTCCTTACCCCGAATTGCCTCCCACCCTCCCGATCATGCCCTCAGCACCCTCAAGTCTATGTCCATTGGTCATGCTTACATGCATGCATACAAGTCCTTTTGTTGATTTCTTCCCACTTAGGACCACCCTCTCCTGCCTTCTGAGATTTAACAGTCTGATCAATGCTTCTCTGTCTCTGGATTGGTTTTTGTTCTTCAGTTTATGTTTACTATATTCCATAAATGAGTGAGATCATGTGATATTTATCTTTCTCTGACTGACTTACTTCGCTTAGCATAATGCTCTCCAGTTCCATCCATGCTGTTGTGAATGGTAGGAATTCCTTCCTTTTTACAGCAGTGTAGTATTCCATTTTGTAGATGTACCATAGTGTTTTTATCCACTCATCTGCTGATGGGCACTTAGGCTTTTTCTAAATTTTAGCTATTATAAGTTGTGCTATTATGAACATAAGGGTGTGTATATATTTTCTGATTGTTGTTTCTAGATTCTTGGGATATATTCCTAGAAGTGGGATCACTGGGTCAAATGGAAATGAATTTTTAGTATTTTGAGGAAACTCCATACTGTTCTCCACAGTGGCTGCACTAGTTTGCATTCCAACCAGCAGTGCATGAGAGTTCCTTTTTCTCTACCTCCTCGCCACTCGTCATTTGTTGATAACCATTTTGACAGGTGTGAGATGGTACCTCATTGTCATTTTTATTTACATCTCTCAGAAGATTAGTGACTTTGAGCATGTTTTCGTATGTCTCTTGGCCTTCAGTATGTCCTCTTTTGAAAAGGGTCTATTTAGGTCCTTTGCCCATTTTTTGTTTGGATTGTTTATCTTCCTTTTGTTAAGTTGTATTCATGCATTGGTAGAATTAATATCATTAAAATGTCTATATTACCCAAATAAATCTATACATTCAATGGATTCCCCATTAAAATACCAATGGCATATTTCATAGACCTAGAACAAACTCTCCAAAAATTCATAAGGAATAAAAAATACACAGAATAGCTGCAGCCATCCTGAGAAAGAAGTACAAAGTAAGAGGGATCTCAATACCAGATATCAAGTTATATTACTAAGCCACTGTTCTGAAAACGGCCTTGTACTGGCACAAGAACAGACATATAGATCAATCGAATAGACTAGAGAACCCAGATATCAACCCAAACCACTATGCTCAATTGATATTTGACAAAGGAGGCAAGACCATACAATGGAGTCAAGACAGTCTCTTCAATAAATGGTGTTGGGAAAATTGGACAGATACATGCAAAAAAATTAAACTAGACCACCAACTTACACCATTCACAAAAAAATAAACTCAAAATGAATAAAAGACTTAAAAGTATGATGGGAAACCATAAAAACCTTAGAAGAATCCATGTCAGACATATAACAAAGCAATATTTTTACTGATACCACGCTCCTAGGGCAATGAAAACTAAAGAGAAAATTAAAAAATGGGACTACATCAAAATAAAAAGCTTCTGTATAGCAAAAGAAACCATGTATAAAACAAGAAAGCCTATTGCATGGGAGAACACATTTGCCAATGTTATCTCCAATAAGGGTCTGATCTCCAACATTTGCTGGGGACTCATACAACCTAACAAAAATCCATAGTCTTTTAAAGTGCCCAGGTAATATCTCAAAGATGGATCACATGCTAATTTATAAATAAATTTCAATTCATAAAAATTATGTTCTATGAACACATCAGAATTAAATTAGAATTTAACAACTGAAAGAAATATGGAATGCACTAGGATATTTGGAAGTTAAACAAAACCTAAATAATCCATGGATCAGAGAAGAAATCACAAGGGAATTTAGAGAATATTTTGAACTGAGTGAAAATAAAAGCACATGTCAAGATATATGGGATTCAATTAAAATTTTGCCTACAAGAACATTTAAACTTTAATCATCTATATTAGGAAAGGTTAAATTTCTTTCATCAATAACTCAGACTTTTACCTTAGGAAATTAGAAAAAGAATAGCCCACTAAAACTAGAAAAAATAATGAAGGTGAAGGTAGAAATCAATAAAATAAAATTAGAATTAGAATAGAGAAAATTCAACAAAAGCAAACATTACTCTTTTTTTATTTCTATTGATTTTTTTTTTTTTACAGAGAGGAAGGGAGAGGGATAGAGAGTTAGAAACATCAATGAGAGAGAAACTGCCTCCTGCATGCCCTTACCAGGGATGGGCCTGCAACCAAGCTACATGCCCTTGACGAGAATTGAACCTGGGACCCCTCAGTCCACAGGCCGACACTCTGTCCACTGAGCCAAACTGGTTAGAGTCCAAACATTACTCTTTGAAAATAAAGTTGAAAATGCAAATCTTAACTAGACTGGCCAAAATAAAGAAAAAAGAAAGACAACAGTTATTAAAATCAAAAAGGAGAGAAGAACTAGAAGGTAATCCTATGAACAATTTTATGCCAACCATTTCTCCAAATTACATAAAGTGGTCAAATTCCTAGAAAGGCCTAAATTACCAAATCAGATTCAACAAAAATCAGAAAATCAGAATAGACTTAATACAAGTACAGAAATTAAATTAGTAATTTGAAATCTCACAACAAAAATGAGTTCCAATGATTTACTTTTGAATTATTTCAAATTTATATAATTTTTAAAAAATACCAATCCTTCAAAAATTATTTAAGAAAAAAGGAGATAATTTTCAACTTATTCTACAATGCCAGTTTTACTCTATTTAAACTATAAAGATTTTACAGTGCAATAGAATAAACCTATAGATCATCATCTCATGAACATAAACACATTTTTTGTTTGTTAATCCTCACCTAAGGATATTTTTTCCATTTATTTTTTATGAGAAAATAGAAGAGAGGTGGAAGAATGAGAGAGAGAAACAGGGAGAGAAAGATCAATGTGAGAGTGACACGTTGACTGGTTGCCTTCTGCACATGCCCCATCCAGGTCTGGGGACCAAACCTGCAACCCAGGTATATGCTCACAATCAGGAATCAAACCCACGACCCTTCAGTGAATGGGCCAACACTCTTACCATTGGGCCACAACACGCAGAGTTAAACACAATTTTTTAAGTCTTTGCTATGATCAAATTTTATTTCATTGGAACCAATGGATCATTGAAATTGAACTTATCAAGAGATTAATATAATAATACTACCAGGATAGAATTTTATCTATATGAACTTTTATGATTGAATTCACATTAATATATAAAATCTTCATTATAATATAAGTCATTTTTCTTGTTAGTATTTTAAAATATATTTATGGAATGGGCACAATATGAAATTTTAGTGAAATGTTCCATCCATATCCTAAGAAGATATTAAAAATATAAAATATGCAAATATCATGATTGCTTACATGGGAATTTCTGCTTTTGTGTTTCTAATATTCTCCATTTTATTTGTTGATAAACTTAATGTAAACCAGGAAGAAAAAATATTGCTTTAGACTTACCTCTGAAAAGATAGGAAAAAAAAATGTCCCCACTTCTCCAAACTGGGGAGAAATAGTCACTAGGTTCATTGAAGTGCAGTAATTTTGAGACTAGTCAGCTATCTTGACCAGCAGCTAGATGACGTGCCAACTGAGCTAAACCTCTATCTCTTTGGCATCATTGACGAGTGCTAGACTCCTGTGAAAAATAGATTTTAAAGTCAATTTACATTAAGTTACTGGGTTTCTCAGAGGTCACCACTGCTGTGAATTGAAAAACAGAGATGATCTATAGCCAAAGTAACCTGCACACTAACTTCTTCAGTTTCATTTTTCTCCATAGAAAACAAAGACCGTCTTTACATCAGAGGGCCCTTAGGCTGCCAGGTCCCACCAGGGTTTGAAACCTGGGGGTTATTTTTGAATCTTCCATTGCCTTCCAGCCAATCATTCACCAAGTTCTCTCCATTCATCTGCATTTCAGAGACTCTCCATTTCCACTGTCTAGTTCAGTCTCTTATCTCATCACACCTATATTATTGCAACAGGCTCTGAACTGGTCCTTTTACCTTTGATCTCTTATCTCTTCAATTCATCCTGTAGGCTGCTGCCAGGTTAATCTCCCTAAAAGTGTACTGTAGGTCATGTCCTTGTTAAGAATCCTAAATTCTTCCACATTACCACTCCTTTCACCCAAACTTCCCATTCGGATATTCAAAGCTTTCAATCCAGTGTACCTAGCCAAACTTCTCTCTTATTTCTCTGTCCCAGTCAAGTCCTTCCCACAGTACTTCCAGGCCTTGTGTTTATGAGCACCCCCTACCTCCTGCTATCCAAATCACATCAACTTAATATTATGGTTCTTCCCCGAATCTTACTCTTGAAGTAGAAAGTCCCCAGCAAATACAATGGAAAGGTAATTCTTGTAGATAGAGCAATCCCAAACTTCCTGAAGATACCACAAGGAGCCTGCAACCAAGATACATGCCCTTGACTAGAATTGAGCCTAGGACCCTTTGGTCTGCAGGCTGATGCTCTATCCACTGGCTAGAATGATGCTTCAATATTATAAAAATATTTTTAACTTGGTATCAGTATCTCTCTTTCATTATCCAGTATAATTCAGGCATAGCTGTTTTTGTTTACCTTTTGAGAAGGTTGTCTTACTTTTGTTCCTAATAATTATACAGCATAAGTGTTATATATGCTGAATGGCCTTTTGCTTTGCTCACCTTTGCATTACACTTAGCAAAGGTGAGTCATAGAGTGAATAAATGAAGTGGCAGTTCCTAAGGAACAATCATTCTCTCTAGAGAGTAGAAATACAACCCTCTCCTATATTCAGTAGTAAAATAATGGTAATCAGCTTCCAATGGAGATAGACAGAATTTTTTTTCTCAATTTTATGCCCATCAGCTGTCTGTCCCATTAGCCTAAGAACCAGGAAACATATTTCATTTCACAATGCTTTGACTCAGTCTCATGTAACTAAGTCTGTTAAAAAAAAATCCTTGAAAATATCATTTGGATCTCCCTCCCTCCCTCCCTTCCTCCTTCCTTTCTTCCCTCCCTTCCTTCCTTCCTTCCTTTCCTTCCTTCCTTCTTTCCTTCATTTCTCTTTCTTTCCTTTAATTTTATCCATGCCCTCACCCTTATTCTCTTTAAATTCTATTTTTGAAAGTATGCGTAACTAAGTGAAGTAGTCTACTTGATGACTCAAAGCTAATCTTAAGTAACCTATTAGGTAGACTTTCAAAGTTCCACTGTACCCTGCACCTAGTGTTTAAAAGGTTTAATCATTGATGTGGAAGGTAGAATAAATAATTCACTAATGAAGTTCATCCATGAACAAATTTAAATGCCTAGAGATAATCCAGTAAATGTTATTACATTTGCATAGCCCATTTAATTAAGTACTTTTATTGTATATCCTTAATGATTAAAAATATATTGAAAAATATAAACAGAATCATGCTTTACTTCTGCTTATAGACCTTTAGTGTCTCTCTGGCATTACAGAGGGAATATATTAACTTTGGCAGGTATGTTAGAGCTCTTTAGAACCGGACCCAAACCTACCTTGCTAGTGCTTTCTATTGCTGATCTCCTTCCACATTTCTTCACTATGGAAACATTAAAGAGGCCATGCATTTTTACATTATCAATGCTGCTCCTTTTTCTACAATGCTTTACCCCATTCTTCATGTAATTAATGCATTTCCTAGGCTCTTGGGAGGTCATTCTTCTTTTTGTGTCTCTAGGATGCTTAGTATAGTTTCCCATTGAACTAAGATAAAATTTGAATTCTTACCATGGCCTCCTGTCTCTGCACATCCCTCTGGTCTTATCTCCTGCCACTTTCCACCTTGCACACCACACTTTAGCCACCTGGTCTACTTTCAGTTACACTCAGGAGTAAACACTCAAATATTTGCTAATGTTTACTGGACAATTGTATGATCAATAAATACATAAACTGTGTGCAGAAAAGTAGATGAAGTTCACCCCAATGAAGAGCTTACAGTATAGTTGAGGAGATATGCTCATGAAATATGACCAATAGTGCTGGGAATGCAAAGTAAGTAAGGCATGATGTATTTTCTTTTTTGAAAAAGTTGATTCCTCTTTGTGGAAACTACTTCCCTATGCTTCATCTAGACATTCTCACATATTTTTGAGAGTTCAATATCACTTAGTCAAAGGAACTCAATGTTGCAACTACCACAGCCTTCTCAATCTAAATGAGGTCCAATGCTCTTCTCCTTAGGAACAGGTTATATTCCAAACTCTCTTTGCAAGTATATTCCCTCATAGACCACATGTCTCCATACAAGAAATCAACAGATGTTAAATCAAATCTTCTGAGAAAATTCTAAATATTAAGGGTCTTACTAGATGATGCTGATGACAATAACGATGGCTTCTTTTCAGTGTTTTCACAGCACTTCCAACAATTCCTCTTTGTTTTTGCATTCATCACATATAAGAATAATAGTTTTTATAAAACACTTAAAATATATGCCAACAGAGAAAATACATTGTCGTCTAAAATAAAATGTGATATCCAAAGGTGGAGTAATTAGGTCTGACCACTTACACTATTTCCATGTAGGAAGCAGAATTTGATCAACATTTGTTTGCCTTCAAGTGCAACATATCTATGAAAGTTCTTAGTTGAAAATTCTTTAATAAAAGAGTAATCTTTTAAAAATTTGGTCTATGTTATTCACCTCTGAACATTCATTGCCTAGTACAGTGACTTGCACGTAATAGATGGATAATGATTTTTTTTTTAGTCATAGCTACATTTCAATGTTTATTACATTTTAAACCCATTTATGTACATGTCTGTATCTCCTACTAGCCTGGTAGCATTTTGTAACAATCCCATCAAGTAGGAAAATCAGTGCCTGTCACATAATGGGCATTCAAATATTTGTTGATAAAAAAAACATTAAATTTGTGACAGGCCAACTTGCCTGAGTGTATTGCAATCTTAAAGTGAGCAGTATATGTATCTTTGAAGATGTCCTACTGAATCTAGCATGTCACAGAGACAGACTCACAGTAGATACTTAGGAAGTTCATTAACTCTAAAGGTTGGCCCTTATGGTGCTTGGCATACATTATTTACCTTCATCTTTCTCTTATGAATTGTTTGGTAAATTTCTGGACTCTAGCTGCAATGTTTGGTGGTAGAGTTCTTCATATGTAATAGATTGATATAATTGTCATTTCACATTGTGTTATTTACTTGTCTGAGGTCTTTATGATGGTGAACTCTTGATATGCATGATAAGTTCATGATTTAGCCCCTGTGACAAGGAAATATTTCTTTTATCCAGAAAATAATCTCACTAATCATGTAGAGTATTCAAATGGTTATTCAGTTCTTCTAAAACAGTGGTTGATAAACTTTTTGGTCTTAGGATTCCTTTATTCTCTGAGAAATTTTTCAAGAACCCAAAAGTTTTTGTGTATATGGGTTACCATGTTTGACATTAAAAACAAAAAATAATATGTATTAATTCACTTAAAAATTACAATGATAAGACCACTTTTGTTAATAGAAATAACAAATGTGTTATGAAAAATAACTATTTTCCACAACATAAAGTATGTGAGGACAGTAATATTATTTACATTTTGAAAACTTTAATATTTGGTTTAGGAAAAGTGAGCTGATTTTTTATATCTGTTTCTGCATTCAATATGTTTCAATGTCACGCATGATATATTATCTGGAAAACTGAGAAGAGAATGAAAGAAATACATAGTATCTTAGTATCATTATGAAAATAGCTGCTACCTCGCAGACCCTGTAAAAGTGTTTCAAGGATCCCCAGACCACACTTTAGGAAATGCTGTTTTCAAGAACATAACTGTTTTTGTACCTCCTATAGCTATATTCTTTTGAAATATAATAACCTGCATTTCTGAAAACTTATCTGGAGTTGTGTACAGATTTTAAATAAATCAAATGGAAATGCCCTTTGCTTTTTCTTCTCCAAGATGAAAGTGGTGAGCAATGTTTTTTCACTCTCTCTAAGAAAGTTTTGTTTTCCTGATCTATATAATGTATTTGTATTCCACTGAAAATGTGCATATACTATATAATAGATGACATTTTTCTTGGGGTGGTAGAAATTTCTAATACCTGAAGAATTCAGAATATAGGCACCATAATAAAAATCACCATAAACCCCACAAAAAAGACTGAATAATGAAAAATGTTGTGAAATTATAAAAGAAGTGATAAAGTTGGTTTTAGATTAGTTAGAAGAAGAAAAATAAGGAAAGACACTTGTTTACATAAATGCAAAGGAAAAGGGAAGAGCAAAAACCTGGGTCTCTATACTAAGTATTTTCCTTGTTTGATTCTAAGCTAAGTAAACATAGCTTTTCATACTGAGACACTTCAGTAAATTTAAACAAAATAAGTATTTACAATCAGATGTTATGTCACAGTCTCGTATTAGCCATCCTCCCTTTATGTCCTGAAAAATACTAATTGTGTAAAGTGTTAATAATTATTTCAAAGATTACAGGGGAATTTTAATTGACATTTTCATGATCATACATATAACTGTGTTAAGAAATACAGGTTTTCTCTTTTTTTAGGTTTAGATGAATTTTATATCTGAAGAAACCCAAAACACTAATTCAAAAATAATATATGCACCCCTATGTTCATAGAAGCACTATTTACAATAGCCAAGATTTGGAGACAGCCAAAGTGCCCATAAGTAGTTGTATAAAACTATGGTACATTTATACAATGGAATAGTTCATGGCCATACAAAGAAGGAAATCATACCTTTTATGACAGCATGGATGGACCTAGAGAGTATTATGCTGAGTGAAATATGCCAATCAGAGAAAGAGAAATATCATACTATCTCATTTATATGTGAAATCTAATGAATAAAGTAAGCTAGCAAATAAAATAAAAACAGATTCATAGATACAGAGAATAGACTGACAGCTGTCAGAGAGGAGGGAGATTGGGGGCTAGATGAAAAAAGGTGAAAGGATTAAGCAAAAAGACCCTCATAGACACGGACAACAGTATGGTGATTATCAGAAAGAAAGGAGGTGGGGAAGGTAGAAGAGGGTAAAGGGACTATAAATGATGATAAAAGAATACTTGACTTGGGGGTGGTGAATACACAATATAATATGCAGATGATGTATTATGGAATTGTACACCTGAAATCTATATAATGTTATTAACCAACTAGAGGCCCAGATGATAAAATTTGTGCACCAGCAGGGAAAGAGGGTGTTGTCCCTCAGCCTGGCCTGCCCATCTCCAAACTGAGACCTCTTTCAATTACAACTTTCAATATTATTCTGAATGAGTTTCAGGTATACAGTACAGTGGTTAGACAATCACAATCCAGTACTCCTGGCTCCTAACCACTCACCTGTCTGCCTGCCTGATTGCCCCTAACCATTTCTTCCTGCCAGGCTGATTGCCCCCTAACCGATCCCCTGCTGGCCTGATTGACACCTAACTGCTCCCCTACTAGCCTGGTCACCCACAACTGCCCTCCCCTGCTGGCCTGATTGCCCACAACTGCCCTCCCCTGCTGGCCTGATTGCCCACAACTGCCCTCCCCTGATGACCATCTTGTGATGGCCATCTGGTGGCAGTCATCTTGTGGCAACCATCTTGTGATGATGTGGGGGTGGCCATCTTGTGATGATGTGAGGGCACAAGGGCTTGAGAGCCACCTAGCCTTTTATTAGTATAGATGTCACCCCAATAAATTTATATAAAAGATAAAGTAATTAAAATATTTTTTTCAATTACAACTTGCATTTAATATTATTTTGTATGAGTTTCAGGTATACAGTATATTGGTTAGACAATCATATACAGTAGGTCCTTGGGTTATGTTGGAGATCTGTTCCTATGGCGTGATGTAACATGATTTTTGCAGTAAGTTGGAACCCACCTACATAAGCACCTATGTCACTCACATGGAGCATATACACGGCAGTAATGAAGTGAAACAGTAAAAAAAAATTAAAAGAAAGATAACAGTTTCTAACCTTTACTTGTGGTAAATAAATAATAAAAAAAACATAAAGCACATATGTACATATGTTGAAATGACAGAACTTTTTTTTATAAATAAATTGGGAGATGGTGATGTAACCACGAAATGATATACGTCTAGTCCAACATGACCTGAAGACTGCCTGTGCTTTGCCAAGTGTTTCTCTGATGTTTCCAGTACCCATGTGGCACCATACATAGTTATTTAAATACTAGAGGTCCAGAGTGGCACTGTGGCTCAAAGGGTATCAGTAGAGTCAGTGGGGTGCCTCCAGCAGGTGGTGTCCCTTGGCCTGGCCTGCAGGGATTGTGCCAAATCCAGCTCTTCGACATCCCCCAAGGGGTCCCAGTTTGTGAGAGGGCACTCTGCAAAGTTGCTATCATTCAGCAGCTCCTGCATTGAGCATCTGCCCCCTGGTGGTCATTTTGCATCATAGCTACTGGCCAGTCAGCCAGTTGGCCAGTGGGTCATTCACTTAGGCTTTTATGTAGAGAGATTATTGACTATATTTCCTCTACTGTACTTTACATTCCCATGACTATTTCATAGCACCACCAATCTATATAGACTTTTCTTATATCAGAATTCTCATACCTTTAATTTCCTAGTATTTGTCTAGGAAAAGAAAGGGATTTATTATATAGAAGATGTCAGCAAACTTTAGTAAAGTGTCAGTAAATGCTTTTGAGCCATCCAAACTCTGTTGTTAAGTACTCGATTCTGTTGTTGTGTGAACCAGGAATAGACATTATGTAAATTAAGGGGTGTGGCTATGCTCCAGTAAAAGTTTATTATCATAAACAGGTGGAAGGCAGGATTTTAGTTATGGTCCATAGTTTAGAAATTCCTACTATATAGCTTTCCCTAATGTAATTGAGTTTAATTTTCCACAGAACTTGCCTCCCATGATGCACACTTTGCTTTCATAGAATATCTCCCAAGAATAATGTGACTAATGTTTTTACTCTAAGATATACAATTAAGAAGGTCTCATTCTGAGATTGTGAATTTAAGAAATGAACAATTACTATGCACTAACTACTGAGAAGAGTGTAATCACTATAGACAGAGTCTGTGTTTGTTGTTATGGTGCTTGCCGTAAATTGACAGAAATAGAAAATTACAATATACCTGGTGATAGAAAACTTATGAGAAGCTAGGGGACTACATAACAGGGCTCATAGCTTAGACTTTATTGGGAGGGGGTACTGATTATTCGAGGAAAGCTTTCTAGAGGAAGCCATGGCTAACTTGAGTTTGGAAATGTAACTAGAAGCTCTCTAGACACGAGGAAGGATATGCTAGAGAGAAGGAAGAGAGTATGCAGAGTTCTTACATAGACATGGTACTGCATTTCAAAAAAGAATATATTGTTCAGTAGAATTGCAATGTGAAGAAAAATGAAGGAAGATAAGTAAGTAGGGATCAATCATAAAGAGCTTTTTGATCCATGTTAAAGAATTTGGTTTTTACCCATTGGCACTAGGGTGTTATTGAAGGTATGAGGGTATGCTTAGAGATATATTTTGGATAAATGATTCATTCTGAAGTTTTTGGAATGGATAAAAAGATGACAAGTTGGGAGACAAACCAATTAGGAAATAGCTTCAGTAATCCAGACAAGAAGGATGGGAGAAGGAAGCAATAGCAGGAAGGATGTAGAGAAGTGAGCAGATTGAAAAGCAAAATCTTAGGTAAAATTATGAGGACACATTTATTGATTCTCTAGAGGTGATGGAGAGGGAAGAATCAAGGATGCCTCTCACATGTCTAGCTTGAGAGCCCAGGAGATGGAAGAATCAGCCCATGGAAGTTGACGGAGGAATTTGGTGTTTTGAATGTCTAGAAAGAGAAAATCTAGCTGTGATTGAAAGCAGAAAAATTGTTTGAGGCTGTTCACTCTTCATTGGATCTTCCATTAAATGGTAATGACTTTATTACAGGTTCCACTGACAAATTATGTCACTCTGCCTGTGATAGATGAAGGTCTAAAGCAAGCATGTCAAACTCAAAGGCTAACACAGGCCAAATAAACAAGGTTTAAGTTTATGTGGGATGCAAAAAAATCAAAGCTTTAATTTTCATATAAATGTAGGTTTATTTTGATAGTGACACGCTGAATACAAAGGGCTGAAATAAATGAGTAATCATTAACATAGAAGAACATTTTAATTAAAAAATAATATATTTTCTTGAATATGAAATTATCACACTGAATAACTGTACAAATTAATAAGTGTAAAGCAAATAAACCTATTTTTCTTGTTCTCCAAAAGCGAAATATTTCTTGTTATGCACACCAAACAATTCATTTCCAGACTAATGACGTGGCAATCAGCTGCTGAAATATTCACTGCTAGTATTAGTGGAGAGAAATGGTATTCCTGCGCATAAGGCACTTAAGGAAAAGGAACGTGATTACAGTAATCAGTCATTAGTGAATGTTGTAGTTTATTATTAAAAGGCTAATATGCTAAGTGTCCCTCCTACCATCAGACTGGTTGCTATGATATGCACTGACCACCAGTGTGCAGAACCTCAACACAAGATCTGCTGAGCTTCGATGACTTGGCAGACGTGGTTCTGGGGTGATACACACCGATTCCTTGCAGGGCTACATGATTTCACCTTCAGCCATAGGTTATGTTGTTGCTGGGGCAATGTAGGCCCCAAATCTGGTTTACTGCACACTTGCATTTGCATTCCACACCCTGTATCACAGCAACTTTGCAGAGTGCCCTCTTGCACTCCACAACCCCTTGGGGAATGTCAGAGAGCTGGTTTCAGCCCAATCTCTGCAGGGCAGGTTGAGGGACCCCACATGCTGGATGGGGTGAGTCTGTGGGAGGTTGGTTCCAGGGTGTGTCCCGCCCTTCTCACCCAGTCCCATCCTACTAGGCGCCTTGCAATTAATTTCCTTTTAATGTGCACGAATCTGCGCACTGTGTCACTAGTTGTGTATAGCAGGATATTGTAAAAATTAAGTTATAAAATTTTTATTAAAATGTTTCTGCCGAAACCAGTGTGGCTCAGTGGATAGAGCGTCGGCCTGGGGACTGAAAGATCCCAGGTTCGATTCCGGTCAAGGGCATGTATCTTGGTTGCGGGCACATCCCCAGTAGGAGGCATGCAGGAGGCAGCTTATCAATGTCTCTCTCATCGATATTTCTGGCTCTCTATCCCTCTCCTTTCCTCTCTGTAAAAAAATCAATAAAATATATTAAAAAAATAAATAAAATGTTTCTTACATACTGTTATATTGGTTGGACCACAAAAAAATATTCATTGTGGGCCCCATGTGCCCTGCAGGACACGAGTCTGGCATGCCTAATCTAAAGCATCAGTGTTTTCAGAAATCTGTTCCTGCACCCATGTAGACAGCACACAACAAAAATATGGAAGAGATTATAGGGTTTTGTTAGTCAATTGAACCTAATAAAATTTGGGTTGGAGAGTTCAATCTAAGATTCCATAAAAAGATTATTTTGTAATTTCCTTTTTTAGACTTTATCTTTATTGTTGGAAGTATTACAGATGTCCCCCTTTTTTTCTTTTTATCAAATAACTGAATTTGATAGGGAATATGAATTACAAAAGCCTTGGAATTCTACCTATAATCTCTTAAAATTCAGCTTTTTTACCTCATTTCCTACTTCTCTCACTTTCATTCTGCTAGAAACACCTTTTTTCACTTCTTTTTTGTTATTGGGACATTTTGGGCACATTCCTCTCTTAGGATGTTTGTACTTGTTTTCTGTGCTTACAGTATTCTTTCTTCCAATATTTGCATGGCTTTTTCCCTCCTCCTTCATTACCTAATTTAATTCAAACTGATATTTAAAGAGAAGTCCCACATTTCAGAGATTTAACACAAGAGAAATATCTTACTCCTGCAAAATTAAAAAAAAAAAAGTTCTTTCGGCCCAGCAAACAGCTCCCCTCCAAATGTTGAATCAGGGACACAGGCTACACTGATTTTGCGGCTATGACATTTTAACATGTGGAATTCAAAATCACTGTGCTTTTCTACATGAGAAACAGATTGAACAAGGACTATCACATGTCTTGGGGTGAGATTATGAGCCAAACCTGGAATCAGTGTGCATCTCTTTTCACAAATTCCATCAGCTAGAATTCAGTAAAATAGCCACACATAATGGCAAGGAAGAATGGAAAATGTTAGCTTATTTCATAATTAAAAGACTCAAGTATTTTAATGAGCAGGTAGGCAGTCTCTACCATGATGATTTTACTCAAATACCCCTTTCTCAATGAAGCCTTCAGAAATTTGCAACCAGCTCTCCACTCTTTCTTCCCCCTTTAGTTTTTCTCTGTAGCACTTAACACATTATCAAAATCCATGAATTTAACTTCTTTATTTTGTTTATTTTCTTTATCCCCTTAATAGAATGAATGTTCCATGATGGCAAAGATTGTTTCCTATATTCTCTGCCATATCATTGAATACTTGTGGACCTTCAAAAAATGTTTGTGGCATTGTAACCATATATCTACCTCACCTAGTAGTAGTCTCATGTGGTAGCACATTTACTCACAGATTGGATTTTGACTCTGTATTTCCCCAACAAAATTTGACAAGGCAGATTGTCAGAAGAGAAAAATAGAGCTGTCAACAGTTTCATCAAAGAGATAATTTTCAAATAGTCCCCTGTGTACTCATACATGCTTTATGTATACTTTTGTGTATATAAGTATATTGGCTTAGGCAAAATTCTGAGATAGAAACAATAGTTCAGCATTCTGATCCCCCCACCTCACCCCCCCAAAAAAAAACACATTTTTCTACCATCTGCTGAATGCTATTAGTGAAGCACTATACTAAAACTGGGGTCTCTGGGAGTAAATTTAATCTGCACAACCACACTGTGAAGTGTTTATTGACCCAGTTTTAAGATAAAGATACTGAGACATGTAGTTGTTAAGTAATTTGTCCATATTCACACACTCAACTAATACAGTGCAGGACTTAGATTGGGACTTTTCTTCTTTTCAATGATTTTCACTGCTGGGCTCCATGATTTTCCTTCTCATTCTCCACATGTAACCACAAGTTCCTAATGTTTTACTTAATATTTAACTGGAAGTCTTGCCATGTGATATCTCTTAGTAGCATTTTATTTTAATAAAGCACAAATGAATGAATGTCTGATGGTGTAACTTAAGCACTAAACACACATGAGAGGCATGCTAGTTTAAAAAAATAGCTGATGCCTAGGTTCTGGTTCTGACAGTTTCCTATAGAATGTGTGACCTGGGGAAGTTACTGTACGTGCCTAAGTGCCTAAACATGAAATTATTTTCTTGAGATACTTACTTGTAATTGAATCCTTCTTAAGTTTTTCAAATTATAAGATACTCACTTGTTTTATTTTGCTCAAAACAGCATAGTACAGTCTGGGAAAGATATATTGGTTGAATCTAAATTGATGCTTATTTTTGGTTGCTTTAGAAGTCACTTAATAGAGGAGGAAAATAGGAAGAAAACAAATTGAACAGAAGTAGTGATTCACTTCGGAGGTATGACATCACCAGTTCAAGAATTGGATGCCATTGTAAACAAGCTCTATAAAGATTATTTTAAAAGCATCTCAGTATGTGGTTACATTGTGAAGCTCATGGGCATATGGCACTGAAAAAAGAAAGCTGTTTTTACATAACATAAGACTGTCTTATGTAAATGTGTGCTTATGGCTTAGAATACATTTTCCAGTAGAACATTACACGTGGATTCAGCAACACTGCCCTCAGGTCACATGGGTGGAAGTGAAGATAATACTTTCTAGAAAACTAAATTAGGTGACTCATAACATGCATCCATTAGGATAACAATTCTAGTGTTGAAGAATATTTACACAATCCTATATAATAAAAGCCTAATATGCTAAGTGTCTGGTCATCCAGTCATCTGTTCAACCAATCAAAGCATTATATGCTAACGGTATGCTAAGGCTCCTCAACCACTTGCTATGATGTCCACTGACCACCAGGGGAAGATGTTCCAGCCAGTAGGTTAGCTTGCTGCTGGGGACCAGCCAATCGGGACTGAGCTAGATGGGTTGGGCATGCCCTGAAAACCTCCTATAGTCCCTCCCTGGCTGGCCAACCTCCCACATCTCCTCTTGGCCCCAATCATGCAACAGTGGGGTCCCTTGGCCTGGACTGTGCGCTCTTGCAATCTGGGACCCCTCACAGGATGTTGGAGAGCCAGTTATGGCTGATTCAGCAGGCCAGGCCGAGGGATCCCACTCATGCACTAATTTGTTCACTGGGCCTCTAGTTATTATATAAACTATGAATGAGGAAATATCATCTTTCTAATATAAAATTATATTATTGAAAATAATTATGCACACATTAATGAATAAAGCATTTTACATAGATGGGCAATGCATCTATCTACATTTTCTAAAAGATTCTATATTACTGTAGGTCAAAAACTTAGGAAAATCTCATTTAGAAAATGGGAGTCACCTTATATTTGGTTATATCTTTCTATATATACTAGTAAAAGGCTAATATGCAAAGTATCCCCTCAAGAGTTCTACTAGGAGACCAGGATTTTGATTGCTCACATGACATGTGCTAGCTACCAAGGAGTGTCGCAGAATGAAGAAGGCCCAGGCTGGGAGCTGGCAGCTGGAGAGGGGAGGCCCCTACTGGCAACTGAAAGGAAGCCCCAGGCCAGCAGCCAGAAGGCCCCGATCAGCCCTCATCACCAGCCAGGCCTAGGGACCCTACCTGTGCACAAATTTCATGTACCAGACCTCTAGTATGCTACATGAATATCTGGGGCTTCATTCTGCACTTGGAATATTAGGAAGAGAATGCAAAAGTTGTATTGAATACTAAAAAGTCCTGGCCAGTGTGGGTCATCACTTGAGCATTTACCTATAAATAGGAGGTCACCAATCAATTTCCAATCAGGGCACATGACTAGGTTTCAACTGGATCCCCAGTGTGGGGCATGCAGGAGGCAACTGATAAATGATTCTCTTTCATCTTTGACATTTCCATCGCTCTCTTCTTCTCCCTGAAATCAATAAAAACATATTTAAAAAGTAATTCTGGTTTCTAAAAGTAAAAAAAAAATAAAAGAGATTCAAAGGTGAAAATATTTAGCACTTAACCTGAAATACTTGGTAAATTATTTTCCTCTAAAATCATGCCCTGTGATTTTACAGTTTTTTCCACTTACTGTAAGAGCAGTCCTATGGAAAATGTTCATTAAGGGTTAATATTAAATTCATTGAATTTAGCAATACATTAGTAACTCTTCCTTTTGAATATGCAGATCTCTCCTCATCATAATATGTGCCTTCTGAATTGCATTAAGAACATTTATAATGTAAATGGCAAAAGAGGCAATATTTCAAACAGAAGCCATTATTTTTTAAAAAATATCTAAATGTATTGAAATGCCTCTAAAAGTAAAATATTTAGCACTTAATTGCAGATGGGTAGTGCTAAATATCTCATTCATTATTTTTATTACCACATGCCTGAATAAATCCTACTATAAACATTAAGTGAATAGGTAAACAAAGAAATAACACTTCTTGTGATGAATGCCAATATAAAGCACATTTAAACTGTTCTGTCAGTAGACAAGCTTGGAAATGCTAACTGCGCTCCTTTGCTTTTCTGCAATCATCTGAATACATAAATTCAAATTTCAGCTTTTATAACTTGAAATTGAGGATTTTGAAATTTCAGAAAACACATGCACTTGAAAAAGCATATTATAACAAGGTTGCATAGGGTTTTGGTCACCATTTTTTTTTTATATTTCAAAGTATAAAAAATAAACCTAGACAACAAACCACTACAAAAATGTTTTCATAATTAGAAAGAAGATGCTGTGCTTTTAAATATCAAATAATCGGGGGAAAATTTTCCACAAATAGTGTGTAAAAAAAAAGATTGCAACAAATAGCTTAGCCAGAGCTTTTACTTTTGAAGTGATAATTTATTCTATCTAGGGTTTCTTCAGAGATTTTTAAATTAGTATACAGATAATATCCATAAAATCATATGCAAGTCATTGCCTTTCAAAGTGATGCTGAAAATTAATTAGAAAATGTACTTAATTATTTATAGTGCGTGGATGGGTCCCAGATACTACTCTTAGTGTCCAAAATACACTGTAAACAAAATTTTGCAGATTTTTACTGGAAAGACAGTACATTTTCACCAATTTATTTATTGACTTAATGTAATACCTATCAAAGTTCCCATTGAGTTTTATTTTGTAATTTGACCAAATGATGCCTGTATTACATAAATTAGAATAGCTAAGATAAGAAACGTGTTAAACTACCAAAATTAAACATATTTTAAAGCTGCAATGGTTGAACAGGTGCATTATGGTCACAAAAACCTGTAGTACAGAGCCAAACAGAACCTCATTACATTAAAAAATGTAACAAGGAAACCACCACAAATCAATAGAGAATAGACTATGCTAAGGGAAAATATCAATTTCTAAAAAATTCTTCAAGGTCAGAAACTTAAGTCTATATAAATTTAACATGTCTTAAAATTTTTTATGCAAGACCTATATATATTGCTGTTTGCAAGAGTCCCAACCTCAAAACAAATGATACACAGACTAGAAGTAAATGGGATGGAAAATATATATTTTATACAAGTAAAAATGAAAAATAAAGCCTCTTTAAGCAATATTTACATATCACAAAATAGACTTTAAAGCAAAAGATATAGTAAGAGACAAAGAAGGACATTGCACAATGATAAAGGGAACAATTCAGCAAAAGGATATAAACCTTGTAAACATTTATGGACCCAGCATAGGAGAACTTAAATATAAAAAGTAAATGGTGTTGGGAAAAATTGGACAGGTATGTACAAAAAAAAAATGAAACTAGGCCACCAACTTCCACCATAGACAAGAATAAGCTCAAAATGGATGAAAAATTTAAATGTAAGTCGTGAAACCGTAAAAGTCCTAGATAGGTCAGCAAACTCATTAGTCAACAGAACAGCAAAACCACAGCTTGAGATGTGGCTCATGAGCCACAGTTTGCTGACCACTGTCCTAGAAGAAACCATAGGCAGCAAATCTCACACATCTCTCATAGCAATATGTTTATGGTACATCACCTAGGGCAATGGAAATTGAGGAGAAAATAAACAAATGAGACTACATCAAATGAAAAGCTCCTGCACAGGAAAAGAAACCATCAACACAAAGAAAAGGGAGCCCACTATATGGAAAACATTTGGCAAATGATACATTTGATATGTATATAATATCCTAAATACCTAAGGAATTCATATAATTTAACAAAAGACAAAGAGACATATGAAAAAGTACTCAAAGTCACTGATCATCAGAGAGATGCACATTATAAAGACAATGAGGTATCACCTCATACCTGTCAAAATGGCTAGCATCAATAAATCAACAAGTGCAGGTGAGGGTGTGGAGAAAAGAAACCATAGTAAACTGATGGTGGGAATGCAGACTGGTGAGGCCATTATGGAAAACAGTATGGAGATTTCTCAAAAAATTAAATATGGACCTGCCATTTGACTCAGTGATCCCACTTACAGGAATATAGCCTAAGAAACCTGAAACACCAATCAGAAAGGATATATGCATCCCTATGTTCATAGCAGTGAGATTTACAATAGCTAAGATCAAGAAACAGCCCAAGTGCCCATCAGTAGATGAGCGTGTAAGAAAGCTGTACTACATTTCCACCATGGAATACTATGCAGCAATAAAAAAGAAAGACCTCTACCCTTTGAAATAGCATGGAAAGACCTGGAGAGTATTATGCTAAGCAAAATATGCCAGTCAAAGACAAGGATCACATGATATCACTCATATGTGGAATCTAATGAACAAAATAAACTGATGAACAAAATAGATCCAGAGACATAGAAGCATAGAACAGACTGTGGAGTCTAAGAGGCAAGGCTGAGGTGGATGGGTAGGTGTGTGGGTAGGAAGATATCGACCAAAGAACTTATATGCATATATGCATAACTCATGGACACAGACAATATGATGGTAAAGGCCTAGGTCAGAGGACAGGAGTAGGATAGAAGGGATCAATGGGGGGAAAAGAGGGAAGTAAGTAATACTTTCTACAATAAAGATTTCATTTTTTAAAAAAAAGTAAATCTTGATGGACAAAAAAGGGAGATCAACAGTAATATAGTCTGTAGCAGATTTTAACAGCCCATTGACATCAATGCATAGGTCTTTGGGACAAAAAATCAACAATGAAATAGCATCCTCAAATGATATAATAGACCAGATAGATGTAATTGATATTTTCAGAGCATTTCACTCCAGAACAGCAGACTTTTTTGAGAGAGAGACCACATGTTAAGACACAAAGAGAAGTCTCAAAGAATTTGAGAAGATTAGAATCATATCAAGCTTCTTCTCTGATCATAATGGTATGAACCTAGAAATCAATCTCAAGAAAAAAAATTGAAAAAAGAAAACATGGATCCTAAATTACATGCTACTAAAAAATGAATGGGTTAAAAAAGAAATCAAAAGATACCTTGAAACAAATGAAAATTAGAACATTACAACCCAAAATCTGTGTCACACAGTGCAAGCAGTCTTAATAGGAAAATTAATGACATCACAGGCATACCTCAAGAAACAAGAAAAGTCTCAAAGAAAGAATCTAACTTCACACTTAAAGGAACTAAAAAGAGAACAACAAACAAAGCCTAAAGTGAGTCTAATAAAACAAATAATAAATATGAGAACAAAAATAAATTAAATTGAGTCTAAAAAAGTAATACAAAAGTTCATTGAAACCAAGAGTTGATTAATTGAAAAAATAAACAAGATTTATTAGCACTTAACCAGACTCATAAAGAAAAAGAGAGGACACATATAAATAAAATAAAAAATGAAAGAGGGAAAGTAACAATTGATATCACAGAAATACACAGGGTTGTAAGAAAATATTACAAACAGCTGTATTCCCAAAAATTAGACAATTAGAGAGAAATTAATACATTCATAGAAACATACAATCTTCCAAAAACTGAATCAGGAAGAGTTAGAAAATGGAATAGACTGACTTCAACTAATGAAATTGAAGCAATAATAGAAAAAGCTCTTAACAAACAAAAGTCTCGGACTGAATAACTTCACAGGTAATTTTACCAAACATTCAGAGAAGACCTAAAACTATCTTTCTCAAATTATTACAAAAAATTCAGGAGGGAAAGATCCCCAAGCTCATTTTATGAGACCAGCATTATCCTAATTCTAAAACCAGATGAAGACATTTAAAAAAGAGAAAATTATAGGCCTACTAGGGGCCTAGTGCACAAATTTGTGTACCTTGAAAGGAACTGTGGGCCAAGAGGCTACAGTGGGCAAAGGGGCAAGTCTTGGTCCATCCTCCATGCCCCGCCTGGCCCCTCCTATCACAGCCCCTGGTCCCTTGTCTGCCTGCAGCCCTGCTCCCACCTCCCCTACTCTCACACACTGACAGTGTGGAGTGATTGAGGCTGACGTCAGCAGTGGGTACAAGTGGGGCCTGTGCTGTTAGCAGGTGCAAGTGGCAGCTGCTACTTCAATCACCCCTCAGGAGCAGGGTGAGGTGGATAAGCCCCAAGGGGCAATTGGTGCCAGAAACCACTGCTCGCACCCATTGACAGCACCAAGCAATTGGGATCTGTGCCAGGTGCCAGCATCGGTCCAAGCACCAGGCAGGATCATGGCACATAGGAACAAAAATTTTCAGTAACCACCAGAGGCTCTCCCTGATGACAGCAACTAGTGGGCCCCACCTTGGGGCCCTGCTCAATTGCTCCACCATCCAGCCATGGCTGAGGCCCACCATGTTCTACACTCTGCTGCCAACTGCTATCATCTGCCATGTTCCGCACGTGCCCCTTGGTGGTCAGTGCATGTCATAGCGACTGGTTGTTTGGTTGTGCTGTTCGGTCTATTGGCTTATTAGCCTTTTATTACATAGGATATCTCTAATGAACATAGTTGGTAAAATCATCAAGAAAATATTAGCAGAGAACCAAGATGGCAGCATAAGGTACACACCTATATGTGCTTCCTCTCATAAACACACCAAAACTACAAGTAAAAGACAAAACGACTATCCCCCAGAACCATGGGAAAACTGGCAGAGTGGAAGTTCTACAACTAGAAGGAAAGAAAAAAAGTGCATTGAGACCTGGTAGAACATGCAGAGGCTCAGAAAGGCAGAGGTACAGAGATGCGCGCAAATCAGACTGGTGTGCACTGTTTTTTTGTTTTGTTTTGTTTTGTGTGTTTTTTTTTTCAATTGGGAGAGAGTTACAAGTTCCTGACTCTCTGAACTCCAGTTTCTGTCAAGATTCTGGGCACCCAGACTCATACATGGAGAAATTGGACTGTCTGCCATCAGGTTGGAAAGGGAGGGTGGTCTTCTCCCAGAAGTGCACACAGAAATCATTGTTTACTGTGCTGGGGTTCAGGATGTAGGAAATGGAACAGAACATGGCAGAGAGGGCTAACTGGCAGCCAGCGCTGTTTGCCATGCCCTAGCCTAGTGATTCCCTGAGACCCTGCCCGGCCCAATTTACAAACCCACCCAGCTGTGGGCAGTGGCTTTTGCATATGAATGGCCTGCCCTCTAGCAGCTTAACCTAACAAACTACAACTGGGTCAGACAACTCCAAAACTTCCAAACTCCAAGCAAATAGGAGAAATTAGCAAATCTCCCTGTAGCTCCTGATGGGTGGTCTCAGACACTAGCTGACTTGCATCTCCTTGGAGATCCAGGAACCAGATTTCAACTCCTCATATACATAAGTGACACACTCAAGAGTCAGACTCTGCAAGCATCAAAGCCCCACTGAAGCAAGTCCTGCCCATAGGGGTCTCTCCAGCACAGCAGTTCTTCCATTAATAGACACAGCTAATCCTCACAGTCAGTTGGCTTGAGGTAAATTCCCCCCAGTGTACCAATAGCAATCAAGGCTTAACTACAATAAGACTGTGAACCCAGCCCACAAAAAGGTGCACCAAGAGTGTCCACCTCAAGTGATTGGGGAAGTGGAGCTACTGGGCCCTAAGGACAACTAGCACACAAAGCCACTCCATCAGCACAGGAAAGCAGTCAAAATGCGGACACCAAGAAACATGTCATGAATGAATGAAATGGAGGAAAGCAAGCTACTGGACATAGAGTTCAACACCACATTTATAAGGTTACTCAAGAATCTTCTACAAACTAACGAGAAACTTAGTGAGACCTTCAAGGATCTTAATGAGAATGCAAAAAAAAAAAAAAAGGAAAAGGACCAGTCAGAAATTAAGCATACACTGTCTGAAATAAAGAATAATATACAGAAATCCAACAGCAGACTAGAGTACCCCAAGAATCAAACCAAAGATCTGAAATATGAGGAAGCAAAAAACACCCTAACAGAAAAACAAAACAAAACAAAAAAGAGTCCAAAAATGTGAAGATAGTGTAAGGAACTGCTAGGACAACTTCAAGCATACCAACATCAGAATTATGGGGTGCCAGAAGAAGAAAGAGAGCAAGATACTGAAAACTTATTTGAAGAAATGACTGAAAACTTCCCACACATATTGAAAGAAATGGACTTACAAGTCCAGAAAGTGTAGAGAACTCCAAACAAAAGGAATCCAAAGAGGACCATACCAAGACACATCATAATTAAAATGCCAAGGGCAAAAGACAAAGAGAGAATCTTAAAAGCAGTAAGAGAAAAACAGTTAGTTACCAACAAGGGAGTATCCATATGACTGTCATATGTCTGTATCCATATGACAGAAACTATGCAGGCCAGAAGAGAGTAGCAGGAAATATTCAAAGTGATGAATAGCAAGAACCTACAACTAAGAGTGCTCTACTCAGCAAAGCTATCATTCAGAATTGAAAGTCAGATAAAGAGAGCTTCACAGACAAGAAAAAAACTAAAGCAATTCATCACCACCAAACCAGGATTATATGAAATGCTGAAGGGTATTCTTTAAGAAGAAGAAGAAGGAAAAAGGTAAAGATAAAAATTATGAACAACAAAGTGAAATCAAATACATACCTATCAACAAGTGAATCTAAAAATCAAGTGAATAAAAATCCAATGAACAGAATAAAATGGTGAATATAATAGAATTAGGGGCATAGAAAGGTAACAGACTGACAATTCTCAGGGGAAAGGGCAGTGTGAGGGGTGCAAGAAGAGATTGGACAAAAATCTTACACCTATGGATGAGAACAGTGATGGGGGCGTAAGGGCATGGAGTGGGGGGTGGGGAATCAGGTGGAAGGGAGCTATGGGGGGAAAAAAAAGAGGAACATTTCTAATGAACTGAACAATAAAGATTTATTTTAAAAAAAGAAAATATTAGCAAACCATATCCAGCAATACATTAAAAAGATCATACAACATGATCAAGTGAGATTTGTTCTGGGGATGCAAGTTTGGTACAATATCTGAAAATCAATAAATATGATATACCACATAAATAAAATGAAGGATAAAATCATATAATCATACCAATAGATACAGAAAAAGCATTTGATAAAATTCAGGATCCATTTGTTATTAAAATCTCTTAGCAAAGTGGGAATAGAGACATAATAAAGACCAACATTATATTTAATGGTTAAAAATTAAAGTGTTTCCTTTAGTATCAGAAACAAGACAGGGATGTCTGCTTTCTAATTAATATAGTCATAGAAGCCCTTGCCAAAGCAATCAGACAAGAAGAAGAAATAAAATGAATCCAAATTAGAAAGGAATAAGTAAAATTGTCATGATTTGCATAATACATAATACTGTAAACAGTAAACCCTGAAAATTCCACCAAAAAACTATAAGAACTGATAAATGAATTCAGGAAAGTAGCAGGATACAAAATAAATGTCCCTAAATCAATTACATTTTTATACACCAATAATGAGCTATCAGGAAGAGAAACTAAGAAAACAATCCCACTTACAATTGCATTAAAAATTAAAATATGTAGGAATAAATTTAACCAAGGATGTAAAAAACTTGTACTCAGAAAATTATAATACACTGCAGAAAGAAACTGAGGAAGATACAAACAAGTAGATGTATATACCATTTTCATGGATAGGAAGAATTAACATTAAAATGTCCATATTAGCCAAAGCAATCTATAGATTCAAAACAATTCCTATTAAGCTACCAATGGCATATTTCAGAGCTAGAACAAATACTCCAAATATTTATATGAAACCACAAAAGATCTCAAATAGCAACTGCAATCTTGAGAAAGAAAAAGTTGGATAAATCACACTACCTGATATCAAACTATACTACAAGGCCATTGTAATTAAAAGAGCAAAATAATGGCAATAAAACAGACTTATAGATCAATGGAACAGAATAGACACCCCAGAAATAAATCTATTCCTTTATGATCAATTAATATTTGACAATGGAGGTAAGATCATAAAATGGGATATAGATAGTCTATTGAATAAATGGTGTTGTTAATACTGGACAGATAACATGCAAAAAATGAAAGTAGACCACCTTATACCACACACAAGAATAAATTAAAAATGCATTTAAAAATTAAATGTCAGATTCAAAACCATAAAATTTCTAGAAGAAAACATAGGGAGTAAAATCTCAGATATTTCTTGCAGAAGTTTTTTTCTGGATATATGTCCTTGAGCAAGGGAAACTAAAGAAAAACTTTCAAAATTGGACTACATCAAACTAACATGTTTTTGCACTGCTAAGGAAAGCTATACAAAATGAAATGAAAACCTACTAAATGGAAGAACATAGTCACCAATGAAACATCAGATAATGGGTTAATATCCAAAATGCATAAAAAATTTACAAGACCAAACCAAACAATACCATTTCAAAATTGGCAGAGGAGCCCAGCCAGCATGGCTCAGTGGTTGAGAGTCAACCTGTGAACCAGGAGATCACAGTTCCATTCCTGGTCAGGGTACATGCCTGGGTTGTGGGCTTGATCCCCAGTGTTGGATGTGCAGGAGACAGCCCATCAGTGATTCTCTTTAATCATTGATGTTTCTCTCTCTCTCTCCCTCTCCATTCCTCTCTGAAACCAATTAAAAATATATATTTTAATAAATGGGCTGAGGACCTGAATACACACTTCTTCAAAGAGGACATACAGATGTCTAGTAGACATATAAAAAAATACTGGTGGGCTGGTAAAGTGATTAAGAAAAAAAATAACTCATAGACACAGACAAGAGCATAGGGATTACAAGAAGGAAAGGAGGTTCAGGGGAGGTAGAAAAGGGAATAGGAGAACAAGTGGTGATGGAAGGAGACTTGACTTTGGATAGTGAACACATCCTACAATATGCAAATTATGTATTATAGAAATGTATACTTGAAAACTATATAATTTTATTAACCAAAGTACCCCAGTAAGTTTTGCTTCATTTAATGTTTTAGGACCAAGAATGAAGTAAATGTTAATATATACACAATTTTAGGATGCTCACAATTTTCAGGATAGGGTCAGTGGAAGAAACAACAAATAAATAAATTGATAAAATTTTATTTAGAAACAAAAATATTTTTTCAAAGCTGGAATGGAAGCTGGAAATATATACTCAATAAATATATTTTTAAGAATGTGACATTTGTGGAATATAATGAACAACATAAACTGATGAACAAAAACAGATCCAGAGACAGAGAAATATCAATCAGAATGTCAGAACTCTGGGAGGGTAGGAGAATATGGGGTAAGAGTGAGAGATCAACCAAAGGACTTATATGCATGCATATAAGCCTAATCAATGGACACAGACAAGAGGGGGTGGGGACAGGAATGGGGGAATAAGGAAATACATGCAATACCTTAATCAATAAAAAAATGAAGAATTTGCTCAGTGGACTGAAGGGTCCCAGGTTCTATTCCAGTCAAGGGCATGTACTTTGGTTGCAGGCATATCCCCAGTAGGAGGTGTACAGGGGGCAGCTGATCAATGTTTCTCCCTCATCTATTTTTCTAACTCTCTATCCCTCTCCCTTCCTCTCTGTAAAAAGCCAATAAAACATATTTTTTAAAAAGAATGTGAAAATGGATCTTAAAAACAAGAAAATGCTGCACAAAAATGAGCAATAGAAATAGAGACAATTGACAGTGGAAACAGAGATGACAAATATTACACACAAATTTTTTTCAACTTTTCTATTAATAAAAATGTAAAACCCCTCTGTGACAATCTATTTTTCTTCTATCAAGTACATAAATCATAATGCTCAATAGTGGTAGACATGTGTTGAGACAGTATTTTATAACTGTTGGTGGAAATATATGAGTTCTCATGCTACCAGCATAGGAAAGAAATTTAGTATTCTTGTTAACTTTTCTTCTTTATTCCAAGGAAATTAGCAGATACATAAGCCAAAATTCATATACAAATGTATTTGTTATAGGGTTATTTATTATAATGAAAAATTGGAATGAAACTAAAAGTCGAATAACAGAAGAATAGTAAAATATTGTGTACCCATAAGTGGCTTATTACTCATCCTATAATCAATTTTCAGAGAATAATTAATGACCTAAGAAAATGCAGTAGAATATTAAATGAAGAAAATTGGTATAGAATGTTTATAGAGTTTGATCCCAGTTAAATATATAAATCTCAATTACTGTGAATAAGTACATCCCCCCTCTTTTTGTTTGTGGGTTTTGGCTATTTCTTTCTGAAGTCATCAGTTTCTAGATGAAGTTCGAGAATAGCTTTGCCTATCTGTCTGGGTTTTGCAAATATAATTAAATTTGAACAAACTTTTACTTAACTAAAATGAGGAAAACTGGCAGAAATAAAGTTGGTCTCAGTATTTGGGACACTGCAAAAGATCTGGAGTCAGATACTAAAGGGGACAAAGATTTGCAAAGAGAGTACAAAATTGAGAAAGGTGAGAGGGACTGACAAATAACACTGGGTCAAAACTTAGACCCAAGGAATTGAACTTACTTAGAAATTTTAAACAAATAATGGATGTCTATAGTGGATCTTTTCCTTATTCCAGAATTGCTTTTAGGTCTAGAGTCAGAGAGGAAATGATGCTATCCCATATTCTAAAACAAACTGCCAGCAATTGAGACCAAACACTCCCTATAGTGTGCACTGAGAAGTCACAGTGCTGTTATGTCCGCTACTAGTGATTTCAAACCTCTTCTGTACCCCTTATCCCAGTCAATTTTTCAGAGGACTGACCAACTGAGGAGGAAATAGCTTTTGGGGGAGTGTATGTTTGTGGTGAGGGTCAGTTCCTTCCCTTCCCCCTTTCATCTCTCTAAAGTCAAAGATAGAGGCTTCAGGATAATCACTGAAAAACAGTACGTAGACTGTAAGAAGGGAAAATCATTCTCATTTACTGTATATTTGTTAAGCTGAAGAAATTCTTCACTAGTCTGGGAAACTTTTGAAGGGGCCAGAAGAATACCCTAGGCCAGTGGTCAGCAAACTCATTAGTCAACAGAGCAGCAAAGCACGGCTCGCGAGCCGTAGTTTGCCGACCACTGGCCTAGGCATTCCTTTTATTTTCCTTGTCACAAAGGAAAGTTGGGGAGGAGCAGAAGCTACAAATTATTCAGCAATAATAAATAAATAAATAGCTGTGAAATGGACTTTTCTTATTTTTTTTTATTTTAAATAAGCAGAATGGAGACATGTCAATCATTTATCTGAAAGTGAAGAATAGATGGACTGAGAAGGTGTCAAATATGAAGTGTACATTATAGATCAACAGCTAGTTTACCATGTTTTATCCAAAAACTTGTTGCTGATGACTCTGAAATCCATATTTTAACTCTCCTCTCTCCCCTGAGCTCCAGATTTTCTTAATTTTTAAAGGAGTAATTCCCCCTAACTATTTAATACCATTGCATGTACTCTCAGCTAGAATAAACATCATTTACCCATCCAGATATAATATTCTGGACAGGTGAAGAACACAGACTGTGGTCTCAGATGACCCAGGACTGAACACTGGATTGACCACTTATTAGTTTTATAATATTGGGAAAAATTTTCTTTCATCTGTAAATGAGGAAAAATTACTAGCCATCTCAAAGTAGTGATGTGAGGATTTGGTGCTTGAGTCAGTGCCTGCCTTGTAGTAAGTGCTCAATAATTATTAGCTAGTAATATTGATATTATTCTTTTTAATCACATGTCCTGTTAAATCCCCTTCTACATTTTAAATTTATCCTGTCTTTTCCTTTGCTAAATCTTCATAATTTGGACCTTTATTGCCTGGCCTGTTAATGTAAACTCATACTTGATTTCTCCTTTTCTTATCTTACCACATTTGCCTACATTCATTCTCCACAGAATAGCCAGAGTGAGTTTTGGGTGAAATAAACCACTCTCTACTCAAAGCCTTTAAATAGTTCATCCCCTGCAGATAAAAACCAAACCTTCTAGGTATTTTTCATAACTTGGTCTCCAGCCACATCACCAGTTTCATCTCTTGATCCTTCTTCCAGAGATCTTGGATATTTCACTGACCAATAATGTTAGCAGTAGACATTAATGTAGGTATCCTTACTTTACATGTACAAGTAAAAACTTGGAAAATCAAACACAGATTCCAATGGAAATTGATACCAAATTTTTATTGACTCTAGTAACAAAAAATAAACTCAATCATTAGGTGAATAATGGCAGTAATACTAACATCCATTTGTAATTACAAAGTAAAATTAACAGTTAAACTGTCATTACATTATATATTTTCTTAAATCCTGAAACAATCGGCAACTTGGTAGCAACCAAAAGAACCTGATTCATTACAGCAGTTGTGGGAAGCTGTGCGGACTAACCAAATTCCATTCTGCTTTGCACATTTAATCACATTAATATCACTGAAATCATTATGCATTTTATAATCTCTACTGCTCAGACCAGATGTACTTTAGAAGAAAATCCAAGAAACAGTAGTAGAGCTCTCTTAAGAAATGCTACATAGTCAATATTCTTGAGAATCAGAGAGGATAATATTGTGTGAAAGAAAAAAAACACTATTACTCTGAAGAGTAAGTGATATAGGAGAGCCAGATTCTAAATATGAGGAAATTTTAGGAATACCTTCTCAATTTTTTCACTTATATTTTACATTTTATGGATATGCAAGAGGAATATATGCAAGAGGAACAATTTTTAATAAAAAAGCCTCCATGTGATAAGTGTCATAGATTAATCAGCATCATTCACCACTCCAACCCATCCAAGTACTTATGATGGTATTATATAACCTGCTACCGAAGGTGTATTTAATTTGGTGAAATAGTGTAGTGCCAATTGTTAAGCAAATTAGAGGTCTGCTTGAGGAAAATAAAAGTACTATACAGACATTAAACTTAATGATGAAAAAGAATATTTAGCAACATGGGAAATTGTCTACAATATACTGCTAAGCAAAAATAATGTAGATTCTCCTCATTATATTAATGTATATACATGTACATGCATGGGTAAGAAGACTGAAAGTATGTGTCAAAAGGTAAACCATATTGGGAGATTATAAGGAGTTTTTGTTTATCTCTTCAGATATTAGTATAAGACTTTCAAAGATTTATACAATGAAAATCTATTTTGTAATTAAATTTTTTATTTGTAAAACTAAGGCAAGTTGTAGTGGAGAAGGGAGAGAGGGTCAGGAATAAAATGCTTCTGGGCCCACATCTAATGGGGCAGAAAGGATTGGTATTGCAACAAATGGGAAATATTTTTTATACCGCAATGCATGCAAGATCAAAAAGAACGATGGCAAAATTCATTCTTGCATGCAAAGGTTATTCACTTAGCCTCCCTGCTGTGCCAGACATTGTTCCAAGAGCTAAGGTTAAAGCAGTAAGTAAAACAGACAAAAATCCTTGCCCTCAGGAAGCAGAATTTGATGTGTGTGAGACAATAAGGATAAGCAAATAATAGTGTACACTAGTTATTAGAAGTAAAGAGTATGATATGACAGGAAGAAATAAATGGAATTTTTAAGAAGAGGCGCCAAATTTAAATAGGATCAGGAGGGGAATATTTTTAAGAGGAGAGGAAACAGCCATGTTTGATATTTGAGGAATATCAAAAGTGGGGTAGTACTCAAAAATCGAAATTGGGAACACAACTACAGGAGCAAAGAAAGGATGTCATTGTTAAGAAAGTCAAGAGAAATGGAGAGTAGATGGAAAGGAGAGAGGGGATTATCAGATTTTATAGGTCAGTGCTGTTGAATAGAAAAATAAAGTGAGCCACATATATAATTTAAATTTATCGAGTTGCCTCATTAAAAGGAAAAAAAATTAAAGGAATACATTAAAAACATTTCAAACTGTACATAATTTGAAAAGTACTAATAAGATGTGATACTTTTTATTTTAAAAATAATTGTGTATTTATAGCAGTTTTAGTGAGAAAAAGGTATATAGATCATTTTTTGTACCAAACCTTTGGGATTTGATGTGTATTGTACACTTACAGTGCATCTCAGTTCTACTTACACCATTTCAGGTGCTCAGTAGCCACATGTGATGGTGCCTACCATTTTGGACGGCACAGATCTGGAAACTTGTAGAATGCTGTAATTGTTCTTTGGTTTTTTCTGTGGATGAATTGGGAAGTAATATCAGAGGATTTTTGTTTGCTTCTCTGTTTTTTTATTTTATTAATCCTCACCCCAGGCTTTTTTTTTAACATTGATTTTTAAAGAGAGTGG